>LPNX010330821.1:0-11501 GCA_001517045.1 Pseudotsuga menziesii
GCTACCTTCTATCTTTATATAAAAATGCAACTTCAGTATATAGAAACTAGATCTTACTTGTAATCACAGCCTTTCAAAACTTCTTCTCTTTACATTATTCACTAGGAGCTAGAAAGCATATCATTTATTTTTTATTTTTTGTTAAAACAATTCCTTTCATTTTATAATCAGTTTAGAGCATATTTACAATTGAGAGTGATGTGGCTTATATAGATTAGCAGGGAAGCATACCCAATAATAACCCAATAATATTCTATGAATTAATTTTAAAAAATTATAAAAAAGGAATCTTTCTTTTAAATCCAATAGTCTAGTTGTATTAGTTCCCATAAACCCTTTGATTACATTAATTAAGGTCCTGCATCTAGTTTAACGAATTATATTATTATTGTTAGACTAAAATTATATTATTATTGTTTTTCTTTGGCTTGCATTCAATATTGAATATAGAGTTTATAATAATCCATGTAATATTTTAAGAATAAAAAGTTTTATTAATCCTGAATCTGCTTTAAGTCCTTTTATTTTCCCATCTGTATTTATCCAAATCAAAAGACTTAAAGTATATTTTAAATATTTAAGATCATTGCTTCAACACTGGAAATGTGGTAGTAGTTACGTCTGCGATATTAATTAAAAAAATGGAAATTTATTCCGATTAAGTGTTAATTCGGATTCATCCCAACTTCCATAAATGGTTAATTTGATCCTTAAGGTTTGTAAGGAATCCTTTAGTATTAGTATATTAAAATATAACTACATCTCGATGACTGAGTTGAAATATTTGCACAACTGACACTATTTTAAAGTTTATTAAAATACCCAACCACTGGATAAAAATATATATAAATCATTTATATATATTCACTATATGAATAATAACATTCTATTCATAACATTTGAACTGCCCATATATAATCATAATTATATATAACTTTAAACCATTACATTATCCTGTTCCCGTAAAACTCGACTCCATTATATTATTTTGCATCCAACATCTTTAATATTTATGATTTGTACACTTTTCCATAACATATGGAATTGAAATTAATATCACATATGTTTATCGACCATAGAACTACAATTCGACTGTAACTATGATTTATGATTTATACACTTTTCTGTAACTATGGCAATATATTTAATATATTTGATCTCTACATTTATGATTTATACACTTTTCCATAACATAGATAATTGAATTTAGTACCACATGTTTATCGACCACATAACTACAATTCCACTGTAACGACTATGGCAATACAAAGAATATATTTAATCTTTGTATTTATGATTTATACACTTTTCAATAACGTAATTGAATTTAATACTGTGATCTTTGATCTTTAATCTCTGTATTTATATATCTCTGACTGGATAGGTAGGAAACATTAATGCCGAATGAGACTCAGCCATCATTGATATGATGTTTACATCATGGGTCTCTAACTCACTCGGGGCTCAATGCTGGAGGTTGAGTTGCAAGCAGGCTCATCGCGCATCCGGTCATCGAACCTGTAGGTTGATCATGAGCCAGCTGCAGCCATATCCTCGAGATCTCATTGTACACTCACTGTCGCCGCCATATCCTCAAGGTTCAACGCCCATATACCTGCATTCAACGCCCATCTACCTGCATTCAAGGCAATGCAGTCCATTGCAAAATGCCAAGAGACCTAGTCCTCATTCTCGTCCTGCAAATTCCTATCATTCTCTTTCTATAAATTCCTAGCTGGAGTTGCTGAAACATTGTTCTTGTCCTCTGCAAATTAGAACCTGAATCCTATTGCGAGCAGTTGGAGCGGCTGAATCGTCCTCCTGTAAATTAGAACTTCAGGTACTCGTCCTACAAATTCCTATCATTCTCGTCCATTTAGTTTAGTATCTGGATTTTGTACAAGGCCCATGGGGTATGGGTATTTTTGTGCCTTCTTCAATTTATAAGAGGTTGCATATTTCAGTTACTGGAGATATCTGCAAGTCTGTTGTATGCTTGAAAATCTTGATCTGAACATTCCCATATAAATTTCGTAGCAACGTTTTGTAGTTTGTATGTTCTTATTTCAAACTTTATTAGTTTTTAGAGGTTTGTACTGGTTGTTATACTTTGTAGTGGTTGTTATACCGTAGCATGGATTTATATTTAGTCCTGAAGTGCTCATTGTTTTCCATTTAGCTGCAAGAACTACAGTTTCTTATGCCATCTTAACATAGAGGAAATTTGGATGTGAAACATGATTAGATATATCCTTGATTCCATGGGGTGGGTCTATTTTTCTTTTTGCTTAGCTGCAACAATGTCTATGGCTTAATTCTCCCCATTGCCCCTAACTTGTCTCAAACCTTTGTACTCTCACTTTCTGAAACGAATAGATTAACTGAGTTAACAACATCCGGCCATGGGAGCATAGTCATTACAATAATTTAGGGTAGATCCAATTAGGGTTAGGTTGAATATAATCCAACAATAACGCGGCCTGATGAACCCCGTCGTAAATACCATTACGTTTGGCTTAATTTACCAGCAAAGGGAATCGAACCGATGCTCGTGCTTCTTGATAGAGCATATGGACTGGTGAAACAATAAGCAAAATAATTTTTAAAAAGCATTCCTTTGGCAAAAATGTTGATTGCGGAAACGATTTTTTTTTCTACAAAAGATTTTAATGTTTTGACACAAGTAGAATCAAACAGGGGCAGTCCTGCGTAATTTGTTTGGATCTATCAGCTCCCTCATGAATAAAGCTCTAATGATTTCTTCCCTCCGTAAGAAATCAAAGGAAACATAATTACGCCGTAAGGCGTTACCAAATGGGAGTCGACTCCCCATAATAAATGCGTTTTTTTATATATTATGCGAGTCATTTTACTTTTCCTTTAAATATTGAAAGGAAGAAAGGGTGTACAGTCTAAGGCTTATGCGTGATTCAGAAAAATTGTATATAATAATTGGAATTCGAATTAGGGTTACCTGAACAAGATCGCCTTCATACACCAACTCTGGTTTTTAGTTTCAAATCACTGGAGGAATAATCCGAGAGGCTATGCAGAAACAATACCAAATAAAGACTTAGATGCATGCATGTAGCAACAATGTTACCATGCGACCAAATGACAAATAAGAGAATTAGCAGTTCAAAAAATACAAAAAGTGATAGGAGTTGCTGCAAAAGAGAAGCAAAATAGGCACCTGTGAATTGCAATTTGCAACCCTAAAAAATATCAATGGCATTAGATATATTCTCTACTGGATTGTACAGCTGTAAGTTCAAATTATACAATTTTAAACAAGACGTCCACTGGCCAGTACCAATTTACCTAGCAGTGCCATTGGTACCAAAGTGTGCTGCAAGCAAATAATTACCTGTTTGGAATTTTAGTGCATAGAAAGTACACGAATGGAATATGTAACTTCACTATAACACACCTAAGGTAAGAGCATTCTGCAAAGAAAACAGCTTAGAGGAATCAACAGTATTTCAAAAAAATACTGACTTGATGAAGTGGCTGTTAAGAAGACTGCTTGTACAACATATACAAATGAAAGAATTATATACAGGGCTGGAATATTGATACTCCATACTTGTGTACAAATCATATGGGAACACCGAAATTGCGGTGAAGCCTGAAGATGAGTGTGCTGCGAAACAAATTTTGAAAGCCTAACCCGGTAGGCATATCAGACACACTCCTTTTATAAGAATATAATCTAAGATGTTTTTTTTATCTTGATTATCAATAGCAGAAACACATTTTAATTCAATTCCCAATCTTTCAGTTTCTTGCTTCCTTTAGGCTTAGTTATTGGCCTACTCATCCTAGCCATTTTGTTATTGTATTTGGCTCGAAGTGGATCATTGTATGTCCATCTGCATAGAAACAAAACAATAAACAATCATCAAAGGAGCTGAACCAAACTACTTATGCAGTACTAGATATATAACATAATGTTAGAAGACGACAAATAAACCAATCAAAAATACTTCTCCTGCACTTCGTTGTTGTGAAACGTCTAAAGAGGGCATGTGCATAGAATTAAATTAAAAAATTAATCGGCATCGTTAATTCTAACTGGTAGAAGGCCAACACTTACGGATTGTTCCAATCAGTGGTTGTTCTGTGCGCATGCAAATTCCCGTGGCATGCCAATCTGCAGTGCTCTGAGTTTCAGAGCCTGCCGTCCACCGACAAAACTGAAGCTGATTTTTTTCTTCTCAAGCTTGCCGTAAATGCCCTGTACCCCATGCATACAGTTGCTGCACTCTGTTCCCCTCTTGATTAATTCTGCAGAAAATAGAGAACCCACCAGGCATGGGCAATTCCATTTTGTGTGCTTCAACCGCTATACTTCCAGCACTGTGAAAGTCATACACTGGAATGGCAGCATTGAGGGGTTTCAGAGGAAGATAAAGGCAACAGAGCTTATGCTGGAAAATCCTCAGCACTTTGTATGCCACGCTAATGGTCTCCATATCGGGCATCGGATTAATCCTCTCTCGGCAGACGAAGACCTAGATTTCGGGCATCTTTATTTCCTTCTTCCCATGGCCAAACTTCATTCTGTGCTCTCTCGAACAGACATGGCCGCCCTGGCATTCAAGGTCAATTCCGCCACGAAAAATGCAAGCAGATGGACCTCAGCGCCAAAATACTCCCCCTTTTTGGAGACTTCCTCATGTGTCCCCACCCGTCAGAAAGGAAATATGACGATTTATTAATGGAGGAGGATAAACAAATTAGTGAGGCGCAGGAGGAGGAGTTTATAGTGCCGAAGTTGAATTTAGAGGACGTTCCAGAGCTCTCAATGACGCTTGCACATCTGATATTGAAGACATGTATATTGAACCATTCATGCTCCTTGATGGATTAACAAAGGCGGCCAAATGTAGGACATGCAGAAAGCATCGACAGTTGTAATCCAACCAAACATATCACAAAATTCAAATTGAAGAAAACTCAAAGTAGGTGAGCGTCCTGTTAACTTTTAAGTGCATGTTTCAATTTTATTTTCTATTTTTCAATTATCCGTCACTTCCTACTTTATTATTGTAGTCATACAAACAATAAACATGGTATGATGCATTACTCCCTTTTTCTATAATTGTGTTTCGCGGAATTGACCAAATCACAAATCTATGTCTGCTGCATCATAACATTCCAAAAAAACAAAGAAGTTTAGGTGAGATAATGATAATTTGAAGCAGTTTGTGGAATGCATGATTTGAGCACGATACTATCTCAAAATCCAATAAGTAGAGAATCTCACTCTTTCACATTGCAATGATCAAATGCGAATGCATGATTAGGTTGTATGCGCGTGGCATCACTTTAACTTGTATATATATGTAGACACCCGACCACTCAGCATATGAATGTGAATTTTCATACAGCCATCATCATATCAGAATCTGTAGAGCCAAGAAATCTGGCATGGAATTATGACAGGCTTAAACCAATGATGGCGTCCTGCACATTTGTTATTTGTCAATGGATTATATTTTTCAGTAGATGGAATGATGGTTTACTGATTCAATGCCAGTTTCTACTATTCAAGGTGTAATATTCATGCTTCGGCCTGCAAGTCCATCCCCCCATGAGAAGGATGAGAGCCGTGGTTGGACTCTGAGACGAACAATAAATTCTCAGTCCCCGAGACTTTAAGTGTTTTGGCTGCCTCTCTTCCACAAGGAATTGACAATGGCTACACTACACGGCCTACTAGGTCTGATTATTAGCTAAATTCGAGTACACTTTGGTTGCAGAATCTTTTTTCTTGCAAACGAATTCATTATACAACTTTGACCTAAATGTTGTACCCAAACCCTAAATGATTCAACACATTGACACGCATCATGAGTGCCATAATTGTCTTTTATTAATTTTTTATTGTTGCTGCATGAATTTCAGAAAACACCTGAGTATGGAAATTCCTTGCGTTCTTATACCCGACCTATGCTTGTTATACCTAGACAGCCCATTAACCATAATAAGCATATGCCTGCATGCAGCAACTACAGAGAAATCAAATGATGCACATGCTGCAACTATCCATTTTCATAAAGAAATCATAATGATGCAGCTTAACTTTGGTAAAACTGATAACGAAAATGGGAAGAACAGCATATGAGTAGTACCACGAGTAGCCATCAATGAATTTATCGGTCATGGGGATCGTTAGATCATCTCGATTGCCAGTGGTTGTCTTCATGTTTACTTTTGAAGCTTTTCTTCATTTTGGATAGTCGTGTAACTTGTAAGTAGTAGGTCTTGGCTTTGAAATAAAAACTATGTTTATTTTTTTTCCATATATTTATTCATAAAATTTCATTATTTCGTTTTAAACAGAGATCCAAATATCTCTGAATAAACGGTATTATTTACGACCCATATTTCTGGTTATATTAGTGCCGGGCATTATAGTATTTTAGATATAACGAACCTGATATAGCTAACTAGGTATCAATTATAGATGAGTTCTTCCAGTGGGACATTCATTTATATAATTTTTTGATGAGATGAAATTTTTTTCCATATATGTATTCATAAAATTTCATTATTGCGTTTTAAAAATCTTAGGTATGGAAGTTTGAGTAAATCAAACTTGAATCTAATTTGTGTGTTAAATGGTCTATTAAAAAGAGGATACAGCGGCCCGCCGCCCGACATTCATTCATATTATAATAACATACAAATATCTTAAGTCCAAGAAAGACACGACTAATATTATTATTTATCATAAAAATTTAAATAAATAAATTTTTAAAATAATGTTTTATTCTTCTTATATAAATATATTAAGAATGTTCATCATAAATCATAAAAATTAAATTAATATTTTTTATATTTATAAATAAAATATTTTTATTTAAGGATTTTGTTTTATATGGTCATAATTATATTAAGAAAGTTCATTATGAATCATAAAAAATTAAATTAATATTTTTATATTTATAAATAAATTAGTTTTATTTATGGATTTTGTTTTATGTAAAATATTAAGAAAGTTCATTATAAATCATAAAAAATTAAATTAATATTTTTATATTTATACATAAATTAGTTTTATTTATGGATTTTGTTTTATGTAAAATTAAATTATTATTTTTTTAATTATAAATAAATTAGTTTTACTTAAAAATTTGTTTTATATTTTTACTACTTATTGATAAGAGCTCTCTTATGCTTTAATATAAAATCACTAATACATATAATTAACTACATTAAAGTACATTACATGTATTTACTTTTTTTTATTAAGAAATTTATTATTACTTATCTCTTTTATAAAAAACTAATATTTATATTTTAAATTATACTCAAACTTTTTTCTTAGCTATGAGTGGACCTAATGGTCTAAAACAAGACACTTCAACATATACACACACACAATTTCAAAACACCAAGGCATTGGGAAATATTCCTCACTCTTATATACCCTGTGCTCATATCTTGTAGAGAAATGAGCGTTGGTGCTTCGTGATACTATTGGATCATCCTTCACACCCATACCCAAAAAATAATCATCATCAAATTCTATGGCAAAATTTCCACTATCAACTCCAAGAAGGAATCAATTGCATCTAGACAATGGGATATGCATCAAGGATTTTGTTCAACAACTGGTTGTGCATAGGTGGAAGGTTGCGATGCATGAAGACAAGATCATTCAACCATTGTTATTCCAAGTAGTTTCTCTTCTCCATGTGAATGCGTTCAACGACAAACAAATTATGCTCGCACTCTATAACACTGCAAATTTGACTAATTACATTTTTTGATGTTTCTCACTCGTCGATATTTTAGTCCGACGATTCGGATAATCTATATCGTCGATTAGGTTAGGTGCACAGTCCAGTCCACCATTACTGCTGCTTATAGTCAAGGTCGCCATTACTGCTGCTTAAGGTATTGTTTTTTGGCTTGGCCGGGCCAAAGAATGTGCGAGAGAGCCTAGATAGCTCTTCGGTATAGAAAAGCGGACTGGAGAGCCGAGAGCTACTAGAGATGGCCTCCAAAGAAACAGAGGCGATGGTTGGAGTTTAGAACGAAGAAGGAAACAAGCTGCAGGCGAACTCTCATGGCCAAAGGCTCAAGCGGATTGATTCCTTAGATTTGGATTCCAGTAGAGTTTCAGGAATGGCTCGTCATGGTTCGGTTAGTATTAATAATCATTTGCATATTGTATGGCAAGCCTTGGAGCTTTGAATTTCGGCTAATTAGGACTTTATAGAACGTTTTTCTTCTTCATGAATTTGAATTTGTGAGTTTAAGAAACTTGGTAGGTTGGTCCGTATTGAAATTAATGTTAATTGAATCATGGTGGTATTTACTTCGTTTAATCTAAGAGTGATTGTTCTGTTTTTTTCTTTTTCTTTGCAGAATATGCTCACAATGGCCTCCATTCTCCAGTTGGCATTTCAGAGTATTGGGGTCGTTTACGGAGTGAGGAGTAGTGAGCAGCTAACAAATATGCCCATGTGAAATGATCAATGCCTCTCACTTTCCATGAGCATTTTGATTATGGTCTTAGCATCAAAGGTTTCCATGCTTACACCTGATAGGCGGACAAACACAAGCCTTCTTTTTCATCATAACCATAGCCTGCATGTTCAATTATAACGGAAAATCACTTACTTCACCTTTGACTGCGAGCAGCTTTTATCAAAATCATTTATCCTTATTTGTGCAAAGTTAATCTTGATTTAATAATTTACTCCCTAACCTTTATCATTAATGAATAATTTTAGTTTATTTACTACATAGATGCATAAAAAAATTTCATCTACAATGAACTACAAAAAATAACAATTCATTGTCATTTCTATGAGAGAAAAAAAAAATCATGATAACTTTTGAAATTCTGATAATGTAATGGCCAATTATGTGAAGAATATAATGTTTTAAAATATTGTATCAACCATAAGATTTTATTTACTAAAATTTGTGGTTCAACACTTCAAATTGTCTTTCTTGTTATATATGTCCACATCTCCTTGCTTAGATTACAACACGACGTTCTTTTATTGTACCCCTAGGTACAATTGCTAGTTAATTCAAAGCTGTTTGTCCTACCTTCGGACGAGGATCGATCTGGGAAGCTTGAAGATCAATAGACTGTGACATACAAATTCATTTCACCGTTTAAACATACTAGGGCAAGCCTCTTAAACACTTATAAGAAAATACCCTTGTTAAGGTTTACAAATTACTACATATGGGCTTGTCCTTAGACTTTCATACTGGAAAATGTTGTTTGGGACAGTCATAGTTAAATTGGCCTGTCTGGAAAATACATTGCATTCCACAGTCCCTTTGGAGTTGACAAACACACTTTTGCTATCTACTTGTGAAAACTTGGAATTGCTATAACTTTTGGCAATGGCATCCACAATTTTACTGAAAGTAACACTTGGAGTCTGGACTGATAAAAGAAATACTTGTTAACTGGAAATTATCATTTATTAAATTATTTGACAGTCCCATCTGGCATCTATCTATCAATTTTCAAATTGTCATTTTAGTGCTTGGTTGCCACTTCAAATGATTCCAATAACAGATGTATAGTTCAGAGACAAGTTGGCCAAGACATAAGTGTGTGTGTGAATGCCGAGTGTATGTGCTCAAAATCACAATGGTGTAAAATTTAAATGCTTCAAATAAACCAAATAACAATGCTTGTGTTATGCAATTACAATAATGAGCATCCAGTTGAGAAGTTGTGCATTGGTGCTCACTGCTATGTCAGATTTTCCTTTTAGATATGTGTGTTGAACAGGTTAGGAAACCATGTGACAGCAATGGCAACCAAATCTTGACAGAGATATATATATCACAGTAAATGATATATATATGGACCAGGAGGCAGGCTCCTTTCCATCTGAGACTCCTTGCCCGATGCAGACAAGCGGCTTTGCACCTTCTTTCACGAACAAATTTTGCAACTAGTAGCCATGTTAGGATAATCTTTGCGAATTTCCATACCTAGTAATAGGTTTGTTACTTACGGTTCTGGTTGCTTTAAATTTATAATCAAATCATTGTGAGTTGCCGCTCAAGTGCAGTTATGGAAGTGGATGAACTTCTTAAAAATTTATAATGAATTTGTTATCCCTAAACAAGCTCACACAACATTGCATGTATTTCAAAAACGTTGAGAACCAATCTTCGATCTAGTTGGGTTTGGGTATCTAATCTTTGTTTTAACCTAGAGAATATTTGGGTATTGGCTTTCTCCGTTTGTAGATCTTGACGTACTAAACTATTGACATAGCATTGGGAGGGTTGGATGACGTTGTTGCTGCGTGTGCATTGAATTGATAGAGTGTTGATTACATTGATAGTGAATAAGCTCTTCATATTGAATGGTTCCATTTGAGTTTCACTGAAAGAGAAAATTAATTTGTAGCCTGTGATTTGTCTTGTTCATAGTCCATTAACCACGATAGATTAGAGTGGGAACAATAAAAATTCATAGTAGAATTCTTTACCCACACAATATGTGCAGTTTTGAAGAGCTGGGTAAACATGCACTTGAAGTTGTTTTTTTGTTTTGCTTTTAAATGGTGAAACTTAGGACATATATTTATATTATGCATCACGTATGTGGTGGATCAGAACATACATATATTTATATTATGCATGTAGATAGGGTTTGAAGTCACATGTGTAGATTATTTTGGGTCTAGAAAACTGATTGGGGGCGGGCTTTTATCTTTTACCAAAAACATCTCTCTTGCGATCTGGAAATCATGATTGTTACACATTTTATTTTACCAAATACATCCCTCGTGCAATCTGGAAATAGTGACTTTTTGCAGGCACTTTTTAGAGCCGAAACATCTTCACTCTGTCTATCCGAACTATATGAGATTGCGTTGTATGAGATTGTTTTAGGATCTGGTAGTGCCTTGATCGCATGATTTTTAATGGAATCTAGAAACCACCTAGGTTACATTTTTTGCCAAGAGTTAACACCGTAGGGAGTTCGGTTGTGTTTTGAAGGATGGTTCTGTTTTGGTTGGGTCTAAATGCCTTGCATTATTGCCAGAATCAGTTGTGTATGATTCCCCAATGTTGTGGTTGGTAGGTGGCCAAAGTGGCTCGTAGCTGAATTTTCTCCATAGTATAACATATCATATTTATGAGAAGAGTTTAAATAAACAGTGGGCTAATTATAATATGAAATGAATTTAGGGTTACTTAGGTCGGCTGGAAATAGTCGTCTATGTTCATGAAAGTATTTTTGAATGATGGGGCATATGTAACTTTGTCTGGTTAACTGTCATTCTAAGTTTTCCGGTTTTCCCCAAGTACTGAACCGGTAATATGAAGATACTATCATTCTTAAGCTTATGTTTCTCAAAGTGTGGAGCATATCTTTATTCAGGACTTGTTACATGGATCCTTTCTTCTGGCTTTGCTTTCCAGATATATATGATTTCCCCGTTTAGAGTAGTCTAACCGGCTTTGCTTTTCATATATTTGTACTTCTTTTAATA
>LPNX010330825.1:0-16934 GCA_001517045.1 Pseudotsuga menziesii
TGTAATTACAGACTTACAGTGTCCTTTACTTAAATTTTTGATCTCTGTACACCCCTTCTACCCATTTACTTATTTTTTTTATATTATCATTATTCGTTTTAGGCAAAGTTGCCAGGAAACTTGTGTACAGGGACGGGTATGGGTATGGGAACACCACTTTTTGAAACAGGGTACTTGTGTACGTCAAGGGTATTGCATATATTTATCTATTATAAAAATAAAATATGTCACATTCACGTTATATATGCATATTCAGATTTCTTAATAAATTATGAATCATGATTCATAATTCTAAATTCAATTATTCATTGAACAATGAACATTCACATTGAAAATTTGAAACATAAAATTTAATAAACCATAGACTCATAGTAGATATCAAGTGGAAGATTGGAAGTTACATAAAATTTGATAAATCATTGTACCAGGTAGTTGTAACAAACAATCAAACTCAGATTTGAAGGTACACTTGAAATCTCATTTTAAACACCTATTTGTGTTGCTGTTACAACCTACAGGCGATAAAAAGTTGCAAATATATTCCTGAGTTGATGTGAGTGTATTTCAAAGTATTAAATACATATGTATATTTAATGTGCACATTTGGTAGTCAAATTATGTTCCATGAGAGCTGAACACAAAACCATAAAAAACATTCCTTGTAAATCAATGCAAAATCAATTTACCATATCTGGACAATATTCAGAACCGGAATCCATAAGTCCCGAACTAGACTCCATATGCAGTCATAAAAAATTTAGTTCAAATATATGAAAAAAGCAAAGTTGTTAGTGATTGATCATCTTCAGTTTTGTTTTCTAACAACAACATAATTTGCAATAAAAATGCTGCAACTGAACTGTATAGCTAAATAATACAAAAGTAGTAAATATTCTCAGAGTGGGAACTAGATATTCCAAAACCCATAAGGCTAACAAGCCCAATCAATGGTTTTGGAATAAGTGAAGGTTACATTTTTACTATGCAAATGACAAATGAGTTCAACAACAAACACCACCAACATTTGGGGATAAAGAGGGCTTAGTGCTCTTAATTAAATTCCATTTTCCATCATCATCATAGTGTGCGACTGTGTGGAAAAGAAGAAGAATAGTGAATGTGTGGAAAAGAAGAATAGTGAGTGTGTGAATGAAGTCATGCCCAGCCCACAAGGGCTCAAAAACAGTCACGGTGTGCTAGGAAGAGGCCAACACATTCATGCCCAGCTGGAGAGGAGGAAAAAACAATAGAGAGAAGGAAAAAATAGTCACAGCCTGGATGATAGAAATATATAAGCAACATGAAGTTAGCAACCCAAACGATCAACTCAAGGCAGCAGTAACTCTAGGCGTCTATCACAAACCAACAAGGATCAGATTTGAACTTCATTCATGTCAAGAACTCCTTAGAAATGGAGAAGTGGACTTAATTTATAATCTTTAAAATCCTTCTAGAAATGTCACTTAGACAATAAATGGACAATCTAGATGTATTTTAGGCCTTAATCAATATTTGCAGCCTCATTTCTCCATATGTTGGGTACCTAAGTAAAGAAAAGCAATAAAACCCTAAAATTTACAAATCTGGGTATTTCCTTTGGGATTATATCAGTCCTCTTATCATCCAAACAACAACATTTGAAGGCCACTTGGTAGACCTGAAGGTGTGTGCCAAACAACCACCCTTCCTAAGGAAATTCAATTCAAAATACTATCAAACCTCTTACAAAATGCAGTGAACAAGTGTGAAATTGGCTACCAAGAAAGTGATAATCCTCATTACCAAAGTTGTAGAACCTTAAAGTTATAGTACATCAAATAAAACCAAAAGTCTTGAGAAGATATAAAGTCATTGTAGAAGACCTTCATTTCCCACCAGTGAAGCATATATACCATTGACAATAGAAGTCACTGACATAAAGTCTCCAATAAAATCAACATCTGGCATGAAAGGGACATGAGTGTGAAATATTGTAGTAGAAGAGAAAAGAGTACTCAAGAAAACTAATCCCTTTCATTTAGAAATTTAGTTCTCTTATAGGTGCCATGAAAGGTTACTTCAACACCCTAAAAGTGTGATAAGCTTGTCTCCATGATAATGCCCAACTTTGGAAGGGGGTGTCTAGATGTCCTCCTTTCTATGAAATGTTTCCCTAGGTGACCCCCAAAATCCATGGGCATGGGAAACACAAGGGGATTTCCCTTGACCCTATAGGACATGTCCCCGTGGAGCATTGAGTTTTTGTTGTAAAACTAGAAGTGTTCCATTTTCAGTGTTAGATTAGGTTATATTTGAGCAGTGAGTTAACTACTATTCCAGATTTAGAAGTATACGTTTACACTTTGATTTTGTTATTTTTGGATGTTCGAGTTTCTAGACTTAGCAGTTTGCTTGTTCAGAACTAGATTAGGGTTTTAATTTTTTAGTTTGGGTTCCCACAAAGGTGTGCTACTTTGTATTTTTCTCCTATTCTTTTACATATATATGAGAAAAGCAAAGCTGTTAGTGATTGATCATCTTCAGTTTTGTTTTCTAACAACAACAGAATTTGCAATAAAAATGCTACAACTGAACTGTATAGCTAAGTAATACAAAAGTAGTAAATATTCGCAGAGTGGGAACTACATATTCCAAAACCCATAAGGATACCAAGCCCAATCAATGGTTTTGGAATAAGTGAAGGGTACATTTTTACTATGGAAATGACAAATGAGTTCAACAACAAACACCACCAACATTTGGGGATAAAGAGGGCTTAGTGCTCTTAATTAAATTCCAATCATATACCATCAAACATCATAGAATAAATTCCTGAAAAGTTGCAATCATGTAAGTCCTAAAATGATGAAATGCTAAAAATGTTCAAGTCTACTGAATTTTGAATGGAACATGAAATTCTACATTTTTCATATGACGTCCAGTCCACCTATTCTACTTGGTGTGAACTAGTCCAGTCCATATATTATGGTAACATTGGTATTAATGTGGGATCTTGGGTTCAAAGACCCCTATGTAGGTGGATATTAGGCCTAGGATCATACATTTAGTGACACAGGGAACAAGGTTCAAAACCGCTATGTGGGTGCAAATGATACCAAGCACAAATCATAGATGATTTCACTAGAAGACACCCCAAATAGAATGGTATCTTATCCAAAGGACAATTGTATGTGTTTATAAGAGAAAATTCTAAAGGAAAAGAAATTGCAGCACACTGATCTTGAAAAGTATGAGAAACTATTCTACTCCTCTCTATCCCCTCAGATATTTGAAATTTCTTCTGTATATTCCTTCTGAAACTTCAGAAGTTCACTTAGCTCTATAGTTTCCCTCATAGAATGGCTAACAATGCCAGAAACTACACCATATATTTGGTGAAATTTGGCTGCAACCTGGTAAGGATCCTGAACCTAGTCTTACATCTCCTTTTCCAAACAAGACAAGTTTCTAGACCTTGATGTAGGCAGGGTCTTCCATGTCCATCAGGATTGACACATGACCAACCAATAGGTTTCTTTCCTACCTTACTGGATCCTTTTGGATTTCCTACATAATCTTGACTTGTGTCACAGCAAGTTAAAGTGTGCCCTTGTGGTCCTAATACAGTAATACTACTTCAAAGAGGTGTCTAATTGGACTTGGTAAGACGGGGGTTGTGGACCCAACTTTGTCGGAGGGGGACTCTTTTGCAGGTGCCTGGGATTTTGGAGATGCGTTAAAGGGACCGTCTGCAATGGGGGTCATGAGCGGCATATAGAAACCCTTGGCATTTACCGACAGTGAATCTCAAAGGGTGGAGGAGCCAGCCCTCATGTGCTGAGCTGCACATGGTTCAAAATCAACACCATGAGCATCACATGCATCTAGCTATAATATCAATACTATGTTGTTGTAGTTGTTATTAGTAACAATGCTAGTTTAGTTTTAACAATATTATTATATCTATAGTTTCATCAGAATAGGTGGTACATGAAAGGTTTTCTATGGATGTTAGCATATTTCATTCTTAGTGATTATTTAAAATTTTGCGGCTACCTATATAAAGTTTTACATTAATTTGAAGGATAGTCTAAAATTCAATTGATCTGGATAGTAAAAAAATCATAATCTATGCTGAAGCTAGCTGCTAAGTAGATTTTGGTTGAACTTGAAACATGCACTTGTTAGTGTCTTATTGCTTGTTAGCTATTTCAGATGTAAAAGATGTATCCTGCAGCTGTGTCTATGACATGTATTGTAAAATGACAATGTGGCTGTCATAAAGTTAGTTTAACAGTCCCAGTATCTGTGTGGGAATCCAGCTTTGTGCCCTTTGGACCAAATTTCAACTCTTCATGAGTCTTAGGAAGCTAGCAGTTGCTGCAACACTGGAAAGGTAGTCCAACAGATGGTTAATGTACAGGTAAGGACACTTCATGTACGTTGAATTCATGATATTATCGCAGGTTCAAACACTGACCCATCACCAAGGATTAAAAATTATTTAACAAGTTCCCCTCACTAATAAGGTACCTGAAAAACAATTGACATTGGATATTAAATGGTACAAATAGGAGGACTATGAGAAAAAATCTCCCAAAAGAGATTGCTAATTAAATTTTAAAAATTGCTATTCCTTCAAGGCATTGGATGACTCCCTGAACAATGTGTTATGGGAAAACAGAGGCTGCTAGATAAGAGGCAACAATTAGAATCTTGCCAAATAACCTGGAAGCATTGAAATAGTAGCTTAGACCTGGAGAAAACTACAAGGGATGGACTCATCAAGAAAAGTATGAGCAGAGGCCGTTGGACAAGAGACAAGAATTAGGAGATTACATAATAACCTGGCAGCATTGAAGCAGTTAGTAAGGCTGAGGGTAAACTATGGAGGTTGGGTACAAATTCATCAAAAAAATGAGCTACTTACCAGAAAGCCTAGAATTACTGGTAAATGATCTTTGAGGAGTGTGGGCATAAAATTCTACTATCTACTGGAATTCTGATCCATAGTGATCTAATACAAATGCCTCCAAAGGATGGACCTAAAGAGTAAAATATCTTGTGGAGAAAACAGATATCATACAAGAATACTTTAAATTTCTTGGTTGGAAATATTGAAAAATGACAAGCAGGAACACCTGGTTGGGTAAATCCAGGAGAGCTATTGACATGAGAAATTGTACCAAGAGACGCTAACCAGCATCCCATTGGCACACCTACAATCACTAAAGAAGCATGCCAACTATCACCAAAATTTTATCACAAAATAAACATGTACTTTTAAATAAAAGGATAAGATGTGAGTTTGTCAAACAACTGGACTTCATCAACAGTTGTGCAATAACTAAAAGGTTGTTCCAACAACTGGTTGATTAGCTGTCAATTCAGCCTAGGCCGGGTGGTGGAGAGTAGGAGTGTTATCCTCAATTCAAGTTTCTCACAACATTTTACTAATCAGAAAGATTGGTATATTGATTTTGTTGAGGAAAATCCAACTCTAATTTTGTATTTGAGTGGTGGAGAAAATGCAGAGTTGAGAAGTGGGAAAGTTCAGATGAGAGGTAAGAGGTTGTTATTTATGACAATGTCCCTGGTTCACAGAAAAAAATATTTTCTGTTAGTTGGATAATGAAGCATAGCCCACAGTTTAAATGTTTTCCTTCAGTAATAATCAAATTTTAATTGTTGACAACAAGTGCAAGAAGATGATTTATAAGTGCCAAAGATCAGGGTTTGTTTCAATTGGTGGATGGTAAAAAAAAGTTGGTAGTTATTAGATTCATTATGCTTTATCTATTCATTTTTATGAAAGAGAGAAAGACACTTAAGGAGGGTGAATAGGAGGAAATGAAGTAAAATGATGCTTTCTCAAAGAATAAAACACAAAACGTTGATATCTTGAAGAGCCAAGATGTTGAAAATTTGATATTTTGGAATAAGTTGCAGACTGGTTAAATGGGTTGTTTTTATTTAGGGAGTATAGGGTGGTAACCAAGATGAGTAACCAAGGATATAAGCCAATCCAAGTAGCCAAGTGAGTAGCTATGGATCCAGAGCCTTACTAGTCAGCTATGGAAGTGGGGGAAAGGGTCTAAGGGCATTCCTACCCATCAGAGGGAAAATTTATTTTTGTTTTGCAACCTCTCTCTCCTGTCATTTAACCCTAAAACGAGAAGGTTTCAAAATATGCACGTCCTCCCCCACAAAAAAAACATGGATTCTTTGGGTTTTATATAAGTTTTTACGTGGGTAATGAGCGCTCAGGATAACCCATTCAAATGAAAAGTTACACATATATATAGTCTGTGTTCAAGTTTAGCTCCGCAAGAAACCATAACCTGCAGTGCTGAGAAGGCGGCATATGTATTGGACAAAGTTGAAGATACTTACTTGGGGGTTACTGCTAAGTTGGCCAAGAATCCTTTAGGAAAGATTTCACAGTTGTGTTGTGGGGATCATTTTCGACTATAAATTAGCAGTAACAAGACATAACCTTTGAATATGGGCTGAATCTAAGGGTTGAAATACATTTTTCGGCATGTTTCAGTCTTAAAAGGTGATGAATAACAACATAAAACTAGCTTTGGTAAGTTCTAGTCTAATTTTGGGCATGAGCAGGGATGGTAAGCGAACTCATTTCTCATTTACAAACTATTTGGAGGGGTTTTGAGTGCATTGTTTGCCCTAGAATAACAATATAAAATTTTGATATAGCCTTTTGCATTAAAAAAAGTTAACAAAAGTATAAACAATAGTCATAAAATCCTTAAAAAATCCAAGTTTGATGTGTGTTAGGGATTCATGTGTATGAAACGAAAGCCCTATAGGGGGTGATTTACTTGTGTGACCATTCATGCCTTGTTTGGAGTATTGTTCAACTTGCGTGGGGCACTCATGGAAAGTTTGGATAGGTTTGCATGGTAGATTGTGAAGCAATTGTTGTAGTAGCATTTGGATCCTTTAGTCAAGTTGAATCCTTGAATCATTACACAAGTGGAATCCAACAAAGCGTTTGCTCCATATATCTATGGAATTTAACTTAATAAAGGTGCACAATATGGAAGTTTATGAGAATTTTTGGAGCTTGGGTCTCCTTTTGTTCAGTATATGTGACTTCAGGAAATAAAATTATAAATATAACCAACAAGTTTTCTAGTTTTTCTCATAGAGATGACTATTTCAATTTGGAAATGTCCTATATGCTTGGAGGGGAGGTTGGATGAAACTAGTAAATACTTTTTTGTTGCTGTTTCAAAAGGCTTAGCTTTATAAGTCAATATAATGTACAAAGAGTAATCCTTTACATCATTGAATTTCCTCTTACCACCACAATGAGGAAGGCAATCAAATCCAACTGGGCTGTAATAGTAGAAGACACAATGTACTCTCCTAGAAAGGAACGGAATCTAACTCCAGCTAGATTTTTATCATGGTGTAATGCATTTGATAACAATGTGGCTGTGTTAGATGGAAAACTACCTTATGAAATCTAACATACATTATATTTACTGACCCTACAATGTTGTAAGAACAAAAACTAACTCTAGCCAGATTTCCATCATTGTGCCATGTTGTTAGAAGGAAAGCTAACTCCAGCTAGATTTGCATCATGGTGTAATGTATTTGATGACAATGTGGCTGTGTTAGATAGAAAACTACCTTACAAAAGTTAACACACATTAGTCATTACTCACCATGCAATGTTTTAAGAATGAAAGCTAACTCTAGCTAGATTTCCAAAATGGTGCATTTTGATTGATGACAGTGTGGTTGTGTTAAATAGAAAACTACATTATGAAAGCTAACACACATTAGATTTCACTCACCGTGTAAAGATTTAATGTTGAAAGTTAACTCCAGCTAGATTTCCATCATGGTGCAATGTGACAATGTGGTTGTGTTAGATGGAAAACTACCTTATGAAAGCTAATACACCTTAGCTTTCACTTATCGTGCCATGTTGTTAAAAGAAAGCTAACTCTAGCTAGATTTTCATCATGGTGTAATGAGCTAACACACATAAGCTTTCCTTTATAGTACCATGTTGTTAGAAGAAAAGTTAACTCCAACTAGATTTTCATCATGGCGTAATGTATTTGATGACAATGTGGTTATGTTAGATGAAAAACTACATTATGAAGGCTAATAGACATTAGCTTTACTCACCGTGCAATGTTTTAAGAACGAAAGCTAACTCCAGCTAGATTTCCATCATGGTGCATTGTGATTGATGATAATGTGGTTGTGCTAGATGACAAAATGCACTATGAAATCTTACACACATTAGATTTCACTCACCGTGCAACGATTTAAGGATGAAAGCTAACTCCAGCTAGAATTCCAACACAATGCAATGTGCTTGATGACAATGTGGTTGTGTTACATGGAAAACTACCTTATGAAAGCTAACACATATTAGCTTTCACTCATTATGCCATGCTGTTTAAAGGAAATCTAACTCCAGCTAACACACATAAGCTTTCCCTTATAGTGCCATGTTGTTAGAAGGAAAGCTAACTCCAACTAGATTTCCATCATGGTGTAATGTATTTGATAACAATGTAGCTGTGTTAGATGAAAAATTACCTTATGAAAGCTAACATACGTTAGTTTTATTGACCATGCAATGTTTTAAGAATGAAAGCTAACTCTAGCTAGATTTCCATCACAGTGCATTGTGATTGATGATAATGTGGTTGTGCTGGATGGAAACTACATTATGAAAGCTAACACATTAGATTTCACTCAGTGTGCAATTATTTAAGGACGAAATCTAACTCCAGCTAGATTTCCATCACAGTGCAATGTGATCAATGACGATGTGTTAGATGGAAAACTACCTTATGAAAGCTAACACACATTATCTTTCACTCACCATGCCATGCTAGAAGGAAAGCTAACTCCAGCTAGATTTGCATTATGGTGTAATGTATTTGATGACAATGTGGCTATGTTAGATGAAAAAATACTTTACAAAAGCTAACACACATTAGCTATTACTCACCGTGCAACGTTTTAAGAATGAAAACTAACTCTAGCTAGATTTCCAAAATGGGGCATTTTGATTGATGACAATGTTGTTGTGCTAAATGAAAAAATACATTATGAAATGTAACACATATTAGATTTCACTCATTGTGCAATGATTTAAGGTTGAAAGACAACTCCAGCTATATTTTCATCATGGTGTAATGAGACAGTGTGGCAGTGTTAGATTAAAAACTACTTTACGAAAGCTAACAAACATTAGCTTTTACTCACTATGCAATGTTTTAATAACGAAAGCTAGCCCCAACTAGATTTTTATCATGGTACATTGTGATTTATGAAAATGTGACTTTGTTAGATAGAAAACTACACTATGAAAGCTTACACATATTAGATTTCACTCACCGTGCAACGATTTAAGGATGAAATCTAACTTCAACTAGATTTCCAACACAATGCAATGTGATTGATGACAATGGAGTTGTATTACATGGAAAACTACCTTATGAAAGCTAATACACATTAGCTATAACTCATTGTGCCATGTTGAAAAAAAAACTAATTCCAGCTAGATTTCCATCATGGTGTAATGAGCTAATACACATAAGCTTTCCCTTATAGTGCCATGTTGTTAGAAGGAAAAATATCTCTAGCTAGATTTTCATCATAACGTATTGTATGTGATAACAATGTGGCTATGTTAGATGGAAAAATACCTTATGAAAGCTAACATACATTAGTTTACTCACTGTGCAATGTTTTAAGAAGGAAAACTAACTCTAACTAGATTTTCATCTTGGTGCATTGTGATTGATGACAATGTGGTTACGCTAGATGGAAAACTACATTATGAATGCTAACACACATTAGATTTCTCTCACTGTGCAATGATTTAAGGACAAAAGTTAACTCCAGTTAGATTTTCAACACGGTGCAATGTGTTTGATGACAATGTGGTTGTGTTACATGGAAAACTACCTTATGAAATATAACACATATTAACTTTCACTCATCATGCCATGTTGTTAAAATAAAAGATAACTCCAACTAGATTTCCATCATTGTGTAATGTATTTGATGACAATGTGGTTGTGTTAGATGAAAAACTACTTAATGCAAGCTAACATACGTTAGCTTTACTCACCGTGCAATGTTTTAAAAATGAAAGCTAACTCTAGCTACATTTTAATCATGGTGCATTATGATTGATGACAATGTGATTGTGCTAGATGAAAAACTACATTATGAAAGCTAACACAGATTATGTTTCACTCATCGTGCAATGATTTAAGGACAAAAGGTAACTCCAGCTATAATTCCATCACAAAGCAATGAGATCGATGACGATGTGGTTGTGTTAGATGAAAAACTACCTTATGGAAGCTAACACACATTAACTTTCACTCATCGTTCCATGTTGTTAGAAGGAAATCTAACTCCAGGTAGATTTGCATCATGATGTAATGTATTTGATAACAATGTGGTTGTGTTAGATGAAAAACTACCTTACGAAAGTTAATGCACATTAGCTATTACTCACCGTGCAATGTTTTAAGAACAAAAGCTAACTTTAGCAAGATTTTCAACATAGTGCATTTTGATTTATGATAAGTTGGTTGTGTTATTTGGAAAACTACATTATGAAATCGAACACACATTATATTTCACTCACCGTGCAACGATTTAAGGTCGAAATCTAACTCCAACTAGATTTCCATCACGGTGCAATGTGACAATGTGATTGTGTTAGATAGAAAACTAATCCGGCTATGTTGTTAGGAGCAAAGCTAACTCCAACTAGATTTTCATCATGGTGTAATGTATTTGATGACATTGTGGTTGTGTTAGATGAAAAACTAACTTATGAAAGCTAACAACAACTAGATTTCCATCATGGTGCATTGTGATTGATGACAACCTGGTTGTGTTAGATGGAAACTACATTATGAAAGCTAACACATTAGATTTCAATCATCGTGTAATGATTTAAGGACTAAAGCTAACTTCAGCTAGATTTTCATCATAGTGTTATGTATTTGATGACAATGTGACTCTTTTAGATAGAAAAATACCTTATGAATTCTAACACACATTAATTTTCACTCATCGTGCAATGTTTTAAAAACAAAAGCTAACACTAACTAGATTTCCATTTTGGTGCAATGAGCTAACGCACATTAGCTTTCATTCACCGTACAATTCTTTAAGAATGAAAGCTAACACATTGTTAAAAGGAAAGCTAATTATAGCTAGATTTTCATCATCATGTTATGTATTTGATGACAATGTGATTGTTTTAGATAGAAAGCTACATTTCGAAAACTAACACACATTAACTTTCACTCAACCATGAAATGTTTTAAGAACACAAGCTACTCCAGCTAGCTTTCCATCAGGGCTCAATGAACTAACACACATTAGCTTTCACTCATCATGCCATGTTGTTAGAAGGAAAGCTAACTCCAGCTAGATTTTTATCATGGTGTTTTTTATTTGAGGACAAAATGACTATGTTAGATGGAAAACTAATTTATGATAGCTAACACACATTATCTTTTACTCATCGTGCAATGTCTTAAGAACAAAAGCTAACTCCAACTAGATTTCCATCATGGTGAATTGTGATTGATGACAATGTGCTTGTGCTATATGAAAAACTACATTATGAAAGATAACACATATTAAATTTCACTCACTGTGCAATGAGTTAAGGACAAAAGCTAATTCCAACTAGATATCCATTGTGGTACAATGTGATTGATGACAATGTGGTTGTGGTAAATGAAAAACTACCTTATGAAAGCTAACACACATTAGCTTTCTCTTAACATGACATGTTGTTAAAATGAAAGATAACTCCAGCTATATTTTCATCATGGTGTTTTATATTTGATGACAATGTGGTTGTTTTAGATAGAAAGATACCTTATGAAAACTAACACACATCAGCTTTCACTCATCGTGCAATGTTTTAAGAACGAAAGCCAACTCCAGCTACATTTTCATCATGGTGCAATGTGATTGATGACAATGTGGTTGCGTTAGATTTAAAACTGCATTATGAAAAACTAACACACATTACCTTTTACTCACGGTGCAATTTTTTAAGAATGAAAGTTAATTGTAACTACATTTCCATCATGGTGCTATGTAATTGATGAAAATATGGTTGTGTCAGCTGAAAAACTAATTGATGACAATGTGGTTGTGTTAGATGAAAAACTACCTTATGAAAAGTAACACACTTTAGTTTTCACTAACCGTGCAATGTTTTAAGAATGAAAACTAACTCCAGCTAGATTTCCATCATAGTACAATGTGATTGATGACAATGTAGTTGTGTTAGATGGAAAACTTCCTTATGAAAGCAATCGCATGTTAGGTTTCACTTACCATGCCATGTTGTTAGAAGGAAGCTAACTCCATTATATTTTCATTATGGTGTAACGTATTTGATAACAATGTGGTTGTGTTAGATAGAAAACTACCATATTAAAATGAACACAAATTAGCTTTTAGTCACCATGCAATGTTTTATGAATGAAATCTAACTACAGTTAGATTTCCATCATGGTGTAATGTGATTGATGACAGTGTGATTTTGTTAAATCAAAAACTACATTATGAAAACTAACACAGCTAGATTTCCATCATGGTGTAATGTGATTGATGAAAATGTGATTTTGTTAGATGAAAAACTACATTATGAAAAATAACACAGCTAGATTTCCATCATGGTGTAATGTGATTGATGACAATGTGATATTGTTAGATGAAAAACTACATTATGAAAACTAACACAGCTAGATTTCCATCATGGTGTAATGTGATTGATGACAATGTGATTTTGTTAGATGAAAAACTACATTATGAAAACTAACACAGCTAGATTTCCATCATGGTGTAATGTGATTGATGACAATGTGATTTTGTTAGATGAAAAACTACATTATTAAAACTAACACACATTAACCTTCATTCAACGTGCAACATTTTAAGAACGGAAGCTAACTCTAGCTAGATTTCCAGCACATTCATACACATACATCAATAATATAAGTCCCATGTCCAAAGTCAAATAGGAATTTGGTGTTTTTATTGGAGTTGATATCTATCATTCTCTAATAATTCTTGGATCCCTTATTGTTATCTCTTTATATATATTTTGTGTAATTTATATGTAAATTCCTTTTTGCTAGCATGCACAAGATGTAGGGGAACAATGTTTCGTGGCATACAAAAGGGATACCCTATTGTTTTGAATTATTGCAACTATATTACTTTTTTGAACATACACTTCATATGGCTTAACCGTAATTACAAACTACAATCCAAATGTGTTACAGAAATTGGGAGGAGTTACAATGGAAAATATAATTTTGACAAGAGGAGACTATGTTGACCTCATAATTAATGGTCAAGTTGTTGGACTAGGAAGGGTTGAATCTACAGAAACTACAACTCATTATGGTGGACAAAGGCTTAATGTAGGATATGTTATGGTTTTGATAATTGATGTCATTGAACCACATTTGATTGTGGAAGATGTTGATGAAGGGGACTTACATCCATGGAAGATCATATATTTGAGGCATAACAAAGGTAAATTAAAATCTTGAAGCACATGTTAAGTGTTTTTGATAGTACATTGCTTGTTTTTTTTGAGAAAATACTAAGTTTGTTTAATTTGTTGTGTAGGTGCAAATGTCTCTTCTGCATTTTCTATTGGAGACAAGGTAGATCTTTTGCAATGTGGATTGAAAGTGGGTGAAGGCTACATATTCAATACAGAGATTGGTCATAAGGTGCATGGCAAGATGGTGGGATCCATAGTGGTTAACATTGAGAAAGTGTTAAAACATGATGCTCTTTTGCCACATCCAATAGGATTTGAGAATACACTAGGGGGTGCATTGGAATCTTGTGAGATTTGGCCAAAATCAGATTTGGAACCTTATTGTCAAGATCATCCAGTAAATACTCCCCAAGATAGGCTTACATTCACATGTAAAAAGGTTTCTCTTACACATGAATGCACAGGAACAAGCATGCGCATTGCCAAAGGGATCATAGTTAATGTCCGTGAGGATGACATGGTTGAGGGTGAAATGTTAGGTGAAAAGGAATTCGGTGTTTTTGTGGAAGACATAGATAGAAATTATGAAAGATGTAGGATTGGGGACAAGTCTATACATTGTTTGGTTAGATGGCCAATAAATAATTTGGTGGACAATGAAGGTGAGATTTCAAGGTAAGTGAAAATTTCAAGGAGGCACCTAAGGAAATGGCGGTATGGGATCTTATAGAGGACACAAGTCCCTTAAACACATGGGATGATGATATTTATAATGAAAAAGACCCAGACTCAATTTCTATGCACGCAACGAGGCCATATAAAAGGATTAAACGAGTTGTGGCTACAAAAAAATTTGGAAACTTTCAAATACAAAGAGATGAAGAGAAAGAAATCTGACTTTTGGCAACGGATGAATGTTACAAACAAGATTGTCTTCAACATGTGGATAGGAAATCCATTGCAACTGCTAGAAGGGGTATGAAACTCTTTAAAAAAAAATGACATTAGGGAATTTGTCTTGAATTCACTCCTTTCCAACACAATCATGTCAAAGAGCCATGGCCATGGCCTACCTCCTACTATTAGGAAAATAAAGGACATGAGGTTTAATGGAGATATTATTTGTAAGAAAGCATGGTACAAGATACATAATATTCCTCAAAGCACCTTCTATACTTACCAACATAATTTCCAACAAGGACATGTCAAAGGAATTCATGGTAACACCAACAAATGCAAAACACGTGCACATACTATGGCAGCCATAGAAATATTGCACAAAATTGTAATGGATAATTCAGACTTTTCACCGAACCAAACACGACAAGTTGAAGAAGATGGAACATATGCTCCTTTAAGATTGCTGCCATCAATGTACACCCCAATTTCTTTGTTAAAAGAGATCAATGAGGCTCTTTAAGAGCTAAATTTTCCATCAATATCACAACCAACAATGAGCAAGATTTGGAATACTCATTTTCCATATGTGGCATTTTTAAAGAACGCTAACTTCAGTAAATGTAGTGAATGTATCGTGTTCAAAGCACAGATGAAGATAATGACTACAAAAGAGCTGGAAGAAAAGGCACGAGCTAGACTGAAGAAACATAACAAGATTGTTATGTGTGGAAGATACTGCTACTATTCCCACATAATTATGTCAGAGCGGTATCCAAAGGAATACTTGAGCATTATCCATGATAAAATGGACAAAACAAAGACTTCAATCCCAATATTACGTGTCAAATAAAAATCTGTTGCAGGAACAAACTTGGGTTTGTCATTGATAGGTATGCTAACACATGGGCATATCACAAAAGGTTTTGGTAATTTTTCCCTACCATTTGTACACATGGGATCACAATTGACCATTACATCTCTTGCAAAGTGCTTGAGGGACCTTGAAGACCCACACCTTGATATGTATGGTGATTTGCTTTATGAGAGTGGAAGTTCAAGAAACACACTTTCAAATGCATTACTTCAAAAATCTATTTACTCAAAATGAAGAGTGTACAAGGATGCTTTCCTATCTTTAAATGGAATCTCAACAAATCAAAATATTGATTTTAAACCTCTTCCTCCACATTTGTTGTTATAGTTGGACAATGCAGCTAGTGATAATAAGAATCATTATGTTTTCATGTTTCTATCACTATTAACTGCACTTGGTGTCTTCATCACTATTGAGGTTGGGTTCTTGCTTGTGGGGCACACCCATGAAGACATAGATGGAACCTACGGAAGAATGTCTTCCAACTTGAAAAGTAAAGATATATATTCTTTACCTGAGATGATGGATACATATCGCACAATAGAAGAAAAACGGGTGTTTCCACTTAAACTTATTGACAAAGTGTATGACTTCAAAAGTTTTCTTAATGGGTACATCAAGGAGGGGGAAAATGCACTAGTTGTACATCTTAATGTCTAGTACTTCCAATTCCTTGTACTCAATGATGTTCCAGTTATGAGGTATAAAGAATCCATTAGAGACATTGAGTGGTTAGAACCAGTGGAGTTGTGGAATATAGATGATGAAGGCCAACCTATATTGCCCACAGGGAAGCCATATTTTTTACATCCCAAAGACAATGATGCATATTTAAAAGAACTAAAGGAAGGAATAACATCATACATAAAAATGTGGAAAGAGACTATTGGCAATGAGAATTCACCAATTGTTACAAAGGAATGGAATGGAAAACTAGATTATTGGAAAAGAGTTCTTGATGCATTAGATGGAATCTACAATGACCATACACCGTTGGATGAAAGTGATTATTCTTTTGATGATTTTTGGCCAAAGACGAGGAAAAATGTTAACGTTGATGGTAATGCACTCCATGCAATATCAAGTATTATGGATGGGTATTTTGATAATGTGACAGATGAACCAGTATATGTTGGATCGAATGTTGGCTTTGACTTTCTCAAAATTCGATCCTAGAATTGATGTTGAGAAAGGAAAGATGTTTCTTGTTAGATCAAGAAATGATGATGAAGGAGAGATGATTTGGATGGCAAAAGCCACCTCAGATATCTTCCAGGATGATGACAGCGAGACCCTTCATGTAAAGATTAATTGGTGGCAGCCTAGCTCAGGGAAATACAAGGTAAAAGTTTTAGAACAATATTGGGTACCAAATCCCGATGACACAAAACTTGGATCTATTTCAATTAATACCATAGTTTGGGCATGGATGCCAAAGAAAGAAGATTGCAAGAAGACAAAGATAAATAAATGTGGTGTACAAGCTGTACTTGATCTTCTTGAGCAGATATAAGGAGATTAGGTGGAGATGATACATGAATGTAACTTTTCTTTTTGAATGAATTTTAGTATACATGAAGAAACATTTTTCAATGTTTGTACTATAATAAATAC
>LPNX010330825.1:18197-61220 GCA_001517045.1 Pseudotsuga menziesii
AGTGAACCTTAAAACATCTTCTAGACTTCCTCTCTGAATAAAACATCATTTTGCTTTGTCACAGAGGATTAGAAATGTGTAATCCAGGTGTTAACACAGTCCCTCTCCTCTCATGTTGTAAAGGGTGCTAGCTCAATGGAAGAGCACCTGCATTCCAAGCAGGACGATGGTGGTTCGATTCCTCCGTGCCCTAACATAAATTAATACACGATTTAAATCTTATTGATAATATAAATATTGTAAGATATCTATATTTTCAATAAAAATATGCTCTTTTCAATTAAACACATTGTTCAAATACTTCATAAATAAATAATGAACACTTGCGATAATTAGGTAAGTTGGTTTTCCCCCTTTCCTCTTGTATATTAAAAAAATCAAACTCTACTGCACTAATACTATTCTAGTTCATAATTAATTTTGATTGTTAAAATAAATAATACTAATAAATAAGGGAGGATTTACTAACATCAATATCATTAAATAAATTTATAGGTAAGAAATTTCTCACGTTAATCTATAATTCATAAAGTAAACATTCATCAACTTAGTTTTTAATACACTACCACTACCACTACCAACAACAATAATAATAAATTATGTTGCTATTTTAATTCATAATTTATTTTAATCATTACAAGGGTAAAACTTAGACTTTAAGTCATAAAATATTTTCTTATTTTGATTATAAGTAGTGGGAACTTCCAAAAATAAAATAACATACTCAACAAAGACACAAATAATTACTACGACAATATTTCTAATTGTTGTAGTAACAAATACAATGTTGGTATTATGTCATAAAATAATTTAATCGACTTAACATTAAATACAAACTATAAATAATATTACTAGACATTATGTAAGGATTCAAAGTCTATGACTTTCCTCATTTTGAAAGAACTCAATCTAGCGGAAGTTCTAAATTCTAGATCCACTAAATAATTACAAATTTAATGAAATATGTGTTTAGTGGTTTTTATCAAGTGATCTTGGTGAACCGGATAAAGATGATTAGTTCGGACTTTAGAAGACCTTCGGAAGTGCTTCTTAGAAGTGCTTGTTGTACTATATCACATGTTCATACCCCCTTGGGGGAGTTGTAATAAATGTTATAGCATGATAGTGTCTGTAAAAGAATTGGTCTCATAGACTTTATTTGTCAATCTGATCAGCCCAGGGTGTTTTTTCCATTGTTTATTATTGGTTGTTGAATAAACGACTTATAATTTCTGAGTTTTTCACTCAATACCTCCAAATTTGGGGTGGTCGGCTTGACATTTAGGCCTATTGAGGTTATTAGAGTCTATGTGTCAATGTATAAACATGTTAGGCATTATGGTTGAGTCATATGAACATGTCTAAGTCCCCCTAGGTTTTTATTTTTTTTTTAATTTTAAATTTTTTTAGTGTTTGTAATTAAAATTTAATTTTTCCAAAACTTAGGCTATTTTTTAAAAGTTTAATTGGAAAAATTGGTTTTGTAATAAAAGTGGGATCAAAAATCAGTTTCAGTAATGTAGGTGCTAATTTTCAAGCTAAGAGCACCCAATAAACCTATAGACCCACTATTTCCAAGTTTTGAGTGATTTTCCATCACTTAGGTCAGAAATCCCCAAAAAATAAATTATTGATTATTTTAATCAATAAATTGATGAATAATGGAGCAAATCCAAAATCCTAGATCAATGGATTCTCAACCGATTTGATTGAAATCAATCTCATCGTAACCATATTAACTAGAGATTGCAATTCCTTGACTGAAGGGGCTAATCAGGACAAATCCAGAGTTGAACTCCAACCTCCTTTATGGGGAATTACACCCTCTCTCTCTCCTCCACACGTGTGGGATCTTCTGGAAGATATGTGGTTGATGATTCAGTCAGCAGGTTGATGTGTCAACTTAATTAGCCCTTCGATTGATAGGTAGACTTAGTGGAAGCTCAATTAAGCTTCAGATCAGGCATTGATGGACTCTCCTTCAGCTGCAATTGTCTATCTCCTTGAGATTTGTGCCCCCTCTATGGCTGGGGTTTCAATTTTTTGTATAAATAAAGCATGGCTTCCTCCTTTTCGAGTTAGATAGAGTTGGATTGAGGAGCTATTACTGTTGTAGTACTGTGTAATATATTTTTCTATTGGAATAAAGTGAAGCTTTGGAGGCCAAAATGGTGTAATGATCTTATGTGTGTGGAATTAACATTGTCTTCCAGCTTTGTTGTTACCGGTGTCTTTCTCTCAATTTCTGCATTTGAATCTTGTCTGGCCTGAATGATTCAGCTAAATCAATAGGAGTATAGTTGGGCAAGTAATATTACTTATTTTTCAATATCTCATAGCATATATGTTTGAAGATTCAGATTATACATGTTTAAATAAGTTTATTTGCATGTAATCCCTCTCTTTTTTCATATATCTCTATCCAGATCTCATAAGGTTTTTGTGCAGGATTGTTTGTTAGTTTTTAGGTAGTAGGGGTTGGATGAACTGTGGATCTAGCTTGACTCCACTGGGAATATGACTATTTTGTGAAGGCATTGTCCCTTAGCATTCCACTAACTAGTCTCTGTTGCAGATCGATTCCGACAACCAGTGCTCTTCTGTTTCTCTTTCTCCTTCAATCTTTTTAGAATCGGTCCGGTTACTTTTTTTGCAGCTTTAAAATTGCTTAGATCTATCAATTTCAGGATTCATTTTACATATATATTTCTGCATTAAATATCATAAACTATATCTCATTCCTAAATAAATTTTATAAGCATTCTAGATCTAGTTTTAGGGAAAATTTTCATTTTTCAAGGCTGTGAAAGTAGATCTAAAGCTTGTTGAATGCATGGTTGTTTCCTTAGAATATAAAAAGTTATATTCAGAAATTTAATTTCTTCATATTGGATTCCCAAAAATCAGGACAAGATCTCAAGTAAATCTTGCTTTCCTTGGTTCTTTTTCCGCTTCTTTAAAAACTAGTTTTAACTTAGAATTTTTGGGTAGAAAGTGTGCTCATCCAAAAGTACTTTCAAAGTACTTTTGATAATATTTAACTATGATAATATTTCTGGTTTTGATCATTTATAACAGAAAATAGGAGGAGGTGCTTTCCGGAAAGCATTTTTGGACCATTCGAAACCCCCCAGGGGGTCTCCGTCTTCCCAAAATTCCAAAATTTCGCAATTTGTAAACATTTGGTCTCATTCTGTATAAGGAACAAGTGGATTAATTCAGTTTTCTAATATTGTAATTACTTCTAATAAAAATAAATATCTCTTCGAATAGTCTGTTTCGAGCCTATTCACCATCCCCCCTGGGGGGATTCGAGTCTGTGTCATTTCTTACATTTTTTCATCTTTTTTCAATCTAGTGTAGTTCTAATATGTAGGGGTAGTATAATTTGACTTATAATCATTTTCATATTCCATATCTAGTGGTTTCAAATTAATTTTAATACTTACCCCACGAGCCTCCTTTTGAGCCAAAAGGTGAAGAAAGGGTCGTGGTAGTCTAATTAGAAAATTGTGGTTTGCTTATTTGTTTATGATTCATCTGCTGTAATTAATTGTTTTAATAATCATAATAAAATAAAACCCTCCTTGATTCCCCGATTGAGGTCCACTTGGACCGAAAGAGGTTCCTGGAGGGTTTTCTTTTTTAATAAGAACACCTCTTTCAAAATTTACTAAAAATAACAAAGACTCCAGTGTGTATGCTTTGTACTTGGTTGTGGTTCATTCGATCAGTCAAGCTGCATCAAAATCACTTGAGTGACTATATTAGTTGGTCTTCACCTCCCAAATTGACAAATCATCAGGCAAAAATCCAATGCCTCGAACAAACTGTAAGTGGTGGCAAAATACCCAAAGGAGTGGGAACAACTGGAAAGTGACCTTGAGGTGCCGATATCTGTCACACCCTGATGGGTGCATTATGAGCAATAGTCTTTGAGACTCCATTCCAGCCCACAAACACCTTGCGGGTAGTCGTGAAAGTTCACTTTTGGACATACTCCAAGTACCCCTCGGGTATATCTAGAGTCCCCTTTTCACCTAATTTAACTCATTCACATTCCACATTAATTTAAAATCTACCAAGATGCATTTGAGAAACATTATTTCAAGCGCATGCAAGCACATTATTTTCGTTGTTGACTCCATTTAAGGCATTGGTGATTTATTTGATCAATTATTTCGATTATATGTATATTGAGTGTCATTATTGTGTGTATCTGCTTTAAATCTTGCATCTTGTTATCTTTTGTTTCCACTGGTTAATTTTAAAACTCCTAAACAACTTAATCAATATAACACCATCACACTAAGTAATTAGCCTTAGTAATTTAATAGGGTCTACCCCCCCCCTTGGTTTCATTAGGAGTTAGCCTGAACGAAGGAGTCAAGAACAAGGTGACAGCCTTGACTCGAGACTTGCCCCCAAGGACACACCGAGTGGCTTGAAGATTTCTTCCACGTAACCTAGGTGTGTGAAAGGAAGCAACACTTTTTGGTGCCGCTGCTGGGGATAAATCTTTTTATTCATGGAGTACGACTTTTGTTTTCTTCTTTTTTGTTTTTTCTTTGTTTAATGAATTCTTAGAGTAGATCTTTAATTTTCATTTGGCGACTCCACTGACCTTTTTCAGTTTTTAATTTTTACAAAGAAAAGAAAAAAATATTTTTGTGAGAGTTCTTAAATGGATATTTTTATTCTCACATGGCAACTCCATTGAAGGGATAAAACCCTTGTTTCTCAATTTTTTTTTTTGAGATTAATTGTGTGTAGGTGATCCCATGTAACAGTGAAATTGAAAGCTCAACTCCATTTTTCAGTTCCATACATTCTCCATGATCACTTATTCTTGATATGGATATTAAAAGAATAGAAATTTCTGCTCGAGCTTCCTATGATTGTATTCCCATTGATTTCTCTAGGATCCTTGGCTTTCCTTATCATCTCATTAGTGAAATGACATCTAATTCCCTTCCATGCTTTCGGGGGGGTGATAATGATCACTTAGCGAGATTCCATGTTATGATTTTTCTGTCACATATGAGTCAAACCAACATTCAACATGAGGATAATATGATGGCGATGTTTGCTCATTATTTGCAAGGGGATGCTTCATGTTGGCTTCATGAGTTTTTCCCTGAGAAATATATTACTTCCCTTACAAAATTATTCGAAATATTTTTGAAGCAGTGGCATTATGATGGGAATGATATTAAATCATTCAATGCTAAATCATTCATTAAGACCAATTTGAAGTACTTCTTTCCTTGGAAAGAGCTTCATACGAAATATCCTAGGATATGTAGTAGCAACATGGTGTACAACACCCAACATTCATAAATCCATTATGATCCCATTGAGTCTGTGCATGAAGAGCCTTTAATTGAAAAAATTGTTGAAGATCCTCCTCATGCAGCATCAACAGAGAATAGTGATGATTGGGAATTCTTTCATGATTATTATAGTGATGATGATCACATTTTTACTCCAGATCTACCTAAGGATGAAACCATTACAGAATCTTATAGTGAAACTTATGATCAAAACTTTAATGTTCATGATGGGACTTCTACCTGCTCACCATATAATGATGATAGTCTGGAAGGTTTACTTGTGACCATTTTTCTGAAGAAGATGAATATGAAAATGAGGACAAGTATGACTTGGAGCATGATACAAGTGACGAAGACTCCCTTATGTATGACAAAGATGTTGAAGAGGAGTCCTGGAAATTCATGGAAAATCCAGTCTATGAGGAAAATGATGAACCAGAAACCTTTGATGGTTTTGTTGATTCTCCTATCTATGGCATATCTAAAGGAGAGAGCATGGACCATGTGGTCTTGGGGAAATTTTATATGGAAAAGGAGCATGCAGTTTATCCATATGATCAGTCTGAGCCATATATCAGTATCAGTAATGAAGATAAAGAGAACTTGATATCAGAACTTGATATCAGCAATGGGGAATCCATCACATCTGACATAGATGGTGGTGATAACTATTGGGATTTTTTTGAATATGTTATTGAGAATCTCATCTATGCTATATCCAGCAAGGGGAGTGTCTATTTAGAAATTTGTGGAAGTCCAATCTACTATACTTCCATAGAGGGAAATGTGGATCTAGAGACCTGGGAAAATCCTAGCATGGAAGAGCAGCATTCAAAAATCTTATATGATCATTCAGAGTTATATCATGCAGAGCCACACAAGGGTATCAATAATGAAGATATTGAGAAGTAGTGTTGTGAAAAGACAGATGTGATGCAGTCAGTGGAATATCAGTCTCAACTATCATCTTCACATATGGATTTTCCTTATGATTTGGATTCGCTTGGGGCTTATTCAATGAGTTATCATCCGATAATCCTTGATGATCAGTATGATGGTGTATTCGGTATGCCTCATCACTTTGATTTGTATGTCAACCCTATCCAGTCATGGATAGAAGCATCTTGTGCAAGCACCTACCAATTTGGGAAGAAGTTTGATGACATTATTCATGCCTATGATTTCCCATCCATCCTGCCCATTCCAGATCATCATGCAGGTTTGCATTCTCTAAATAAGGTATCCTTACTTTGGCTGGTAACCAAAGACAAGTAAATTTTTTTTTATGTTAATAAAATGCTTAGGTGGTTACATTGGATTTCTAATTACACTTAACCCTTTTTATATCATGCTTAGAGTAGGAAAACAAGCTCCTTGAAAGAGAGCATTTAATTTGTACATTTCTATTGTGTACTTAGCTATAACAAAAATTTTCTTTCATTAGTTAGCTATATCTATTTTGTTTGAATAAATTGGCTTAATTGTTCATTTGGTTTTTATATAAAGCTTGTGCTACTAAGGTGTTCTTGTCAAGTTGAGATGTTTTTACAGGGTGTATAAACAAGAGATTCTGGTGTTCTCGTATCTTCTCCTTGTCTTATGACTAGATCAAGCACACGTCCCATAGTTAGAGCCAGATGTTACCACCTAAGTTGTACTTAGTGTTTTTTATCAAGTGATCCTGGCGAATCGGAAAACGATGATTTGTTCGGACTTCAGAAGACCTTCGAAAGTGATTCTTAGAAGTGCTTGTTGTACTATATCACATGTTCACACCCCCTTGGGGGAGTTGTAATAAATGTTCTAGCATGATAGTGTTTGTAAAAGAATTGGTCTCATAGACTTTATTTGTCAATCTGATCAGCCCAGGTTGTTTTTCCCCTTGGTTATTATTGGTTGTTAAATAAACGACTTATAATTTCTGAGTTTTTCACTCAATACCTCCAAAGTTGGGGTGGTCGGCTTGGAATTTAGGCCTATTTAGGTTATTAGAGTCTATGTGTCGATGTATAAACATGTTAGGAATTATGGTTGAGTCATATGAACATGTCTAAGTCCCCCTAGGTTTTTAATTTTTTTTTAATTTTTAATTTTTTTAGCGTTTTTTATTAAAATTTAATTTTTCCAAAACTTAGGCTATTTTTTAATAGTTTAATTGGAAAAATTGGTTTTGTAATAAAAGTGGGATTGGAAATTAGTTCCAGTCATGTATGTGCTCATTTTCAACCTAAGAACACCCAGTAAACCCTATAGACCCAATATTTCCAAGTTTTGAGTGATTTTCCATCACTCAGGTTAGAAAGCCCCAAAAAATCAATAATTGATTATTTTAATTAATAAATTGATGAATAATGGAGAAAATCCAAAATCATAGATCAATGGATTCTCAACCGATTTGATTGAAATCAGTCTCACCAGCACCATACTAACTAGAGATTGCAATTCCTTGACTGAAGGGGCTAACCAGGACAGATCTAGAGTTGAACTTTAGCCTCCTTTATAGGGAATTGTACCCTCTCTCTCTCCTCCACACGTGTGGGCTCTTCTGAAAGCTTTGTGGTTGATGGTTCAGTCAACAGGTTGATGTGTCAGCTCAATCAGCCCTCCGATTGACAGGTAGACTCAGTGGAAGCTCAGTTTAGCTTTAGATCAGGCATTGATGGACTCTCCTTCAGCTGCAGTTGTCTATCTCCTTGGGATTTGCGCCCCCTCTGGGCTGGGGTTTCAATTTTTTGTATAAATAAAGCATGGATGCCTTCTTTCCGAGTTAGCTAGAGTTGGATTGAGGAGATATTACTATTGTAATACTATGTAATCTCTTTTTCTATTCGAATAAAGTGAAGCTTTGGAGGCCAAAACAGTGTAATGCTCTTATGTGTGTGGAATTAACATTGTCTTGTAGCTTTGTTGTTACCGGTGTCTTTCTCTCAATTTCTGCATCTGAATCTTGTCTAGCCTGAATGATTCAGCTGAATCAATAGGAGTATAGTTGGGAAACTAAGATTACTTGTTTTTCAATATCTCATAGCATATATGTTTGAAGATTCATATTATACATGTTTAAATAAGTTTATTTGCATGTAATCCCTCTCTTTTTTCATATATCTCTATCTAGATCTCATAAGGTTTTTGTGTAGAATTGTTTGTTAGTTTTTAGGTAGCAGGGGTTGGACAAACTGTGGATCTAGCTTGAATCCACTGGGCATCTGACTGTTTTGTGAAGGAATTGTCCCTCATCATTCCCCTAACTAGTCTCTTTTGGAGATCCATTCCGGCAACCAACGCTCTTCTTTTCCTCTTCCTCCTTCAATATTTTTAAAATCAATCCGGTTACTTGTTTTACAGCTTTAAAATTGTTTAGATATATCAATCTTAGGATTCATTTTACATAGATCTTGCTGCATTTAATCTCATAAACTAGATCTCATTCCCAAAGAAATTTCACAAGCATTCTAGATCTAGTTTTAGGGAAAATTGTCATTTTTCAAGGCTGTGAAAGTAGATCTAAATCTTGTTGAATGCATGGTTGTTTCCTTAGAATCTAAAAATTTATATTCAGCAATTTAAGTGCTTCATATTGGCTTCCCCAAAAGCAGGCCAAGATTCCAAGGAAAGCTTGCTTTCCTTGGTTCTTTTTCTGCTTCTTTAAAAACTAGTTTTAACTTAGAATTTTTGGGTAGAAAGTGTGTTCATCCAAAAGTACTTTCAAAGTAATTTTGGGAATATTTAATTGTGACAAGATTGCTGGTTTTTATTAGGTATAACAGAAAAGAGGAGGAGGCGTGTTAACCCAAAAATCCCCCACATAGCTCTCTATGGCCTACACCACCTAAGGACACCATCTCACAACCCCCATATCACTCCATCAGACCTTCCATTAGACCCCCACACCTCCAAAAGAGCCCAAGGATGAAGAAAAGGGATAAAAACCCAAAAAAGAGCCCAAAATAGCCCCCTAGGAGATAAAGCCCTAAAAAGGGGGATAAAACCCTAAAAGGGGCTAAAGTTAGCGAGAAAGGGGCTAAAGGCCCAAAAAAGGGGCTAAAACCCTAACCAAGGGATTAAAACCCTAAAACCCCTTGAAAAAGCTATAAAAGGAGGGTGGGGTGTCACTCTCAAAACACTTCTCCCTTGCCTATTGTTATGCTGCCCGTGGATGCCTTGAGACCTTTGCCTCTCAAAGCACCCACATTCCCTCTCCTCCACATCCATTCCCATTTGAGCCATTGCTCCCCCAAGAAAGAGAGAGAGGCTTCCCGGAGCTAGGTCATGGTGGCCCGGTACCCACTAAGAGAAGGTATATTTTTGTTTTTTGTGTTTGCTTTTTAGCTATTTAGATTGCTTTGACTTCTAACCGTTGTTTCTTGTAGGTTTTGTTTAACATTGTTTGCAGGTTTCTCCATTGTAGCTTAGGTTTGTATTGCAGGGTTTAAGGAGGTGGAACCCTAACTCGTTTTCTATAGAGGGGTTCACAAAGCTTCCACTTCTTCTTTCTGCTCTTGCTTATGATTTAGTTTAGTTCTAGTTTCTGTCACTAGATTAGCTTAGTGTAGTTTACTATTCTGCATTTTGTATTTTTAGTTTCATTTTTCTGCATTCATCGATAGAAGGAAACTACCCTTGTGCCCTATAGGAATAAGGGATACATTCCTGCCCCTATAGCAAGGAGAAACCCTTTCTACAGAATTAGCGACCATACCAGGTCGATCCCATAGGATCCTTGGTCCAAAATGTTCATTTTTAAGTTTTAAAAATTTTTGCCCTAGTTTTTCAGGAATCTTAGGTTAAATGTGTCTTAAATATTGTTTATTTCATGTTTTAGTTACTGTCGAAGCCTTTCCTAGGAAAAACTGAGTCAGATTGACCCCGGTACCAGTTACTGTCAGCCAAATCTGACTCTGTCTCACCAAAAAACCTCATTCTGGAGCAAGGCGCTCTTATCGGGGCAAAAGGTGAGACTGGGGCACTCTTAATGAGAAAAAAGATGCACCAAGGGGGCATTTAATCCCAATTTAAGTACGACTTCATCCCAGAAACTCAAGTTGTGGTTGTTTTTTCATTCTGTACAATCCCCTCGCGCATTTCTGAAAAAAACTCGCGGCCCCCTCGCTAGATTTGGTTAGAAATGTGCAGCCTATCACATAGGAGTCGAATTTAATATTAATAGACAATAATTTTTAGTTTCAGAGGATTGTTAGTGCAGCCCAGCTGCCTCTTTCCACCATTGCAGGTCATTTTCAGTTTCAGTTTGTATTTTCTGCAAATGATTTCATGAACAATGTGTAAATGTTAAATGAACCATTAAGGATTAATAAAATGAACTAGTCTAACTAATAACTTAAAAATAACCATCTTGCTTCCCCCTTCCTCCTCTACCCATTCATCACCCTCCGGGGTATTCTGGGATATGACGAAGGGCAAGCTCATATAGATCTAGGAACTCCATGATAGTTTTCCCAAACCACTAAAACCCAGTGACCTAGAAGGTAGAGGGGGTATAGAAGGAGGGCTTCTCATGGTGCTAAGAATCCTCCCTGTTGACCAACCTAGCATCCAGGAGGTGACTTGAGGATCTATGAATGGGCTTAGTCCCATTGTGTTGAGAGCCCAGCACCTTCTCTTGGTTAAAGACGAATATCACTGTGAGGTAGAAATTTAGTTAGGCCAACAATTCATGGTTAATCACTGTACTTGTTTACAAATTTCTATTTATGCCTGCATACAAAACCATGACATGAAATCTACCATGAATTCATAAACCATATTGCAGCAACCAAATACCAGAACAAACAAGAAAACCAACACACCATACCAAATAATTAACCCAACTCAGTTCATGATGCTGTGTAAGCCTTAAAATTTACCAAATGTACACTAAGTTCAATCATTTCTGCAGTCTTTGAGGACATAAGTCCCTGATTGCTTCAACTATGGGAAGTACTTGGGATTTTCCCAAAAGCTCATTATGAGGAGTACCATAGGAACCCCAAAGTAGCTGGCCGCTGAGAGGAATTGCCAAGCAAAACGGGCAACGACCCGTTCTGATTGAGTAGAAGCACCTATGAGGAACAAGCCAAGTGCTGTCTTCTGGCAGTCTTGGTGTCCAAGAGACCACCTTTAGCCAATAGGAAGCCATTGAAAATGGGGTCCAAATGTCATACCCACCAGTTTCATACACAAAAGAGAACACAATTGATCCTCCAAGATCTTCCTCACGCCTAAGAGGCGAACCACCACCATTTGGAAAACTTGATTGGCACCGTCAAAGCCACTCTCAATGATATCCGACACCATCAGATGGCCACATAGCCTCTGATTCTGACTCAGAGCCATATCAGTCTGAACCAGACCTCCACACCACACTATCAAGCCCCATGGCTAGTGCAAACCCGGATCCATTTTCTGGCCTAACCTTAGCAAGTGGACCCATGTCCACATCACAACCTGTCACCCACAACTTGGAAAGTGGTCCAAGCACAGTCATGTAGACTGTCATTATCCAATTGCCACCACCCATAGTGACCAGCCAAGCTGGCCTAGTGGTAACACACGGGGGCAGTGGCCCCTCCACACACATTTCCCCTATGACCACACTGGGGTGCAGTGCACCATCCACCTACATTTCCCCTCTTTCATACATGGGGGAAATGCCCCTGCCACCCATACCGCCCCCCACACAGCACTTGGGGGCATTGGCCAATCCACAATGGTGCCACCACAAGCACCCTCAGCCATGCAGATGCATTATGCACCTGCAAACCCCACCCCCATTGTAGCCTATCCCACATCAACTTGGGGTCAAATATGCCCTTCATGGCTCATCTGAAATTTCCTAAATTGGCCAGATTAACGAATGATCCCATCTGCCACCAAGCTTTCTGGCCACCCATGCCAACTAAGCTGCTATTAGACATCCCGAAGTTTGAAGGCAAAGATGGGGAATGTCCCAAAAGTCACATAATGACATTCCATCTATGGTGCTCATCCAACAACATCGTAGATGACTCGATCAAGATGAGGTTGTTCCAACACACCCTTACAGGTGCCGTGGCCAATTGGTACATTGAGCTACCACAAGCCAAGTACCCCGACTTCAACTCCCTAGCCTTCATGTTCCTACAGTATTTTCAACTCCCTGTCAGATATGACGAGGGGGTGGAGATCCTATTACCCTATCACCAAAGCACCACCACTCACATAACTGACCATATCCATGAGTGGCGGTGACGCCGTAGCTTATGCAAAATCCAACTAGATGACAAGATATTCTTGGATTGGTTCCTTAAGAATTTGCTCCCACCCATCGCAAAGGATGTCACATCTGAATGTCCCCAATTTGAAGAAGAGGCCATACTGAAGGCCCAACAATTTGACTTGATCTACTCTCAGTCTGGATACTTGTACACTGTCATTCCAGATGCTCCCCGTCTGAATACCTCCTACCGCGATGCACTGGGGGCATCCCACCCTATGGACGACATCATAGGGTCAGTCTCCCAACAACCATAGCCTTGACCAAAACCATCTGCCATTGCACCACAACCAAGCAACACTGCTAATGTTGCTTACCAAAAGCAAGCTCTGGACTATGATAGAATGATGTCCCAAGCTGGAGCAACAACCTCTTATGCACAACCAACGCCACCGTAGCAGGCTCAGGCCATGTCTTGGCCAACAGAATAGTATCTAGGGAAAATGACCACATGTGTGGCACCACCACCCCCATAAATATACTATGCACCACTAGTGCAACAAGTTCAAGCCCTCGCCCCCACTCCACTCACTCTGTTGGGACAAGTGTTCGCACAACAAAACCGTCCCAACCAGCCTTCCCCCAACAATCAACAAGGGCAAGCTAGAAACAACTGGCCCCGCAACCAAGGAAATAACCAACCATAGGGAGGCAGTCAGCAACTGAACCCTCCCAATAATGCTGCGGCTAAATGACCAACCCAAAACCCCCCATGATAGAATGCACCAAGATGCAACACTCCATTGTGCACAAACCAACCATGTACACTCTGTGATGTTTATGGGATTACACGTTCGAGTGGCCCTTCATGGTTTGAGCTAAGCAGGCCATTCAGAATGAATCCCAACAGGCTGCCAATGCTACAAACCAAGCACAACCCAACCCGGCACCTCAAGGACCTCCCCCCATGGTGCTTAAAAACCCACTTCTAGTCCAAGGATTTGTGGCAACTGCTCCCTCTCCCCAAGCCAATCCCAATGCTCGGGGGGCACCTCCCATGGCTGAAACAGGTGTTCACCACCTGCTAGCCATGACCACTGAAGAGGTCAATTTAAAAACTCGACGAAATTAGTACGGTACCACCACCGAACCTATTGACTCATCAGCAACATCCACATCTAAGACAGTCAACCTGCCTCTTCATTTACCCCCATTCCCATGACCCCCCATACACAGAGTTGCTAATAACGCCACAGCTAGAGCTGCAGTCAGCTATAGCATTGTGGACAATTTGGCCCAAATGCCAACTGCCATGTCCACTCTTGAGGTACGTAAAACATACCCAGCACAGTGGAAAGCCTTACTAGCCACTCTAGGGGTAGTAGACCCCTCCGACTCTAAGTTAATCACATTTGACATAGAGAACGGAGAGCCACGCATGCCCTCCACTATTGCTTTCCAAATCCCGATGTCCATCTGGAACTTGGTTGTGCACCGATGCATAGTGGATGAGGGGGCATCCATGTGCATCATGTCTATCTTGGTTTGGCAGAAGCTTGGATCACTAATTCTACAATTGTCCTCCATGACTCTGCAGGCTTATGATGGACACCCCACTAGAGCCCAGGGAATCCTCCCCCATGTCCCCATCACGTTAGTCGGGAAGATAGTCCCGATCAAGATCAAAGTTGTCAACACTCAACTGGACTACAACCTCCTCCTTGGGAGGAGTTACATGTACACCATGCGAGCTGTTACATCAATTGTCTTCTGCCTCATGATGTTCCCCCATGAAGGGAAGATTGTGATGGTTGACCAGCTCACCTACCATGATCCACAAGGGTTAATAGCTCTTGCCAATGTTATCCCTACCATCACCACCATTGAGCTACAAGGGGTGACCGCACATGCTAACATCATCCCTGCAACCAACACTATGGTTGAAAACACTCCAGTCTCCCCACCGTTGAATGTGGGCCCTGGGTTGTTTATCGATCCCACCATGATGGCTCCTTTCCCATTGGTGTCACCACCATTGACACAAAAGCAAACTGTGGACTTGTGCATGGTCTCATCAAGCATCGCTGTATCCAAATAGAAACCACAACTGGAGCCCCAACCACAACCACAACATCATCCGTAGCCACAACCCCAGCGACAGCCGCAACCTCAGTTGCAACCTCAACCTCAGTTACTAGGGAAATAGTGGGTTGCATTCCCACTCAACATGATCCTTTTCCTTTTTCTTTTCCTTTTTCTTTGCCTACCATCCAGGATCGTGAGTAAGTATACCTTGGAAACCCTCCATTTACAGGATTTCACACTAGGAGATCCTCTGTGGTAATTTGAACCACCTACCATACCTCTGAGGCCCCAGGATGTGTTGAATCATGTCTAGCCAATTGAGATGATGTTGCACCTACCTCCAGGTCCATCAGAGACTCCTCTTGTCTCCTGGCCTACCCCTCTTTTCCAATAGAGACTGGGGGCAAGGCTACAAAAACAATGATCTCTAGCACCAGTTGCCCTTCCGTCTCATCGCTTGTGGAAAATCCACCCGATCTATCCTGGCACCACTTACGCGATGACGGAGAGATATATAAGACTGCCTTCGATTTTACCCCATTCCCTTTAAACCATAGTGTGGAATATGTTATTCCCATAAAAGACCAGATTTCATCATCCCACCTTGCCAATGACCTTCGTCTCGACAAGAGGACATACACCCTTATTGACTTTGATGGACAACTCTTGGAGAACCCCTGAAATGGGCTCTACCTTAAGAGATTTTATGCTTAACATCACCAATGAGTCGCTTTATTTCCCTTTCTTGTTTTTCAATGTTTTTTAGCACAAGTCAAGAGCAATACCATCAGCTGCTAGTCCAAAGTCACCCGGAACCAGTTCGAGACACCTCTCACACCTCTAGGCTCAAATTTACACCTTCTTATGAGACCATCATCTCATGTTTACCAAATTAATTTTGGGACCATTTCCCATGAGTCACCTCAATTTATGAGCCATGACATGATGATGCAAGTGTCTACAGACCTGTACTTGTATCACAATTCCTGATCGTAACTCATGCGAGTTTTCGGGCTACCGCCCGTTAAGGACTGTAATTTTAGCTTTTATTTTATATTTTTAACACATAGTTGTCTTTTCCATTCACCGCACCTTACGCGGACCACTGGATCACTGTCCACAAAACAATATATTTTTCTTGCACGTATTTGGCATATAAGTGCCCCTGAACTTGCACTCACATCACATGTAGTCAAGTTCATCCACCGCAACACACACATGCTCTCCTAACCTCTGTCTGAGAGCCACCTCAGTTTGCGTGCCTCTACCGCACTGACTCGTGAGCCTCTACCATGATATATCCCACACATGTATTGGTATGTTTGAGACCCTTCTACTCCATCCATACTATGCAGATGACCTTTGGACCTTTGTCCACCATCTCGACATGGGGCACTGCTCATGCCACCATAGTCGGTTGACCACATGGGAGTTTCGTTTAATCTCTTTTCTGACTCCTTAAAACAGTGAAAAGATAGCTGAGCGCAGCTACTTCCTTTCCTGCTCACTAAAGTATAGGAAAGGGCGTCTACATCGTCTCATTTACCTCCTTTTGCAGACCATGTAGACCATCTCATGAAAATGGCCTCCTTGGCACACTCAAGCCAAGGTCGTTCCCCTCTGCATACTTTTGTGCTTTCTTGGGCAGAGGGGCCGCACTTTATGAAAAAGCTCACCACCAGTTGTCGCTAAGCTCTTTTCCAGCCAGTTCAACAAGAAAATATCACTGAGAAAACTTGGTTTCATTCATGCTCATAAAATTATTTGAATGACCATTCAGTCAGTATAGGTTTAACCTTTTCCGGCCTGATTGGATTACCAATGGTAAAGAAGTTTCTCATCCCCTACAAGATGGGTGAGCTCTCCTATGTATACTTTTATCCTTTTTCAGACACAAGAGACTACCAATGAAAAAGAGTCTCCACTGGAGTATTCTTTGTGATTTCAGACTCTCTAAAATTGAAAGCACCATCAAGCATTTACCTTCTCGGGCTCGCCAAAAATCCACGAGATCGTACCACAACGGTGTCCCTAGACACCACCCCACAGAAAACAGTTTGGTAGCATTCCCACATTGGGTCGCCTTTGTTCAGAGTACTCTGCAATGTGTCTTCCTTGGATCCCATTAGTATCAAAAGTTTCCACCTTCTCCAAGTATTTCCCATCTGCAATGACATTCCCGGTATTAGAGCTATGATCCCATTCCAATTAGTTAGTTTCATTTGCTGCCTATTTTGACTTGCCGTCATACTATGAACAAAGGAAGTTTGAGTCTCCCACTCCCCCCCTTCCTGCCCATGTTCAGTTCTTTCCCTTTCGTCCCCTCCCTTCCAATTCAGTGAGTCAGTCCGCAGATTGCTTCGCACCTTTCAGTTATCCCTCATGCTCCTGTTCAAGGAAACATCATTGCCTTAACTAGGGGCAGGTCTCCCTCTATCGACGCCAACACACATATTCCAGAGGATAGACCCAGAGGTCCCTGTACCTTGGTTTGATTAAAATCATTGATGAGTTCCTTGGACCACTTGAGAGGAGTCCTTAGTGCCTCTCGGGGTGGTTTTGTCTCACATGCTCGACTTCAACTCCATCATCGCACCATTGAGATTCATACAGGGTTTTTTCTGCACAGTACTTGGTCGAAGACCCTGGATGTCACCTGACTCTAGCACATTGGTGAGTCCACTCGAGGGACCTAAATAGGTTATGTCCCTTGTCATTTCCGGGTTGTGTTTGCGACAGTGTTCAAAAGCCCCAGCAGTGCTTCGATATACCTTTATGATTGATACAACATACTTGTACCACAGAGACTCTGACTCTCAATCAGTGAGTCCACACAGCTATGTACCAAATCTAACAAACCATCAGTCATGAAGATATAGCATTTCATGAGAATGCCATGGGTCCAATGTACTAGATCACTATTGTATTTTAGCCTCACATAGAGGCAACCAGCATTGTAACATCAGTTGTATATGATCGGCTCTTGTATTTTAGAGCATAGATCAAATGATTCTTTTGAAATTGTCATGAGCATGGGAATGCTTGCCTCGTCCATATACATGTCACACATTTATTGTATCTCACCCATTGATGGGAACCAAATTAATAAAAAAACCAAAAGCCACCATGCCCCACCCCCAGAAGCACCACCTCTATACAGTAAATCCTATGATGTCTGTCGGCCCTACGTTGAGATCCTGCCCTCACACATCAGGGGGCAATCTGTTAACCCAAAAATCCCCCACATAGCTCTCTATGGCCTACACCACCTAAGGACACCATCTCACAACCCCCATATCACTCCATCAGACCTTCCATTAGACCCCCACTCCTCCAAAAGAGCCCAAGGATGAAGAAAAGGGCTAAAAACCCCAAAAAAGAGCCCAAAATAGCCCCCTAGGAGCTAAATCCCTCCAAAACGGGCTAAAACCCTAAAAGGGGCTAAAGTTAGGGCGGAAGGGGCTAAAGGCCCCAAAAAGGGGCTAAAACCTTGACCGAGGGCCTAAAACCCTAAAACCCCTTGGAAAAGCTATAAAAAGGAGGGTGGGGGGTCACTCTCAAAACACTTCTCCCTTGCCTATTGTTATGCTGCCCGTGGATGCTTTGAGACCTTTGCCTCTCAAACCACCTAGATTCCCTCTCCTCCACATCCATTCCCATTTGAGCCATTGCTCCCCCAACCAAGAGAGAGAGGCTTCCAGGAGCTAGGGCATGGTGTCCCATTACCCACTAAGAGACGGTATGTTTGTGTTTTTTGTGTTTTCTTCTTAGCTATTTAGATTGCTTTGACTTCTAACCATTGTTTCTTGTAGGTTTTGTTTAACATTGTTTGCAGGTTTCTCTATTGTAGCTTAGGTTTGTATTGCAGGATTTAAGGAGGCAGAACCCTAACCCTTTTTCTGCAGAGGGGTTCACAAATATTCCACTTTTTCTTTCTTCTCTTGCTTATGATTTAGTTTAGTTCTAGTTTCTGTCACTAGATTAGCTTAGTGTAGTTTACTATTCTGCTTTTTGTATTTTTAGTTTCATTTTTTTGCATTCATCCATAGCAGAAACCTACCCTTGTGCCCTATAGGAATAAGGGAGCCATTATTTCCCCTATAGCAGGGAGAAATCCTTGCTACAAGGTGCTATCCAAAAAGCATTTTTGGACCATTCGAAACCCCCCAGGGGGTCTCCGTCTTCCCAAAATTCCAAAATTTCGCAATTTGTAAACCTTTGGTCCCATTCCATATAAGGACCAAGTGGATTAATTTCAGTTTTCTGATATTGTAATTACTGCTAATAAAAAGAAATATCTCTTCGAATAGGCTCTTTCGAGCCTATTCACCATCCCCCTTGGGGGGATTCGCATCCGTGTCATTTCTTACATTTTTTCAATCTAGTGTAGTTCTAATCTATAGGGGTAGCATACTTTGACTTATAATCATTGTCATATTCCATATCTAGTGGTTTCAAAGTAATTTTAATACTTACCCCACTAGCCTCTTTTTGAGCCGAAAGGTGAAGAAAGGGTCGTGGTAGTCTAATTGGAAAATTTTGGTTTTCTTATTTGTTTATGCTTCATCTGCTATCATTAATTGTTTTAATAATCATAATAAAATCAACCCCTCATTTATTCCCCTATTGAGATCCACTTGGACTGAAAGAGGTTCCTGGAGGGTTTTCTTTTTTAATAAGAACACCTCTTTTAAAATTTACTAAAAATAAGAAAGAATCCAGTGTGTATGCTCTGTACTTGGTTGTGGTTCATCCGATCAGTCAAGCTACACCAAAAGCAGTTGAGTGACTAGATTAATTAGTCTTCACCTCCCAAATTGACAAACCATCAGGCAAAAATCCAACGCCTCGAACAAACTGTAAGCGGTGGCAAAATACCCAAAGGAGTGGGAACAACTAGAAAGTGACCTCGAGGCATCGATCTTTGTGACACCCTGATGGGTGCGTTATGAACAAAAGTCTACGAGACTCCATTCCATCCCACAAACACCTTGCGGATAGTCGTGAAAGTTCACTTTTGGACATACTCCAAGTACCCCTCGGTGTATATAGAGTCCCCTTTTCGCCTAATTTAATTCATTCACATTCCACATTAATTTAAAATCTACCAAGAGACATTTTCAAAACATTCTTTCAAATGCATGCAAGCACATTATTTTCGTTGTTGACTCCATTTAAGGCACTGGTGATTTATTTGATCAATTCTTTCGATTATATATATATATATATATATAGATAGATAGATAGATAGATATATTGAGTGTCATTACTATGCTTATATGCTTTAAATCTTGCATCGTGTTATCTTTTGTTTCCACTGGTTAATTTAAAAAATCCTAAACAACTTAATCAATATAACACCATCACACTAAGTAATTATCCTTAGTAATTTAATAGGGTCTACCCCCCTTGGCTTCGTTAGGATTTAGCCTGAATGAAGGAGTCAAGAACAAAGTGACGACCTTGACTCGAGAATTTCCCACAAGGACAAACCAAGCAGCTTGAATATTTCTGCCACGTAACCCAGGTGTGTGAAAGGAAGCAACAGAACCGGATGAAATAGGTGTCCCTATAGAAATATCACGAGTATTGTAATACCAAGGATAAGAGAGAAGAACTATTTAAAATGGTACAAAGGGACGATGAAAGTCTGGAATATTTTGTTGAAAGGATTTTATATAATGTGCAGTGAGCTGGATAGACTAATAGGGAAGATTGCCTAGACATGTTGAACCTGTTAGGAAAGGGGGATATCTCAAAGGAGTCCTTTGAAAAGATCGTTGAACTATGCAAAAGGTATTCTAAGGGATCTTCCAGGAACAACAAATGGGAGAAATTAGAATGTGATGTCTTCGACAAAACACAAAATTCATCTAATGGAGAAGCCACCTAAGAAAAAATAGGAAATCTCCTCGAAAATAGATGTCCTGAGGGAAAAGCAGAAACAAGCAACAGAGGATCTCACACTTGGTATATTCTTCCCTAAATGTAGGAAGAACCACCCTCTGAAGGAGTTCCCACTCAACAAGGTAGAAGTGTGTCAGCTGTATGAGTTGAACCATGACACAAAAGAATACCCTTCACTACCTTAAGTGAAAGCAGTTCTGCAGGAATCAACTCCAGATGTCGAACTGCCCTACTTTATTGCACAGAAAAATCCCTAGCAGCCTCGAAATCAAGGTATGGCTCCATACTTGTTTTCATTTTTGAATACACAATTCCCTTCATCTTATTCTAACCATCAATGGTATCCCTCTCAACGTTCGATGCAAAATTTTAACTCTTGGAACCCTTGGACATAGCCACCAAACCAACAAAATTCTTGGTCTCCTGGATGGAGGAACTTCCATCCAGGGAACTAGTTTCCCCATAACCAACCTCCTTAATAGCTTCCACATCAAACATTTCCTCATCAACCATACCCTCCTCAACAATACCCTCAGCCTTATAAGCAATCATAGCTGCAACTCGAGAATAATGTTGATCCAATATGACGATACGACCACAGCTACCTGCTCAACCTAACCCCAACCCAAATAATAAAGCAATCCATCATTTTGAGACTGCCAAAATGCCCACTTACTCCATTACCCTAGTACCCTGCAACGACATCTGCTTATGATCAGGGACGGTAGTGGAGAATTTGGTCATTGAGGATGTTCCATCCTCTTTGTGTGAAGAAAGGATGAACCAACAATATTTATCCGATGCAACGAACCCCATTATTGAAGACGCTGAACATCCTACCAATATGCCAGCTGAAACACAAGAAGACACATTTATGGACACACAGCCTACATAAATTATTAAGGAACCACCATACCCTGAAAGATTAATATTACCAAAGGCAGTGGGACAACCTCAATTTAACCTCTTAGGAGAATTAAAAAATCTCTATGTCAAAATTCCACTCCTTCAGGCCCTTCATGATGTACCTATCTATGCCAGAACCGTTCGGGATCTGTGTACAAGGAAACCAGGAAGAAAACCCAGGGATCCTCCCACTATTCATGTCATAGGGAAATTATATGAATTAATAATGGGGAAAACCCTCTTGGCCAAATACGATGATCCTAGGAATCCCACTATCACTGTGCAGATTGGGAGCACAAAGATACCCAATGTACTGGTAGATTTAGGTGCAGCAATTAACGTCATGACCATTGAAACTGTAAGGAAACTTGGGCTCACTAATCTCAGGCCAACTCCTACCATTTTATAACTGGAAAATAGATACACTATTAAACCTGAAGGAATCTTGGATGACCTTGTTATCTCAGTTGATTCATGGAAATATCCTACTGACTTCTTGGTTTTACAACCTAATTCGTAGCTAGGAGGACACCCATTGATCCTGGGAAGGCCTTGGTTAGCTACAACTCATGCTTGCATCAACTGTCGGTCTGGGTCTATGACCATATCAAATGGAACCAAGATAAAGAACCTCTCTCTATCCTCCATCTCGGCTAAGCTTAGAAGCTGAAACTCCATTATGGATGGAGCTAGAGGAAGAAGAGGGTGTTCAACCATTATTAATGATAGGGAATGCCTTGACTTTTAAGATGAAACTGAAGATGATGCCATTAATAATTTCATTAGTGAACCCACTTCTATCAATAAGAAAATTTATCACATCCTGAATGCTACTTGAGGTGAAGAGGAACAAGAAAATATCAAAGAGGAGACATTAGTAAGTGATACTCACATAGTTTCAGTGTTTAAAAATTCAAAAAGTGTTCCTGTTGAGGTAGAGTCTGGAAAAACCCTGAATATCAATTCCATTCTTGCACCAGATGAACATGAATGCCTAATCACTCTCTTAAAAAAACACAAGGGGGAATTTTCCTGGGAGTACACAGACATGAAGGGCATCATTTCTAATCTGTGCACCCACCACATTTATATCAAAAGTGACTCCCGATCTATGTGCCATCCTCAATGAAGAATGCATCCCAATATTAGGGACATAGTGAAGGAAGAAATTCAGAAACTATTGGAAGCGGGATTTATATATCCCATTTTAGACAGCGAGTGGGTGTCTCCACTCGTGATAGTACCCAAGAAGAATGGTAAATGGAGAGTCTATGTGGACTATAGAGAGCTGAACAAGGCAACATAGAAAGATCACTTTCCCCTTCCTTTCATCGGTCAAGTACTTGACACCTTATATGGGAAGAATATTTTCTCCTTCCTGGATGGGTTTCGCGGGTACAATCAAATCCAGATTGCTCCTGAAGACCAGGATAAAACTACCTTCACCTGTCCCTGGGGAAATTTTGCATACAAAGTACTCCCCTTTGGCTTATGCAATGCACCAACCACATTTCCAAGAGCTGTGATTGGCATCTTTTCAGAATTGGTTAATGATAGTATGGAAATGTTCATGGATGATTTTACTCCTTATGGAAAAGACTTTGAAGAAGCATTGAAAAACTTGGAAAAGGTTTTAACACGCTGCGGGCAGACCCATCTATCTTTGAGCACTGAAAAGTGCCATATCATGATGAGTGAAGGGGTAGTGTTGGGGCATTTTATCTTTGCTGATGGAATCCAGGTAGACCCCTCTAAAATCAGGGTAATAAAAAATATACCTACTCCTAGAAATCAGAAAGACGTGCGTAGTTTCTTAGGGCATGCTATATATTACAGAATATTTATAGAAAAATTTTCCAAACTTGCCTCTCCTTTCTTTTCATTATTAATGAAGGATGTGCAATTTACTTGGAATGAGGCATGCCATAAAGTGTTTTTTAAACTTAAGGAGAAGCTGTCAACAGCTCCCATCCTAAGGGTGCCCAATTGGGCCCTGCCCTTTCACATTTCTTCAGATGCCTCTGATATTGCCATTGGAGTAGTTTTAGGACAACAGGATGGTCAAGCACCTTATGCAGTTTATTATATTAGAAAAAACTTAGCCCCTGCTGAACTTAATTATACTGTTACTGAGAAGGCATTTTTAGCCATTGTTTACTCCATTAACAAATTCCAACATTATATCACTGGATATCCTACCTTTGTGCACACTAACCACTCAGCCATCAAGTATCTAATGAATAAACCTGTTACAAATGCTCAGGTAACTAGATGGTTGTTATTATTATAGGAATTTGATATCACCATTATAGACAGACCTGGAAAAGAAAAGGTTGTCACTGATTTCTTATCTCGTTTTACTAACAGTGATGATAATTTTCCTGTTGAGGACTCTTTTCTAGATGAACACTTATTTGCAGTTTCAGCTTATTCCCCTTGGTATGTAGATGTCATTAACTACTTGGCTATAGGGAAGCTTCTGGCACATTTGTCAAAAAGATAAAAGAGGAAAATCATTCAACAAAGTGCCAGGTATTGTTGGATAGACAGTCATCTCTTCTACACAGGCCCTGATCTTGAGATCATAAGATGTGTAAGAGAAGATGAAATATTCCATATTCTGAAGGTCTTCCATGATGAGCCTTGTGGGGAAAATTTTGCACATAGGAGGACATGACACAAAGCGCTGAGAATGGGCTACTATTGGCTAAACCTTTTCAGCGATTGAAAAAAATATGTCTAGTCTTGTGACAGCTTCCAGAGGATGGGCCAACCCAATAGATTGGATCAAATTCCTCTTCAACCACAACTAGTGGTTGAACCTTTTGACAGATGGGCCTTAGAGTTTGTTGGCCCTATCAACCCTCATTCCAGGTAGAAAGCCTACATTTTGGTTTGTACCGACTACATGACTAAATGGGTAGAAGCTGTGGCTTTGGTGAAAGCTAATGACCAGGCTGTGATCAATTTCCTGTATGGAGAAATATTTACCTGTTTCAGAGTACCTAAGGAAGTGGTTACAGATGGAGTACCTCATTTTGTGCCGCATCAGTTTGAAGCTTTGCTACAGAAGTACCATAATCAGCACTGGATAGCTTCACCATACCATCCCAAGGCCAATGGCCAGGTGGAAAGCACTAACAAAGTTATTGAAGCCATCCTTACCAAAAGGGTCAAAAGGCATCATAGAGACTGGGTTGATAGACTTCCAGAAGCATTGTAGGCATATCATACTACTTGGCGCAATACTACAGGTTTCTCTCCTTATGACTTGGTGTATGGAAAAAGTGCTATCTTCCCCATTGAATTTGAAATCAAGACTTTGAAGACAACTACAGAGGTAAAATTAGATGTGACTGAATCCCAGAAGAGAAATATTGAATCAATTGAATGAACTTGATGATAAATGTTTAGCTGCTGTGGATCAGATAGTATTAATCTAGCAACAGAGATCCAATTGGCATGACCGATTCATAAAAAATAAAGTCTTCTGCGAAGGAGACTGGGCATTATTATATGATTCAATATTCAAAAGGGACTTCAAGGGTAAGTTACGCACAAGATGGTTGGGACCATACCTGGTAGACATAGTATTTGATAATGGTGTAGCCCGCCCGGTAACCATTGATGAGAATCATGAACCATTAATTGCTAATGGTCACAGGCTGTGAATGTACCATAATCCCATTTCGAAGGACGCATTCACTTCACAGATTGCATATGATCCGGAATACCAGTTAGAACAAGGGAAGGAATCTTTCTCTACCTTTTTCAATCTTTAGATAATCGCTGTAAATATTACGTAAATTTTTGTACATAAATAAATTGATATTTTTACTATTACTTTTATTTTTTTTTCTTTGCACTTGATCCATTTTTTTAGAATATGTGCAGGGATTTGCCTAAGGAGAAATGGTCATGATTGGGCCTAATGACCAAGGTCGTCCTTTTGTAACTTCCTACATCAGAAGAAAACTCCTTGAACAGTTTGTTGTAGCTACAACACCGTAAAACTTTGCCTATTTTTTCGTTTTTTCGCAGTTGCAACACCGTAAAATACCTCCCTTTACCCCATTTGCACAACTGCAACACCATAAAAATTTGCCTATTTTTTTTTTTCCGCAGCTGTAACACCATAAAATACCACCTTTTAGCCCGTTCTTGCAGCTACAACACCATAAAATACCGCCCTTTACCTCATTTCGCACAGCTGCAACACCATAACTTAATGCCTTTTCCATTCCACGCAGCTACGACACACTTTCACTCTTGTTGATTTTTACCTTTTCCAGCAGCTGCGACACCGTTTCAATCTTGCCCACTTTTACCTCTTCCATTTTTACCATTTTTACCTTTTCTGGCGGTTGCGACTCCGCCAAAACTAGCTGATTTTTTTATGATTCACAGCTACGACTCTGCCAAACTGCTGGATTTCTCTATGGCCCAATATTGGCAAAACTCTTTGCAACCTTGGTTCGTGATTCCTCCATATCTGGCCCCAAATTCTGATGCCGACAATTCCTATTTACTTCACAGCATTCATTATGTTTCCGGCAAGATTGACAAGATGGTTTTGGTCTGCCGGGAGAAAAAGCCATTACAGCACGCCTGTAATAATGATCAAATTTAAATGGTTGTGTTATCCCTAAAGTTGAACCTAGACTACAGGGGTTCAACCTTAAAGAAATATTTTTCAAAAATATAATTCAATGAAATCAAGATAAAAAATGGGCTGGTATGTAATTAAAGATATAGGAAAATCACATAATCATTAAAGATCTGTACAACATAAAACATAATACAAAATTCAATATCAAAGTAACTACGAGCATGAATTTATGAAATGAGATTGAATATGTCATTAAAAGTTTAAAAGATAACTGTATTTCACGATAAGAATCATGTAAAGGGATTCAATTGACCATATACAGGATAAATTACAAAAAATACAATTCATAAAATACAAAGTCAACTCATAATCATAATCATATCAAAGCAGAACCTGTATTGAAGATGCAGAGCATTTCATGTCATACAGAATATCATCAGAATTGGATTTCCATAACTCTAATTGCAACCCCTCACCATATTACAGATTACAGTATTTATAAAAGCTTAATACCAAGAATAAGCTATTTCTATTTTCTAGAAGAAATCTCGACAAATTGTCAAAATATCTAATTGATGGAGTTGTTGAAGTCAGATCTCACTTATTTATCTTTGATTGATGAATCCCCTTCCACTTGTGCATTGAATCTTCTTCTAGCTGCTAAATTTATGCTTGAAAATATGTAAATAATAAAGCCATTTGATAACTCAACTGCCAACTCTTGATACCAGGTGTACTGGAAGTCTGGAAGTGATCCTTTTACCAAATCTTGGAATGCCACATGATGTACTAGATTGAAATTAAAGATATATTGCAACAAAAATATGGAACCGCCTCTCGATTGACCACTATAAATTGAAGTTGCTATCTTAATCATTTGCCACTTGTATTTGAAGGATCGAATGATGCCTAAAATATGGGGTTACTCCTATGATTACTAATTTATCTCCTTGAAGATTTCAATCTGCTTAAGTCGTTGGCTTAAACTCTAGAACCAATATTTTCTAGCTGTCCCAATATTTCCTGAATGAATAACATTACTCTACCACCAATCTAATAAGCAGTGCATTTCTCTCGCTTTTCATCAGTGATTTATAGTGGCGAAGATGTTCTTCAGGGCTACAAATGGGTCTATCACAAACGAGTCGCACCTCGTATTTCCAGTATATATCCATCAACAGAAAGGCATAGAAAGGCACTACCACTAGCAATGGCTTCAGTGCGCTCTGGGCTACTGTTATGAGGTCCTTTCCCAGGCGGTGTGATCTGGGCATTGTTAACATTAATATCATTATGGATTTTGCTGTTGCAGTATATCCTAAAGCAACCCATTCCAGTGCCATATTTCTCTATCAATTATGCGTTTTTTTCCTTCTTATGCCTTTGACTGTTTCAATTTAGACTCCAATTTTGGATATCAACCGATTGAATTCTGTTCGTTTCACACATAAAAACCAGTCAAATGCTTTGATTTCACTGCTTAAATCCACCCGCTTCAATTGATTGAACTCTCCAAACGAAATCAACAAAAACACCACATAAAACCATGAAACTTCAGGCTTTCTTAAATGGAAAAAACACAGCAATTAAGTCTTCACAAGCAGAAGATGAAGACAAAACATGAAGAACTAAGAGCGAGTGTTGCTGCTTCCTGGATTAGCTCCAGCTCCTGTCCAAATCGTCAAATGAGGCCACTCATTCTTTGAAGATATATTTTTGTTTCTAATGCAACCTAAATGAGTTTCCAGTGCAGCAAAATTATCTGAAAAATATCTAGGATAGAGGACCTCGACAAATGTTGAGTCTACATCTCCTATTCACATAAATTCTACACCACGTGTCCAAACACTCCATCGATATAGCTAGATCCTGAGCCATTACATCAACAGTCTGTTCCAAACCATGTCACCTTGATTCTAAGGATCGCATACCCTCTTGTGAGATTCCTATAAAACTTTGAAGAAGCTCCAACAAGCTGGATTACTGGTTTTCAATATGAAAAAGTTGCTTCCAAATCAGAGACAAATCATTTCCATCATGCCCATTGCATTGGTTTGTAGAACCATTGGTGCATGTACTGTTGGTTTGCTGCTTTTCATTGGAAGCAACCTTGCCAGTATGCTTTACACCTGAGGTTTAATCGACCATGATATATTTGGTGTCAACATCTGAGGGTCTAGGAGTGTTCATTTTCTCTATTGTTGCAGATTCTTGATATCCCCCAAGATTTGAATTTGAAGCTCTCCTATCCCTCCCTTTAGTAGGGGAATTTGTATTGTAACTTTTGTCCAAATCTTCATTACAAAAATCCTGTTTAGGCTGGCATCATGGAAGGCTTACCTCAATCTTCCAATTGTTTACCTTTCTCCGACCCTTCTTAGGAAATAAGGAGGGATTTGTCTTTCTGTTGATCAGAGGATTTCTTTTCTATGTGCTACTGACATTTTAACAAACAAGCCAAAATGCTCACGCACTTCTGTCTCAAAATCACTCCTACTCTTTCCCTCATAGAGATTGTAAAACATTAGAAGAACATAGCCAACATTCTTCAAGTTTTTATCCAGACTACCCGAGTGGTTGACTCGTTGCAGAACACGAAACATGAAGACTGTCAAAGCATCAAGATCAAAAGGATTTGTATCTGTGCCTTGAGAATTGGGAACCACTGGAACTGCTATTTCCTTGGTACTCCTACTCATATCTTCAATCTGTTTCCTTATTTTCTCCATATGTATACAGCCCATTCATCTAAAATCTTACTCAATTCCTTTATCTTTGCATGCGATGTGCGCCAGATATTCATTTTCCTCAAGTAGTACTCCTTATAAGCAGTAGGTCCATTTTTGAAAAGATTTGATATACCATTAAGAATAAAGAAAGTCCTAAGCTTGTATGTCAAAAATTTCAACTTAATCATTAGATTCTTAGCTTCATCAGCCAAGTCATCATGCTCAAACATCCTTGCTCCAAAACTAGATTCCACATGATTTATTAATAGGCTCTTATCTTTAGACATTTGGGATGCTTTCTCCTCAGACACTTTAAATCGGTTGACATCAACAAAAAGGGTGTCGCAGGGGATCCATTGGGAGTTTGAGGCAACCCGTTCAAACACACAAATTGTAAAATTTTCTTCCACATGAGTGCCATCATGATTGCTTTTCTATATGATCTCGGTATTCAAATTGAAACTTGAGTGGTCACTTTGACATTTGGATGCTGCCAGAAACTGAAATTTTGTTGGAGCAGATCTGATGATAACATTTGGATTCGTTTGGGGATGGCATGCTCCCTATGAGATGCTAAGAACAAGTAGACCTGTGCCTTTCCAATGAAACCATTTTTGATAACTACACCCTATCCTGCCATTCACTGCTTTGAAAATAAGAAATACCAGTGCCTTGTTTCCATTGGGCTGGAGTCTTTTTATCTTATTCCTAGCTTATTTCAATATTTGAAAACCTTCTCTTCTTATACTGCAAAACCAAACTGCAAATTCAAACTGCTCATACTACAAACTTAAGGAATTGCTTGGAGCATCAAGCTTATTTATTTACAGCTCCCATTCTAATCATCTTCTTTCTTTTGATTAGGTAAAATAATGCTTCCAATGAAGCCATAGAAATATTTGACTAACTGGTAAAAATTCTGATCTGGAGATGATGAATAAAGGAGCCCATGGAATATCAAAATTCATTTCAAAAGAAGAGAAAAGCCAACCTTCATTTGACAAAAACAATATGAAATTTGAGCTGCTCAAAGACTCCATATAATCAACAAATGGATCAATGAAGCTATAAAGAAATACCTCTTGCTGCTGTTTAAGTTGAAGATCAAAATATCTCTGTATATCCTCTTCCTCATAATGGATGCCACTTTCAGCTACCTGCAAATCTAAACATGGCTGCAGATTGATTTTTTTGCTAATCATAGGTTGTTTGATATTTTCTGCAAATCTAGTATGAAACATGGTGAATGCAGGCCTACTGAATTGCAAATATGGCTGCTCAATGTCTTCTACAGATTCAATATGGTTGACTTCCACACAATGTTGTTCTTCATCAAAATTTGATTCATAGTTGTTATACATCCGTTGGCTGCTCCTCAAATCAACACAAGGTGATGTAGGGATCTACTCTTTTTCATCTGAATACTCATCATAGATTGGCATATCTTCAGAGTGAATTGGTTGATGCTGATCCCAATCTAGAACTTCAATGTCTTCATCATAAAATGGAGCATTCTGATTGATTTCTAAAGATGAAGATTTCTGTTCTATGATGCTATCATCAACTTTAATATCAGAATTTTGAAAAATTTCTTGATGTAAAACGGAATTAGAGGAAGATAATAGATATTCTTCCTTATTCATAGCATAACCACCAGCTTCATCTTTACTACTGGAGGAATCTACTCCTAAACCATGGATATATAATGCATATCCCCCACAACAATGCTCAAAAAGACACTCAGCTGGGTAAATCGTCTTATAATATGAATAAAAGGCATCATGAAAATCTTTCAAAGAGGAAATACTGGAAGCAGGAAGATTTCTATACCATTGTCTCACACAACCATCTAATGAATACATAAACATTTTCATCAATACATCTTCATGATGTATGCTCAACTAATCCATGTATTGATGAAATTTAATTACATTGTGTGCCGAATTGTCTTCTTCCTTTTCTCGGAATCGCAGAAGAAAATATCCCCATTCATCAATGATAGGTACTGTATTTGGAAATCCAGGAACATTTGAGAAATTGAGTAGAGCAAATATCTGTGCTAACATAGTTTCAAAATGCTTTGAGATCTTGTAAAATTGCCTCTAGATTCTTCAAACATGGAGTAGCTCGGTGAATAAATCTGTAGTCAAACTAGTGTCCTACTCTTGTCCACCATCAAGAGCTGGATCTAATCATTGTCATTCTTTCCTGGGGAATATATCCTTTTGTTTGTCCGTCCCCGGCAATGACGCGAGAAGATGTTATCCCTAAAGTTGAACCTAGACTACAGGGGTTCAAGCTTAAAGAAATATTTCTTTAAAAATATAATTCAATGAAATCAAGATAAAAACTAGGCTATTATGTAATTAAAGATATAGGAAAATCACACAATCATTAAAGATCTGTACAACATAAAACATAATACAAAATTCAATATCAAAGTAACTACGAGCATGAATTTATGAAATGAGACTGACTCTGTCATTAAAAGTTTAAAAGATAACTATATTTCACCATAAGAATCATGTAATCATGATTCAATTGACCATATACAGGATAAATTACAAAAAATAAAATTCACAAAATACAAAGTCAACTCATAATCATAATCATAATCATATCAAAGCAGAACCTGTATTGAAGATGCAGAGCATTTCATGTCATACAGAATATCATCAGAATTGGATTTCCATAACTCCAATTGCCACCCCTTGCCATATTATAGATTATAGTATTTATAAAAGCTCAATACCAAGAACAAGCAATTTCTATTTTCTAGAAGAAATATGGACAAACTGTCAAAATATCTAATTGATGGAGTTGTTGAAGTCAGATCTCAATGATTTATCTTTGACTGATGAATCCCCTTCCACTTATGCATTGAATCTTCTTCTGGCTGCTAAATTTATGCTTGAAAATATGGAAATAATAAATCCATTTGATAACTCAACTGCCAACTATTGATACCAGGTGTACTGGAAATCTGGAAGTGATCCTTTTACCAAATCTTGGAATGCCACATGATGTACTAGATTGGAATTAAATATCTATTGCAACAAAAATATGGAACCGCCTCTTGATTGACCACTATAACTTGAAGTTACTGGATTAATCCTTTGCCACTTGTATTTGAAGGATCGAATGATGCCTAAAATATGGGGTTACTCCTATGATTACTAATTTATCTCCTTGAAGATGTCGATCTGCTTAAGTCGTTGGCTTAAACTTCGGAACCAATATTTTCCAGCTGTCCCAATATTTCCTGAATGAATAACATTACTCTACCACAAATATAATAAGCAATGCATTCCTCTCTCTTTTCATCAGTGATTTCTAGTGGCAAAGATGTTCTTCAGGGCTGCAAATGGGTCCATCACAAATGCGCTGCACCTCGTATTTCCAATATATATCCATCAACAGAAAGGCGCAGAAAGGCACTACCACTAGGAATGGATTCAGTGCGCTCTAGGCTACCGTTATGAGGTCCTTTCCCAGGCAGTGCGATCTGGGCATTGTTAACATTAATATCATTATGGATTCTACTGCTGTAGTATATTCTAAAACAACCCATTCCAGTGCCATATTTCTCTATCAATTACGCGTTTTTTTTCCTTCTTATGGCTTCGACTGTTTCAATTTAGATTCTGATTTTGGATATCAACCGAGAATTATGTTCATTTCACAAATAAAAACCAGTCAAATGCTTTGATTTCACTGCTTAAATCCACCGGCTTCAATTGATTGAAATCTCCAAACGAAATCAACAAAAACACCACATAAAACCATGAAACTTCAGGCTTTCTTAAATGGAAAAAACACAGCAATTCAGTCTTCACAAGCAGAAGATGAAGACAAAATGTGAAGAACTGAGAGCGAGTGTTGCTGCTTCCTGTAGTAGCTCCAGCTCCTGTCCAGATCGTCAAATGAGGCCACTCATTCTTTGAAGATATGTTTTCATTTCCAATGCAACCTAAATGAGTTTCCAGTGCAACAAGCTTATTTGAAAAATATCCAAGACAGAGGACCTCGACAAATGCTGAGTATACATCTCCTATTCACAGAAAGTCTATAGCACATGTCCAAACACTCCAGTGATACAGCTAGATCCTGAGCCATTACATCAACAGTCTGTTCCAAACCATGTACCCTTGATTCTAAGGATCGCATACCCTCTTGTGAGCTTCCTATAAAACTCTGAACAAGCTCCAGTAAGCTAGATTGCTGGTTTTCAATATGAAAAAGTTGCTTCCGAATCAGAGACAAATCATTTCCATCATTCCCATTACACTAGTTTGTAGAACCATCGGTGCATGTACTATTGGTTTGTTGCTTTTCATTGGAAGCAACCTTGCCAGTATGCTTTACACCTGAGGCTTAATCGACCATGATACATTTGGTCTCAACATCCGAGGGTCTAGGAGTCTTCATTTTCTCTTCTGTTGCAGATTCTTGATATCCTCCAAGATTTGAATTTGAAGCTTTCCTATCCCTCCCTTTAGTAGGGGCATTTGTATTGTAACTTTTGTCGAAATCTTCATTACAAAAAGCCTGTTTAGGTTGGCTCTGTGGAATGCTTACCTCAATCTACCAATTGTTCACCTTTCTCCAACCCTTCTTAGGAAATAAGGAGGGATTTGTCTTTTTGTCAATGAGAGGAGTTCTTTTCTCTGTGCTACTAACATTTTAACAAACAAGCCAAAACGCTCACACAGTTCTGTCTCAAAATCACTCCTACTCTTTCCCTCATAGAGATTGTAAAACATTAGAAGAACATAGCCAGCATTCTTCAAGGTTTTATCCAAACTACCTGAGTGGTTGACTCATTGAAGAACACGAAACATGAAGACTGTCAAAGCATCAAGATCAAAATGATTTGTATCTGTGCCTTGAGAATCGGGAACCACTAGAACTGCTATTTCCTTGGTGCTACTACTCATATCTTCAATCTGTTTCCATATTTTCTCTGTATGTATACAACCCATTCATCTAAAATCTTACTCAATTCCTTTATCTTTGCATGCGATGTGCCCCAAATCTTCATTTGCCTCAAGTAGTACTCCTTATAAGCAGTGAGTCCATTTTTGAAAAGAGTTGATATACCATTACGAATCAAGAAAGTCCCAATCTTGTATGTCAAAAATTTCAACTTAATCATTAGATTCTCAGCTTCATCAGCCAAGTCATCATGCTCAAACATCCTTGCTCCAAAACTAGACTCCACATGATTTATCAATAGGCTCTTATCTTCAGACATTTGGGATGCTTTCTCCTCGGACACTTTAAATAGGTTGACATCAACAAAAAGGGAGTCGGAGGGGATCCATTGGGAGTTGGAGGAAACCCATTGAAACACACAAATTGTAAACTTTTCTTCCACATGAGTGCCATCATGATTGATTTTCTATCTAATCTCGGTATTCAAATTGAAACCTGAGTGGCCACTTTGACATTTGGATGCTGCCAGAAACTAAAATTTTGTTGGAGAAGATCTGATGATAACAAGCTGCACTTGACATGCTTTACTATTCTCAAAGGTCACCGTTCATCACATATTTCTGAAGGTATGGTTCTGATTATTTACTTGATTAAGCGTTAACTAGATTTGACAACATTAATCATACCTTCCTTTCTAAGCCCATTATTACACCCGCATACCGTTAACTATCCAGTCGTACGACTTAATGGCCATTTAAGCTTATCTGATAACCACCACCTTTCCTAATTTGGGATAAATTTCCAAACATTTCCATGCTCTTAAATTTCCCAATTTACCCAACTCCACTCTCAGCTGTTCACGCATACTTTGTGCTTTAACCTTCATTGTCGGGACTTGTAATCTATCAGACTGATAAAGAATTCTGAAGTCAAACAAACATGGGTATCCCAGCTCGGCATGAACCTCCAAATACGTGAGAACTGAGAAGAAATGATGACGTTTTTGCTATTTTTGAAGCTGTGGGGCTAGAATGAATTCTTCCAACTCCTGAATGGGTTTCATCGAGAGACTGCTCTACAATTTTCCTTAAATCTTACAGAAACCCACTCAAAGTTTAGGGGGTTATGTATAGAAGTCTCTGATGCAATAGTGGCTGAAGTCACCGTCCTTCCTCAGGTGGGAAGAGTCTCGTTTGGTCAAAGAAACCCCAATGCTGATGCAGTACAGGATTTTTTGATAGAAGGGGAGCAAATTCGTCAGTCAAGGAGAGGGGTAGCGTTACAGTCACTACCTCAGGCATGGGATCAACTAGCAATTTTCCTCAAGAAGTATATCACCTATGAAGGTAGGTATCAAACTATTTATTATTCTGAACTTCCTCTATTATCTCATCTACGCCATAGGGCCTTACTGAACATTCCATTTTATCTATTTAATGACCTACACCATATGGCGGGGTTTTTTTAGAAAAACCAAGCATCCAAACTCCTCCCTTACCCACCATGGCCTAATAAAATTAATAATTTTAAGCACCTTAGCTCAAAGGAACCAAGCCTGGGAGCAATTCATAGGTCAAATTTAGATAAACCAGGAACCCACCCTTTTTCTTGGCATTCCAATAGAGGCAGAAGCAGAAGTACCTGTACTCTTGGGGGCTGTTCAAAACCAAGAGGAGCATGAAAATGTACAGTTGGGGGAAGATGAGGAGGAAAAGGAGGATCGAAGTCCCTCCAATTTAGTTGGGTGGAGATGACACTGGATCGGATGATCAGTAAGATGACCAAGCAAAATAATTAGAGGAAAATGCAAGAGAAAACCCTGTGGAGAGATTAAATAATATGGAAGCTCTGACAGCAGAGGCTGAAGCTAAAGCAGCATTAGATGCTGCAACAGTTGAAGCCAAGGATGTTAGAGCCATGAATATAGAAGGAAACACAGAGGTGTTGACCATTGAATCTTCTCTTGAATGGGGGGGACTCTGATTGAAGAAGAACAGGAAAACGATGAGATAGAAGATATCCCTTCCACATCAGTTGCAAATATGGAGATTCCTGCACCTCAAAAGAAAAGAAGGAGATCACAAGAAGAGATACAGGAATCACCACCAATAAGAAGAAAAATAACCAGGTCGGTTACAATAGCTGAAGCAACACAGGCAAGATGGGCAACCCTAGAAGCACAAATTGAATTCCCCATTCTGTGACCCAAAGAAAATGATGCCCCATAGGAACTGACTGTAGAAGAACCTCAAATTGAGGGACTTTGGTACAAAAATGTCCTATTAAAAGAAGAAGTACAATCACTTCAAAAAGAACTAGAAAATTGGAAGGAAGCATGCAAGAATTAGGTAGAAAGGAAGATGCACACACTGGTTGAAGCCGTAGACCGATTAAAAGGATCACCTCTTGCCAAGGATGGTGAGGAGGAAGAAAGAGTGGTTTTCCTTGTGTGTGGAGAAATATTTAACCAGTTAGGCTAAAAAGTCATAGTTTGTGCCTTTGTGACACAACAACTCATACCAGCAGCTGTGGAAGAACAAGGACAAGAAGCACCAAAGATAGAAGTGAGGGATGCAGAAATGATCCATGGTATAGAAAAAGGGGAAAATGAAAAATTACAGTCATAGCCAATAGAAGAAGACAATCTAATTGGAAGGATGGTGAAGCTCCCCGAGAGAAACTTTAGTAGATGGAGTAGTAGATAAACAGGGTGCTGATACACAAGAACCATCATTTCCAAATATTCCTATTGAATTTTCCACCCAAATTGGGGCAGATGAACCAGAGGTTGAAATTATTCCTAATTTTAGTGAAGAAGTCTGTGCGGTGACTCCTGAACCATCTTATGGCATAGAAATAATATAAATGGAGCCCCATCAGTAGGATGATGATGAATTTGAACATGGTGCTGATACACAAGAACCAACATCCCTAAATATTCTTGTTGAAGCTGCCACCCAAATTGGGGTAGATGAACCAGAGGTTGAAAATAATCATGATTTTAATGAATAAGTTTGTGTTGTGATTCCTAAACCGTCTCAGGACACATAATTAATATAAATGGAACCCCAATAGTAGGAAAATGAGGAAGTTAACCATGATTTTTTCACACAAGAACCAACATCCCTAGAAATTTTTGTGGAGATTCTCAGGAAGCAAGAAGAAATCAATCCCAAAATGGATATAATTCCTGATTTGGATTTAGGAGAGGATGAAAAAATGAAATCACGATCCTCAGGGGACACTGAAATCCTCGAAGAATAGCTCCATATTGCAGAAGACATGGAAGCAACTTTACAACCCCAGCATCATGAAGAAATAGAAGGGAAGGGACCTGTTACACAAGAACCAGTGGCCTTGCATCTCCCTATCAAAGCTGTAGCTGACAATCAGGAAGATGGGGAGATCAAAATTCAGGAAGAGGTTGCCACACAATAACCAACACCTTCAAAATCAGCTGCTGAGGTTGCTATAGGAGAAATCCAAGAAGAGGATGTTGTTACAAAAGAACCAATATCCCTTGAAATTGTTTCAGAGGCACCTAGGGTTGAAGTTGATGCAGGAGAAATTTAAGGAAGGGGTGCTATTACATAAGAACCAGCATCCCCAGAAATGATTTCAAAAGTCTCCATGTAGGTAGTACATGATGTTCAAATTGGAACATCAGATGATAAGGTATGGGTTCAACTTCCTCAAAATTTTGTCAATTTGGATTCTGATAATGAAGAACATGCTGAAGATGAAGAAATCCAGAGGCTGACAAAAGAACTCTCTATCCTAAGAATAGAAGTGAGGAAGTGGAGGAGTCAGGTGGAGAGGTGTCACAAAGGGATGGTTTCCCTTGCTGAACATAGGAAGACCATCAGGGAATTGAAGGAAAGATGGGAATAAGAACTCATGTCCCAGAAACTCCATTGGGAAGAGTTATAGAAGGATCTAAAGGAGTTGAAAAAGTTCAAATCCATGCAGGTGGAAAAAGATCAGTTGTATACTCTTTCTCAAGAATGGTTGGGTACCAGAGTACCATCCTCCTCTTACCTTGTGTTTTTATTTGAGCAGTTCATTTGGTTTAAACTGAGGGCTGTAAAAGAAGGGAGACCATATGAAATAGTGACCTCATCTAAATTCCTGGAAAAATTTCTGGAAAGTGACTTTGAGGAGCATAACTTGCGTTGTGAGCTTTATTTGCATGAGTTGGCTTGTCCCTTGGAGTCGAATCCTATCCCTTTCTCAGGTGATGTTCAGCTGAGGGATTTTGCCTCCTTTGTTAGCAATCATGTTCAATGGGAAATATCCTTCCAAACTTTCTCTCATAATGAGTCCCACTCTAACCTTTGGATTGGAAGTGAACCTCAAAACCCTTGTCTTCTCCTTGCTCGTCAGTAGAATGCCCTCACGTATCCCATCGAAACTCAATAGATGATGGAACTTCAGGAAAAGGTTATCTCTACTTGGATCAGCCATATTTCCAAGCATCAATAATTGGCTTTGGAAGGTATCCATCACAGATGGCAGGCTGCCTCTTCATCCCTAAGAAATAGAGATCCCTACTATTATAGGAATTTTAAACATGCACTTTGCAGGGTTGAGGGATATGTTGGATGCATGAAGGAATGTGGATTTAATTGGCTAGGACTCAAATTTGGTGGCCAGCAAAACCATACAGGGAATAATTCTCATTAACAAAGGCAAAAGAGTTGATGTGTTGGAGATATTGGGTTGTCCATAAGGAATTCTTGGAAAAACAAGGAACGCCTGAATTCCCATATAACTTTTCTTCTCTCCATGAATGAAGTACAATGCCACATTCAGATTCAAACTAATGGAGGTTATTGCATGGGGACATGTAATAGGATAGTTGAGGGGAGATGTTTTGCCCATAAATGACCCCCTTTTCACCACCTTTACCTACCTCTTTTTTCCTCATCCTACTCCATTATGTACACTAAACATATGTTTTTCCTTCACTTGGTCCCTTCATTCATATAGGTATGGTGAATCACTGTCTTATTTTATTAATGCTTAGGATTGTTGTAATCAGGGCTCTACATCGTGAATTATGCTAACATATGGTGGTTTTATAAAGATAATTCAAGATGTAAAGGATACAGGTATAGCAGGATGAACATGACAAGAGAGGAATGAACATTCATTTCTGAGATAATCGCCATCCATTCCATCGTTTCCCAAAGAACGTGGTCAAAGGATACTATTCCATGAAAGCTATACAAAGGTAGATGCAATAGGCTGCAATAGATTTGGGTGCAACAGTGTGCCACTGCTCAAGAATAGCTACAATCCATGGAGTATCTTCTCAATTGATCATGATTGTCATTTATGGATCAAGTAATAGCCTTCTTATATTTTTTGCGTCCATCTTGCCACGACTGTAACAACTTATTGTAATTGGGGCAGCCTAAAGATCAGAGATCTTCATGGCTTCCCGATAATAGTGGGAAGATGTTATGATTATAATTGTATAAATAATGGGAACTATTTCAATCCAGGGATTGGAAATTAATTGAATATATTATATAAGTTGTGAATGAGGTTGTGTGTTCATCTGCCATTTTAATACGAGTTTGTTTCTTCAGATCTCGGTGTTCTAACATGTGCTACTTCCAACATCTCTGTGTGAAGGATGGGCCCACCTTCCCACTGGGATTGCTGAGTTAATTAGGTATTTTATTTATTTTGTTTTGTGGTTTGAATTTTATGATAAATTCATTTATTTACATTAAGCTGCAATAGTCATCGATTTGCCGTGTGTTCATTGAACGATCAGTAACTGCATCCCCTGTAAACTGCAATGGTGTGGTCTGACAGTCAATTGTGTAGGTTAACTTTCTCTTATGCAACTGTGTGATAGTTGTGACAGCCTTGTTCATCCCTAGTTCTTTCAATTACTGTTTTATTTAGATCCTTGTAGTTTATTCCTTTACATTTATAATTGTAGAACTTAATTCCTGTACTTTGAATTCCTAGATTAAGTCGAATTAAGATAGTTGAGATGGAGCTTTAGATGGCTTGGTAATTGAGGATTTAAATTTCTGCAAAAGTAATCTAGATGTCTATTTCCTGAATATTTTAATTATAGATTAAGGATTGTAAGAAGTTATTTGTGATTGCATTCTTAAGAAGGTAAGCTAGATTAAGTAGATTATGGGATGAGTTTGGCTGGATAGGAAAGTAGGGTCATTCATTTACAGCATCAGCTACTTAGTGTTTAAAGGATATACAGTGCGCATTATTCTTGAAATAAGAGAATTCCCTAGGTTGGAAATTTATATTGAACACTCTGTATGTTGGCTTTAATTAACTTGCATATAGGGTGCCCAACACTTTGCACACCCTGAAGAGCATTGGAAGGGAAGGCATAGCCTAAGGGACTGTGTAGCAGAGAAGGGGATGCTTCCTTGTGTTGGTTGTGTAGATGTTTTAGAAGCCAATCTAGATCTAGTGCAGGTGTCCATAGCTCTATGGTTGAGCTCACTAGCTTAGCAGTTCAAGCCTTCCAACTCCTTTGCAGCTTGATTAACCGATCTATTAGTTGGCTTGGCTGGTCCTTAATGTGAATGTTGGCTTGATTGACTGTAGTCTGATAAACCCAATTGTTAGTTGGCTTGGTTGTTTATCTTGATAAACCCAACATTATATTGGCTTGTTTGTTTGTAGCATGATAAAACCAACAGTGTTTTCTTTGCTGAGTCTTGTTGTATCCTTGGATATGTGTGAGCCTTCTACTGTTCCTTATTCCTTGTGGGAATCATTCCTAGCTCAGGAGTGGTAGTGCTGCTGAGATATTGATGAGCACACTAACCTATGGTTGGGTGGAACGTTGCAGTGACGTAGCTGGTTGCGAGGCAAACTTCTTCCAAGCTAAGTATATTTGGTCTATGTTAATCTCTGCAATTGTATTCACTTAATGAAATATGATGAATATGCCAATGTGTTGAATTAATGAATTGCTTCAGTTTTATAATTTCCATTATATGCATCTGTGCAAGTTTTCTTTCAATGCATTCTTTAAATTATGTTATGGAAGCTTAGATTGTTAGATTGGTGATGGCTTGAATGAACAAATCTATCCAAGACTTCCTTCAAAGTTGATTTTCTGCCATATATGTTCCTTTCTGCAACTTGTGGAATGTGGTATGTAGGATGTGGCTTCGAAATTTCTGTCTTCTGTGAATCTTTTTCCGTAACATCCTTTTCACAACTTGCGGGATGCGAGATGTGGAATTACGGGATGTGGGATGCAATATGCGGCTTCACAATTTCTGTCTTCCACAAATCTCCTTTCACAACTTCCTTTCCGCAACTTTCGAGGTGCGAGATGAGGAATGCGAGATGCAGGATGTGAGCTCGCAATTTGCAAATTTCCTCGATTCCGCAATTTAAGTTTTCTACATCGTTGATTCTTGTAGGTTGAATCTCCACCATTGATATGGATCTGGATGTGGAATGAATGGTCAGCGTCGATTTGATCACTGAGAGGTTCTTTTTCTCTACTGTTGGAAATTTGGAGAAATTATCAGACTTGATTAGAATGGACACAAGATGAGTTCATGTCTTCCATGGATCTCTGCAAAGATAGGGAATTTATCAAAATGAACACAAACTTCAATGAACTTTGAGCTGGACGCTCATGCAACAATAATATCAAGCAGTTATGGTAATGCTCCCTCTCTAGTGGATGGGAGGGGACATGACACCTAAGCTCCAATATAACCTGCAATGAGAAGGGGAGAAGAGGCGAGGAGAGGAGAGGGAAAGAGAACCTTGGGGTGAATCTCCAAATAAACTGAGGCACAACACTCAACAAGGAAGCATTAGCTTCATCAACATTAATATAATAAACATCCAAACTGGTAAATGGAGTTAGAATCATCCTTAAATAACCATCGAGTGTCTTGGGTAACTTGTTGAGCAAGTCCTTCACCTGTTGAGCAAGTTGCCACTTGCTAAACTCTAACCCTAGCCATGAATTCTCCCTCATTTAGGAAAATAGAAAGTAATAGGATTAGGTGATGTTTCCTTGTTTGTTCCCTTCAGTCCAAAATAGAAACTGAGCCCTCCTTGAACCAAAATTTTCCTTCTTTGTGTTTGACTTCTTTTTCTGCACTTTCCTGTTCTGAAAACTTCCTTGCTTTTCCTTCTTTTGATAGTTGCTAGATTTTTTTATGACATTTTTCTTTTGTCGGTCCTTTGACAATTTCTAATTTCCCTCCTTATAAAGTTTTCTTTCCCAAGTGTTCCCTCTTAACATGGCAACTTATTTTCCACATCTTTAATGGCACAATAATTAATAATGACAATTAATAAAACCAAGTACATGCCTCCTAAATAACAATTTGATAAAATTCCCTAGGTTAATTAATTAATTCATCTTTTGGCCCCCTAGGTGTTAGGAAATGTCAACTCTTTTGATGTCCCTTCAAGGGAGGGATATGACAGTCCTCCCCTCCCAAGTCTGCTTGTCCTCAAGTAGAAGCACTTTAGAGTGCTGCAAAATTTGTCCATCATATTTATGCTGCACCACTCTGATCATAGTCATTTATTTTATGACCACTTATTTTAATAAAATTGTCAACCAGTTAAGGTTACTGAGTAGAATTCATGGATCCCACTGCCTCCTCTGTAAGGATACAAATGTTGTTTCCCCTTTGGAAATCTGTCAGTCCTAAGAATGGCAGGGTCCCATGGTTTAATATGGCTCCTTCCAAACATCAGTAACTAAAACAAAATTTTATCATCATAAAAAATGAAATACATGATTTGGATATCATACCACCACATTGGAAATTTAAAACTCCCAATGAAATATTTGAGACTTTTCTACTCAACATAAATTTCTTTATGTGCTTGATGGACATCAGTACTGAATCTCAAAATTTTGTTGTTTCCATGACATAGGTGTGAGTCCCATGTACAACCCCAATGAATATAGGCATCATCCAACAAACAAATATTCACAAACTACTCAGAATAAGATTATGCATCACCATTATCTCCAAGAATGAAAGAAGGAAATGCAAATGTGTGTCCCCTCATCCAACAAGGGAATGTACTAACACTCCAACCAAAAGCTCCATGTGAACACATCCAATGTCTCAACTCTTTGCCTCTGGTCAAAGGGTGCAAGCATCCATCCAAATGTGTGGGTTTCCTCCACAGAGGCCACATTGTGCAAGATATATTTGTCAATAACTTCTCTTGGTACTTATTGTAATCTCTCAGATCACATAAAGTTACCAATAATACATCAAATATACAGAAATATACACAGAGACAAGAGATAAGAACAGATAGGATGAACAGATTATA
>LPNX010330825.1:61442-86278 GCA_001517045.1 Pseudotsuga menziesii
GAGGGAGGTAAAAAAATAGATTAGAAGCACAAAAATAGATTGCAAAGGGATGTGGCTACTGAGGTGGGCTATGCAGACGAATAGTTGGTCTCTTCTGCACGCAGAATTCGACTATTGCTGGTGCTGTGATGGCAAGCTGATGTTGAAAGTCCGTCCATGTCTGCAAGGATTTCTGAATGTCGATGGTCAGAGTAGTAAGATTTGACAGTACCGACATCTTCTCTGCCATTGCCATTTCTACAATATTTTCCATGTTGGGGCCCAGCAGCTGATTGTGTTCTTCCGCAGTCTCAAGGAGTCTCTTCATCTGCGGACAGATGTTGTCGACTTTCTCCAAGTTGGGAAGGGCTTGCTGAACCCACTGGTGTGCCTCATGTTCCAACTGCTGCAGCTTAGTGTTTTCCATCACTATTTGATCTTCGATGGTCTGCCTCAGTTCCGTCTCAGTCGAATTCCTTCTTTCCAAGGCCTGAATGCCTTGTCTGGTCTGCCTCGTCTGACTATAGACCTGCCCATAATGAGTAGGCCAATCTTGGAGTACTTCCTCAGTTACAATGGATTCCTCCATGTGGTCTTGTAGAAGTTTGTGAGCCTCCGAGAATGCTGTGTACTGAGTCAGGAGCAGTCGGACAGTTTCTTCTTTTTTCCCAGCCTTAGTCTCGTGGAGGTGGGTCTGTATGGTCGACACCAAACCTTCAAACAACTGATATGCTCGTTCCAGCGGTCGGTCGGTAGAAGCTTCGACAGGTCCTGGGGTAACAGTCTGTACAAGAGACCTGCATTTGTCGAGGAACTCGAATTCTTCTGTCTCCTTGTCCTTGAGCTGTTGCCTTAGTCGGGTCGTCCTCCTCTTCGACTCTTTTGCTAGGGTGTTGAGTAGTTGGCCAACCTCTGAGTCGGTCAACGAGCTTACATCCCGTAAGCTGATCCTGAGCTGATCGGGTCTAGGAAGAGGTTCTGTTGGCTCCTTTGCTTGCTCTGTTGGTTTGTCGGGATGACCTGCAGAAGTGGAAGGTGGATCAGAGGTCGAAGGGGTTTGTGACGGAGGAGTTGGTTCAGTGGTCGGGGGTTTTTGTGTTTGGAGAGGTGATATGTCCACCTCCGGCTGTGATGATGATGGTGGTCTCGGCTGTGAATCAGGCGGTGGTGGGGGTGGTGGAGATGATGGTTGTGAAGGTAGGGAGGGATGGTGTCCTGATCCTGGTGGTGATGGAGAATGGTGTTGGGGACTGTGGTCGGAAGATATAACGTCTTCTTTCGGTGGGACTTGGTAGTCGGTGAAGGTCTGTTCCATGCCTGATACATCGCCCCCGTCATGTATTCTTGTAAATACTGTCGTTTTCTGGGCGTATATCTTGCTGCTGGCTTTCAAGGGTGTTGTTGTCTTGATTGTTTGGGCTGACTGGAAGATGGCAGGCAACGTCTGAAAGAATGCTTTGAGTTCAGCATCTGTGCTGGCCCTGGCCCTGAGTGCTTCAGGGATAACTCGTTCCAAGACTTCCGGGGAAATGGTGGCCTGCTGCACTGGTGCTTGCTCCTCGACTATTTTAGTCGGAGATGGAGGGGGAGGAGTCGTCACCAGGTCGACCACATCTTCAGACAGTGGTGTTGTTTTGGCCTTCTTTGGCCGACCTTCCGGTGCTGCTGCTTCGACAAAACGTTGAAACTGGGTTTCAACAGTTACCTTGTTTACCCGGGCATCCTCGACAATATCGAGTGCTGAGGCTGCCAGTTCGTCTTCGTCGTCGGTGGAGTCAGCAAGGAAAAGCTTACGCTTACCTTTACCCTGCTGACGTTTCTGCAGTTTGATGTTCCTTCTAGCAGTGGCTATCTCCTTCGCCAGTTTCTTGAGAATGCTCCGAGACACAGCATATTCAGGGTTGTCTTCCTCGACTTCTCCTGTCGGGGTCCGAGCGGGGTCGACCGTCTGAGTAGCTGGGGGGGCCGTTTGTTGTACTGGTTGTTGGGCTGGTGGTGGTGTCTGGAGTTGCTCGGTCGGAGGGTCCACTACTGGTGCAGTCGGATGCTTTACTATTAGGTGCACCCGACCAGGAGTGCCAGTCGGAGTATCCTATGTTACAAAAGTGCTGATATACAGGTGCAACTCGTAATCTTCCTCCTTCTCCTGGTCGGTCAGAGGTTCGACTATAGAGAAGTCGACCTGTTTTGCAGCCTTCGGGATTTGAATTTTGGTTTTTGTCTGCCTAGACAGCTCCCGAAAGATCTGCTCGACTGTGGGATAGTAGTCGAGGTCCCTGGCATTTGAATCGTGGGTGTGTGATGACCATACTGATGTATGGTCGAGCTCCAGCTAGATGTGTGAGTCGGTTGGAAGGTGTCGTCGGATGTTCTGGGGCACCCTCCACCTGGTCGTGCGCAGCTTAAGCTGCTGGAACCAGTTTTCCAGAAATACCTTACCTTGGTTGAGTTCATGCACAGTTCCTTTTTGGGAAAAGGGTTTGAACCTGTGCATCTCAAACCTAGTCGGCTCTCGGAAGACAGGACTGCCTTCCGGACAGATATAATACATAGCAATCCAAATAATTAAGGAGGGGAATTTGATGATACCTCCTGTTTCTTGGCAGCGCTCGCATATGGTTTTAACCAGGTATGCGAGGTAGTATGCCCATCGGAAAATGCGACCGTTGGTTGTAATTTGGTCGATGGCGTCCAGCATTTCCAGCTTGAGGTCACTGCTGCGACCAGCCAAAGTGAGAGTAATGGTGATGATTTTCGCCACAATCTGTGGTGTCCGTGCCTCGATCTGACTGATCATCAGAACCTTGGAGTTCTTTCCCGACATCGAACCTGTAAAGTGTTCGACTAGTCCTTCCTTGATCCCAATGGGGACCGGGTCACCCTGATTTGATAGACCAGTAAGTCGGGAGATAACATCTCCATTGATGTCGACTGGTCAGTCAAAGTAAAATCTGTCGTTGTGGTAACGACTGATGATGAATTTGACCGCGGCTTCCTTTGTACCAGTGAAGCTGGCCATGATAGGTGCGTTTGCATAGGCATATGTGGTTCTACGCCTAACTTTCTCAGCCTGCGGGGTCATCCGTCGGTCTTCAAACGCCCATTCTTGAATCTCCGTCCATAGCTTTTGAAACGGACCCTCCTGGACTTTCGCGTTTTGGATCCGCTTTAGTCGCTGGAGTAGGGGTGAGTCTGCTGCCTGAAGTTCTTGAGCCTTAGCCGAAGCTCTGGTGCGTTTGGGTGCCATGGTTTCTGACTGAACAGACTGGTCGGAAGTCTTACAGGGTTCACAGATTTTAGTTGACTGGGAGTTCGAATGCTCAGTGGGTGCGTGGTGTGGTAAATGAACTGTGGGATGTCCATTATTTATAGGCGCGGGTGGGGTGGAGTGTCGAACTGGGTGAATTAATGGTGGACTTGACAGGCCAACTGCAACACTCGAGTGCGATTTCGTGAATCTGGGGCGGGGCTCGAGGCCATTAATGCGGGATGGGACGCTCCAGGTCGGCGGTCGGTGTCGGTGGTGAGAACGGTCGACATGGTCGGTCGATGAAGATGGTCGATGGAAATGAAGTCGGTTGTCGAATGGGTGAGTGGCTGTCATGATGGTGGTTTCTGAGTGTACGGTTTTTGATTTTTTGGAATTTTTGTATATTTTTATAAGTTTTTGGTGTCAGTTAAGACCGTTATATGATTTTTTTTTTAATTTTTTTTTCAATTTTTGTATCGTTTAAGTCGGGCTCCATTAACAAGTTTCCGAAATACCCAGCCCTGTAATGTTTTTAGTCGGACCGACCCATTGGGATGTATTTCTTCGACAACATAAGGTCCCATCCATTCTGTGTGAAGTTTCTTAGGCTTGCCTTTGACTCGACTGTTATATAGTAGGGCGAGGTCACCGACTGACAGATTTTTGTTTCTGATATTACGGTCGTCCCAAGCTTTCTGCTGTTGTTTTTGTATTTCTTGGTGCTGGATGGCCATAAGTCTATGTTCTTCCAATTTATTAAGTTGAAGTAACCTATCTTTCCTAGCCTGTTCGACGTCGACATGTAGTATCTGTGCAATGATAGGTGCATGTTTTCTGAAGTGCAGAGGTACGACTGCTTCTTGTCCATATACCAGTCGAAATGGGGTTTGATCAGTCGACTGTTTGTAAGCTGTCCTGTATGCCCATAAAACTGCAGGAATCTTCTCATCCCAATCATCTTGGTCAGCACTGCATATTTTAGTCAGTCCTTTTGTCAGTGTTTTATTGAAAGCTTCAATTGCACCATTCGACTGAGGGTGGTATGCTGTACTACGTCGGTGGTCGATGTGAAACTTGTCGGTTAGATTTTTGATAGTTTTGTTAACAAAGTGTGATCCTTGGTCGCTGATCAGAGTGAGTGGACATCCAAATCAAGTAATAATATTTTCATAAATGAACTTAGCAGCTACTTCACTTGAACAGGTCTCGACAGGTTATGCTTCTGCCCATTTAGTAACATATTCGACTGCAGTGATAATATACCGTGCACCTGAACGTCGGGCTGGGACAGGGAATGGTCCTATGAAATCTATAGCCCAGATTTCAAATGTAAGACTAGGGTTTACAGAGATCAAGGGCATTTCTGTACTCGGCAGTGGTCGACCAAGTCGTTGGCATCTGTCACATCGACTAACAAAGGTTTTACAATCCTTATGAAGCGTCGGCCACCATAATCCACACTGTTGAATTTTCTTAGCAGTTGTGTCGGCCTGAAAGTGTCCTCCTGCTGGTCCGTAGTGTGCTTCGTGCATGATGTGCTCTCGTTCATGGGCAAGTACACATCTTCTAAGAACATCGTCTAACCCCATTTTGTATAGAAATCCGTTGATGAGGCTGTAGGGGGCAGCCTTCATAGCTAGGATTTGCTTCTTTTTAGTGTTCAGACCTTCTGGGGCCTGACCTGTTTCTAGGCACTGAGCAATTTCCTCCAGTTCTTCTGGTACTACTTCTATACGAAATAGATGTGCATCTGGTAGGTCGTCATCGATTCCAGTCGGTTCCTCTCCTGTGTCGATTCGGGATAGGTGGTCGGGTCCGACATTTAACTTCCCTGGTCGGACAACTACTTCGAATTCAAATTCTTGGAACAGTAAGAGCCATCGACAGATTCGACCATGGTGAAGGGGTTTGTTTACAAGGTACTTCAAAGCTTGATGGTCAGTGTAAAATATGAAGGGGTTAGCTAATAGGTAGTGGTGATATTTCTGAAGTGCAAAGACCATTCCTAGGGCTTCCCGTTCGGTGGTCGAATAGTTCCTTTCAGCCTTATTTATTTTTGACTGCTGTAAACTATAGGGTAGTCCATTCCATCGTCTCCTGGTTGAGTCAGGATAGCTCCAATTGCTATGCCTGATGCATCGATATGCACATGGAATTTGATCGACCAATTTGGAAATCTAAGTATGGGGGCTTCGACCAGTTTTCTCTTTAGTTTGTCGAAGGAGATTTGGCATTCCTCTGTCCATTTAAATTCTATATCATCCTTGAGTAGTTCTTCTAGGGGGTAGGTCATATCTGAGTAATGTCGGATAAACTTCCTATAGTACCTTGTATGTCCTAATAACACCCGAACCTGTTTAGGGTTTATTGGAGGCTTCAATTCAAGGATAATTTTAATTTTGGCAAAGTCAACCTTAATACCATCTTTACAAACAACATGTCCTAGTAGTATCCCTATGGGGGTCATAAAGATGCATTTCTTAATGTTGAGGGAAAGTTGAATCTGCCGACATCTTTCTAGCATAAGTCGGAGCCATGTGCAGTGATCTTTTAAGGTGGAATATATGGTCCAGTCGTCGAAGTAGAATGCCATAGTTTTAAAGATGTACTCTTGAAAAGTTTTTACAACAATTCTGGAAAAGACTGCAGGTGCATTCTTTAGTCCAAAAGGCATAACCCTATAAGCAAAAGAGCCAAATTCACAAACAAATGTGGTTTTCTTCTGATCTTCCTTTGCTATAGGTACTTGATTGTACCCTGAAAATCCATCTATGAATGAATAGCATTCATGGCCTGCCACTTCATTCAAGATTTCATCAGCGTAAGGTGTGGGAAAGGGATCTGTCAGTGTGACTTTATTAAGTTCCCTAAAGTCGACACAGATTATAAGTCTGGTCGGGTCATGTTTCTTAGGCTGGACAACCATGGGACTTGACCATTCTGACTGGTCGATGGGGTAGATGATACCTGCAGCTAACATGTTGTCTATCTCCTTTTTAACTATTTCCTTATATTTATGAGCTAGTTTATAGGGTTGTTTCTTAACCGGTCGGACATCAGGTTTAGTGTCGATTTTCATCTCTCCCATTTCTTGAACTAATCCTTTCAAATCTTTGTAATCTCTTACAAAGACATCTTGGAATTCCATAAGCAAGTTCACTATTTCGGCAGTTTGTTGCTCATTCCAATAATCACCAATTTTAGCTAATTTTGGTCGGTCGTCATTTGAAATGTCGACCTCTTTGGTTTTTACTTTGGCATCTAACCATTCTGGGGCTTTAGCTTCATTTATTGGTCGACTTCCTTCCTGGAACTGTGAAAATGTAGCAGGGAAGTCGGCTGCAGTTATTCGGTCGAGGTCAGATTTTTCGGTAGTCGCGACCCTAAGCACACAGTGGATCGGTTTTGTTGTTTCAGCATGGTTGGATTTCCATCTGAAGCTTTTACCTTCGGTGTGTTCATTCTCCAATTGTATTCGGGTCGACTCGACTTTTGATCCTATGTGAAGACTATTACAGTGCTTGACCAGTCGAGGGTCTTTGTCAGGGAATGTTTCAGTCGGTTGAATGAACTGTTTAATTTGGTGTGCTGGCTCGACTAATTGTTGATCTTTAGGGATAAAGTTGAAGGTTTGGATAAAATTTTCTTTGAGTTCATTCCAGAAAAAGGTTTCACCTTTTGCTTCCTCCATTTTATACCATTTGCTAGGTAAGTCGTCTAGGGTTGAGGGAAACAAGTGTGGCCAGGCTCTCTCATCCTTATGTCCTAGGCTTCTCCATTCTTTTTCACAAGTTTGGATGTGTTCTTCTGGGTTCTGGCCTTGAGTAAAGATGGGGATCTGTGCTTGTGGGGTGAGCTTTTTGGCACCAAACCTTTCAACAAAATAAGTTGCAGCACTAGTCCAGGTCTGGAGTTTTGTCTGATGGGTATCCCACCATCTAGCTGCTTGACCGGTGAAGGTTTCTACTAAGCTCTGTAGTCGGCCATGTTCTCTAATGTTCTTAGACACTTGTTCAACATGCATGACTAGGGATTCCCTCTCCTTATATCTTGTTTGGGTCCTAGTAGGGTTGTTGGTCGGTTGTAAGGTAGGGTGTTCTCTTATTTTTCTCTCAAAGATCTTGGGGATAATTGAGACTAGAAAGCACTGTCGGGTGGGTTTTTTTTGTACTTTTTGGATAGTCCAGCACCCTCTTGCTTGTGTTTCATAGTTTTCCATTTCCCAGTCATACAGTTCAGCATCTGAATTATAACCAACTGAGTCGGGATTACCTAAGTAAAGCTCCCCTTGGGCGTTTGGTTCTGTGTAGTCGGTATTGTTTTGGATCTGATAAAGTTGTCGGATATCGACTTCCTCATCAATTGGTTCAACCCAGGGTTGGCCTTGGGAGGGGTTAATAGGTACTATGACCTTTTGACCATTTCCTTTAATTTTAATACGTTCTTTATCTAGAGAGATAGAGGCTTTCATCTTTCTACCCCAAGGTCGACCTACAAGGGCTGGGAAGGAGCTAGATACTTCCTTTGGGTCAATAATTTCGAAATCAACCTTAGTCGATATGCCTTTAATGGTTGTGTCTACATTTTTCCAAACCCCAATGGGTTCAATAAGGCCCTGGTCGGCTAGTTTCAGATAAATGCCTGACTCATAGAGTCGAGGTCGTCCCATCCTCTCCCAGGTATCCCGGGTCATTATATTTACCTGAGACCCAAAATCAAGCACCACTTGTCGGACATGGAAACCGTCAATTTCCAGGTCGACCAGAGGATCGACATCGTTTTTGTCTTTTTGATTTAAACTACAGATGTTCTTAGTTTGTTTCTCAGGGTTAGTGCTTTTGATTTGATGCAATAAATCAATGAACTGACCGATGGATTTATCTGTTTGAATAAGATGGGTTAAATGCTGGGTCGAGTCGTGTCGACTGTGACTAATGTCTTCATGCTGTGCAAGGTTTGTAAATATGTGTGTGGCTTCGTGATATGTGTGTTGTTCCTTGCAAGGGTCAGGGTATGTATTTTTATGTGTGATCTTACTAATCTGGGGATTGTCAGGCCCGGTTTTAGTGCCTTGTCGAGTGACAATGTGCAAATTCTTAGTAGTTGTGACATCATTCTTCTGGACACAAGACAAGACATTAACATTCTTTTTATTACTAATTTTTTCCAACATTGTAGGGCAATCCTCCAAGGAGTGATCGCCTACCCCACAATGTGTACAAAATTTCAGATCAGTCCTATCCTTGTATGGACAGTCTGCGCATCTGTGCCCTTCTTTGTAACAAATAAAGCATTGAGTAGGTCGACGACTTCGTATTTCTCGACTTCCAACGAATCAACCTGTTCTTCCAAACCCTGGTCGTCGATTGTCATTTCGACGGTTGTAGCGTCGGCCATCATTTCGTTGCCCATTCTGATTATTGTTATTGGTCTGCTCTGTGTTCTGTGCTACAGCATTAGTCTGGTAGACAGCCTGGTAGTTTTGTCTATTTTTGAGGTTAAGATGGCAGTTGGCCGTGTTGTGATTTGCAGTTTCGCATATAGCACACCAGGAAGCTTTGCCATTCTTCATATTGTAAGGACAGTCGGCGGTGGAATGGTCTCCTCGTTCCTGGCAGATATCGCAGAACGCCTTTGTCTGTACAAAACGGACATCTTGTCGACTGAATTGCTGTCGACAGTTATCTTTTGTATGTCCGGCAGTTGAACAGCTAGTACACCAGATATCTTGGTTCTTAAGTGTGAGCTCCTTCAAGGACTTCTGCATATTCTCCAGCTGTTCTTCCAAGCGGTGGTCAGTCGGGCAGGTAGGTATGTCTTCATCCATCTCGACCTGCAAAGATTTTGTCAACGCATCCTCGTACGACTTGAAGGTCTCCAGACTGATGTGTCGGTGAACTTTCTGTCAAAGTCCTGCGAGGAACCATTGAATTAGTAATTGTTCGTCGATGACATAGTCCAAATGACTCAATAGATCCTTCCATCTTTTATCGTAGTCGCGGACAGTTTCTCCTGGCTTCTGTTGGGTCGTCTTCAGCTTCTTGGCTGCCAGGTGTTTAGCATCTGGAGTCTTGAAAAATGATAGGAATTGCATCTTTATCTCTGATTTTGTTGCTCTAGGTTGCCTTTCAGTAAATGTCATATACCATGTGAGAGATCTTTTCCGAAGGGCTCCGACGAACTGGGCTATTTGTCGGTCTTCTTCTGTTACTTTGTTAGCCTCCCATATTGACTCGCAGACGAACCAGTGTCGTCTGGGGTCTTCGTCACCCTCATAAAGGGGAATCTGAGCAGATCCGTGACCCATGTCGAAGTCACTATCACTACTCTCTGATGATGTCGGCGGTGGAGGTGGAGGTGGGGGAGGTGGTGTTGTAAGGGGTGGGGTTGTTGAGTCAGATGAATCTATCGGGGTGACGATGGGGTTTTGGTCGACGTAACTTGTGCTTCCGTCGGGTGTCAACTCTTTCTCGTCGAATAGCGGATTGTTGATAATTTGTCTTCTTAATGACCCACTGTCACTTTGTGTGCTCTGGTCTGACTCTTGTGTATCTTCTGAAGTTGTGTGTGGCAGGGGGGGTGCTCCTTCATGTGTCGGCAGGAGCAAGTGGATACTACAAAAGGAGGGTGCCATTTGAAAGGTCACCCAGTTACCTTCGATCGGTCGACGTATGACGAGATGTCGACCCGGATATGGTTCATCGCCTAGTCGGCTCCAGAGGGTAATGTCACCAGCTCTTAGTCGAAGGTCATCTTCAATAATAGTTTGTATTTTGGTACGCGGACTTACTGTGGAAAGGGTTACTCCTTCGTCGGGAACAATTAGTTAGAGAGCTTCCGGCTGCTCTATCCACATTTCATCATCTTCAGGGGACACCTCTTCTTCTTCGCCTTCTCTGCGTCGGTCATGACCCGAATCTGGCGGTACTTCATCATGGTCGGTCTCCCTAGGGTTTTGCTGCAGCTCTGCGGCCCGTTCTCGTCTGGCTTCCCTTCTCTTCTGCCTTTCATCCCTTTCGATTCTCTTAATGTCCGACATACTGTAGTACAATACTATGCCTTCAGTTCCTCTTTGGTCGATTATGCATTACTGGTGACGACGGCTCTGGTCGACTAGGATCCACTATGCTCAAGGTCCGACACACGACCAGCTACCCCCCCATAGCCTACCCGACACTTTTTAGAAAGCTCGGATAGTGTCTACTTACTCAGGAAGTATTCCCACTCCCTTTCAGCAATGAATTTTTCCCACTGCTTCTGCTTCTCCGCCCAGTTAGTGTTGGAGGGTGGTTCACGTAATAGAGGTCGAGGTTCCACAATGTGCCCTGCTCCTTTCTCTATTAGAAACTTGAACAGTAAAGCCGGTAAGGAACACAAGAATTGATCGGTAAGTTCTGTGAAAATTTTCTGTTGGACGGTTTCCACAGAAGTCCTGTCTTCGACCGCTTGTTCCTCACAGAAGTCATCGGCTATCTTTTCGAACCACTCCGAGAGATTCGTACGTCCTCCTCGGATCAGTTTCTGGAGTAACTGTGCTTCTTTAGTTTCGTCCGGTTTTCTCATCCAAAAGCTGCTTCAGTAGATGGGGCACGAATTCGACAAATTTTTCGTGAGTTTCAGTGAAAAATCTGGCTTTTTCTTCTGCGACTGTCAATCTGTTCCTTCTTGCGTAATTTTGTAGATAGTTAGAAATTTTTCGCTCCCACCAATCCTTGATCTCCTGCTCTGGTATCATATGTGAGCATATATTCCATTTATGTACTACCGGCAATGGAACCAATGTTGTAATCTCTTAGATCACATAAAGTTACCAATAATACATCAAATATACAGAAATATACACAGAGACAAGAGATAAGAACAGATAGGATGAACAGATTATATTATTCTCAATAGATCATACAAAGCCAAGAACTGAACTACGTTCTTGTGTGGCTCAACAGCCTAATATATTCAGGTTACAAACAGTTACAATCATAACTACCTGTCGATTCACCGAACCGACACGACTATTAGTTAGCAGACTAACTACTGTGTTTACTCAGCCGACCGACGTAGTCGGTCTCTCGACTTAGTCGGCTGATCGACTAAGTCGGTCTTCGTTCAAGTCGACTTATGTCGACTTGCTCCTTCTACAGTACTTTTCTTTCTTAGTTTTCTTTCACTAATCATGAACAAATAAAATTTTGCAAGAAGACTCCATGTGTGACATGTACTCTTCCAACCAATCCATATGTGGATGAATGACATCAAGTGGCAGCAATATGTTTTTGTTGGGAAGGTAATGGTGCATCCATCAAGTCATCATGAGTACCTATGGGAGCCTCATGCTCCTCATGTGGCACCAAAAAAGAAAATTCCTTCCCCTAATTTTCATCCCCACCTGATATGGTTGAAATAGAAGTGTTGGTAGAACTGTGAATCACCTCTCTGCTATACTTATCCAACCAACTTATAGCTTCATATTATTCATCATTGGCTGATCCAACAAGGTTAAGCTCATTTTACTCTTCCATGTATAAGAGACTCTCTCTAGAAAACAACTCCAGTTTTCTCTGGAAACGATTAAGTGCTTGGTTCTCATCAAGCTTATCTGCACAGTCCTCAAGCACATGAAAAATATGAATTCAACTCATGTGAATGTGTATGGGAGGTATATAATGGATGAAAAATAAGTATTTATTGATGTTCATATGTCAATACAATGATAGTCCCAACATAAAATTTATTGTAGAAATAAAATGCTTCATCTCCCAAGGTCTTCATTCCAAAGGTGTCGCTATCCACCCAATCAATGGATGAATAAGGAATTTTATATGATGGTCCATATGGAATGTGATCAGACATATTTCTAATAGAGAAGTATAATTCATAATTCTTGTCAATCTCAATGAGTTCTTGGCCAATATTTTCTTCCTCATAGATTTTCTCAAGCATCTGCAGATCTTCTCCTTTCTCATGGTTGTCCTCCACATGAGGTCCCTTCAGCACATCCAAAGTAGTTCCTACCATGTGCACATGATTATTTTCCATGCAATATCGGGGGTGTGGTACATTCAATTCCATTTGAAGTTGATCATTCTGTAACCTTGACTCTTGAATGGCTTCTTGGGTTCTCTTCAAGGAATCCTATGTAGTCTCCCATTTACTATGGAGCCTTTCAGGCTAATCTTCTATTTCCTTCTTGAATGCACAATGGTACATTTCAGCCACCATGAGGAGATGATCTCTGTTAGGGAATAAGTTCATATATCTCTCCTTCATCTTGTCCATTCCTTATTTAAGTGCTATTTACTCTTCCAGAAAGGATTCTCCTTCCATCTCTCCTCCAGAATATTTCCAACAACATCTTGCCACCAAGGCATTGATGTCAACAAGGTTGTTCATGGTTTCCATAAGTTTCTCTCTGTCCTCCTTTAGTGATCCACTCGAATGATGTGTCTCACAAAGAAGATATTCCACCAAGGTTTATTATTCTAACAATTTACATATAAGACCATTTTTCTTGTGGCATGGATCCACAACACAAAACCCATTCTCAACATACAAGTCAGCCTCTAAATTTTCTACAAAATCACTTCCATGATGTGAAGTGAAGGGTATCTCTAAAGGTTGGAATGACATCTGATATTTACCAAAATAAGAAAGAAACTCATGCATTGGCATTTAATTTTCATCATTTTTCAAGAGAGTACCAAAATATGAACAATTTTCATCCCTTTGCATCACATTTTCTCCTTCAAAAATTCTAGTTGACACCCAGCTGGTGGGGGCTTGTATTCCAACTCATTAGGAAGTTCAAATGATGATTTTAGATCTGATATATGTTATTATTTTTGATATGATCTGAAATATACCTTATCATAATTAACAACATCATCCTCCCTTGCACTGATTTTGTGTTCTCCAACAGAGAAACTAGGAGTGAATTCATCTCCCTCACAATTGTCCTTCATTTTGTAGTCCTCATATGCAAGTGGAGTATGTTCATCATCCCATGGATTAGGAGTTTTGAGTAATCATGTATGCTTAAAAAATAATAACCTTTATCATGCATGATCTTTATCTTACCCTATTCATGTAAGGGTACTATGGTCGCCTTCTCATCCACCAATTTCTCTGGTTCACACCCAAATGGTGGGTCCTTGTCTTCTTCTTCCTTATGTGGCTCAAGAGGTGACTGTAACTCTAATTTGTAATATTATTTTGGATATGATACAAAATATGCCTCTCCACCCATACACGAGAAGAAATCCTTATCAAAGACATGCAATTCACCCCCAAAGAATTTGGAACTGCATTCAGACTCCTTTTCTTCTTCCATCCAGTCACCTTGCACTAACTTGCACTCCACCTCAGGAATCACTGCCTCTACTTCATTTCTCTTCTTCATCAAGGAAATTTAGGATTATTAATCTTTAGGGGTACTCAAATCACATATTTTTGAAGCTATGTTTGAAGAGAAACAAAACATTCTCCTACTTCTTGGGAAAGCAAATGGCTTTGATGACTCTTCCCTTTGGCTCCTCTTTTGGTTCCAGGTGGAAACCATATAGTCCCTACTTCCTTGCACACTTCATAAACCATGTGTGCAATATTTTTCATGTTTTCCCCATAGTAGGGATCTCTAAATAGATTTTTTATCTCAAGAGTACAGTAATATCAAAAATATAAGACCTCCCTTATCTCTTCTTGGAAAGCACAGTATTCCATGAAATAGTGGAAAGATTCCTTAGAGTTCCTTCCATTGAACATTTGACCACTAACACTTGTATATTTCTTCCAAATGGATTCATCATAAGCTAGGAGAAAGAAATCATGAACATCATACTTACTACATATACCTTAGGTATTGCATGAGGGCTCTTCATATCCTTATTCTTCATAGTGCTCAAGGTCTTCTCCATTCACTCGGAGGAGCCTCATGGTTGCAACTTGACTTAGTGATTTGCAAAATTTATTCACTGAGAGATTACTTTCCACATGATGAGACAAGGAAATATATATGATACCAATGTAATATCCATGATATGTAATCATATAATAATATTATCTCTATTGTAATTTTAACCAAAATTTTATAAATTTTTTTGCAATGAATCAAACAACTCTTGAAAATAGGAAAATAAGGGAAAGTGGCTAAGACTTTTGAAAATAGGTCACAGGGTTGTTGGTATAAATAAAGGAAAATTTAGGACTGAAAAAATATATTCCATAATAAATTTAAATCAGGGACCATTTCTGTTTTGGATTCAGCTCCACTCAAACCTACTTCCACGCTTCTGGGTCACCAAACTGTGCAGCTAGGAAGAATTTTTCAAATCCAACAACCAGAGGCTTGTGTAAACTGAATAAGGATATTTTATAAGGTTTAGTGACAGTAATAATAGTTTTATTAATGTTTATAACATATCAGAAGCAAAGGAAATGATTATGCAAGTTGTAAAGGTGAGACTAGCTCACAGGGAAACTCACTAGCTCCATCTTCAAGATTTTCCAAATAGCGTAAGGGGGTGAGGAATTCTCAATTTTGGAATTGGGGTACTTAAGTATGCATTTTATTGACACATAATAAAAATAATGGTGGTATTTGGATTCAAACAAGTCTAAATATGAAATTTACAACAAAACTAGTAATTTTCCAATGCAAATCTAGACTAGGTTGACTTAAAACAAGGAAATCACAGTCATATTGAATGAGATTGGAATAAAATTTGCAGAGAATGTTTATGATATAATATTAAAGCCAATAAATTATAAATTACTCTCATAAATTAATTATAACAATCTCTTCAACATGATGTATCATTACATTGTAATTTTAAGACAAAATTCAAGGAAGGACATGGAAGGTTGAACCCTTAGATGTTGGAAACTTATGGACCTGTTAATAAAATATGATAAAAATTCATGGATGGATGGATTATTCTAAACAAATTCTGAATCAACTCATATTTTCTGCTCCTAAGCTCCAGTATAACCTCCAATGAGAAGGGGAGGAGAGGGGAGGAGAGGAGAGGGAATGCGAACCTTGGGGCATGTCTCCCAAGAAAAAGAGGCAAAAAAATTATCAAGGAATTCTTAGCTTCATCAAAATCAACATAATCAAAATCCAAACTGGTAAATGGAGTTAGAATAATCCTTAAATAACCATTAAATGACTTGGGTGACTTGTTGAGCAAGTCCTTCACCTATTGAGCAAGTTGCCACTTGCTAAGCCATAACCCTAGCCATGAATTCACACTCCTTGAGGAAAATTGAAAGTAATAGGATTAGGTGATGTTTCCCTATTTGTTCCCTTTAGTCCAAAATGGAAATTGCGCCCTCCTTGACCCAAAAGTTTCCTTCTTTGTGTCTTACTATTTTTTATGCACTTTCCTGTTCTGAAAACTGCCTTGCTTTTCCTTCTTTTGACAGTTGCTATATTTTTTTATGACAGTTTACTTTTATGAGTCCTTTGACAGTTTCTAATTTTCCTCCTTGGCCAGTTGGATTTCCCAGGTGCTCCCTCTCGACATGGCAACTTATTTTACACACGTTTAATTTGTTATATTTTTATCATTTAAGCGAGAATTATGTTAGGATCTTTGACTGAGAGAATAAAAAGCATAGCAATCAAACATAAGAGACAATGGAAACACATTTTTTCCTTGGGAAAATAATAAAGGAGAAAACCCCACAACTTCCTCAGAGATAGAATCAGAACCAAAAGCAAAACCCCAAAAACATTAAGATGATCTTCCAACAGCAGTAGTCTCTCTCTCTCTCTTGTCCCAACAACTTCTTCTCTCTCAGTTATGCACTACAACTGAGTGTGAGTGAATGTGTGATAAATAGAGAGGCTCACTCTCTATTTATACTAATTCCTGACTTGACAATAACTCACTAGGGCCTACTTCTCTAGCAGAGTCTAATAACCCTAGGGCCCCACAACTGCAGGGACTTTAACCCTTGATCAATAGGAGGGTTACCCACAATGACTTGACATGACTTATTTACATTATTGAATCTCCCAATAGGAACATCGAGGCATGAAATGACTCAAATACATTACAGACACTTCCTAGAATAAACATCGGGGTACAATACATAAGATATACAGGTGAATACATTCCAAAGTTACAAATACATCAACACTCCCTCTTAACTAGGAAGGTATTCTCTCGACATAATTTATCAGCATGAGTCTTCTTCTCTGTATCATCTGGATCATCAATGAATTTCGTCATCTTCATCTTCAAGTCATCTTCATATTCAATTCATCTCCATCTTGATCTGGATCATAACTCAATCTAGATCATCACTACTGGATCATCATTACTAGATCTGAATCATCACTCGATTTGGATCATCACTGGGTCATCATCATGGGTGATATCTCTTGATTCTTCTCATCATAGGAATTTCTACAGAGCCAACCCTTTTTCATGCTGGATGCACATCTACAAAGCCAGTCCTTTTTCATACTGGATGTTTCATCATAGAGCTAGTCCTTTTTCATACTAGATGTGGCATCACAGAGGTAGTCCTTTTTCATACTGGATGTGGCATCTACATAGATCCAGTCTTTTTTCATACTGGATGTGTCATCACAGAGCTAGTCCTTTTTCATACTAGATGTGGCATCATAGAGCTAGTCCTTTTTCATAGTAGATGTGGCATCTACACATATCTAGTCCTTTTTCATACTGGATCTGTCATCAAAGAGCTAGTCCTTTTTCATACTAGATGTGGCATCATAGAGCCATCCATTTTTCATGCTGGATGTGGCATCATCACATACATCTGACAATGGAAGGAACCAATCTTGTCATCATGTCACAACTCTTACATCTGACCATGGAAGGAACCAATCCTCTCACCATGTCAAAAAGGAATAGCACTTACATCTGAACATGGAAGGAACCAATCCTCTCACCATGTCAGAAAGGCACAACACTTACATCTGACCATGGAAGGAACCAATCCTCTCACCATGTTAGAAGGGCTCATAGAATCATCACTTCCTCTTGGAAGGAACCTCGATTTGAAGAACACCAAACTTCTCCTTGAAGTATTCAAACTTCACTCTGGTTAATGGCTTAGTCAATACATCAGCTGTCTATTCGTACGTGGAAACATACTAGAGCTTCACTACTCCCCTATGTGCCATATCCCTGATATAGTGTTATTTGATCTCGATATGCTTCGACTTGTCATGGAACATCGGGTTCTCAGACAACTTCACACAAATCTAGGTGTCGCAATATATACAAGTAGAATCCAACTAGAGATCAAATAAATCAGGCAGTAGATTCCTCAGCCATACTGCTTCACAACTAGTTGAATAAGCTGCGACATCATGGGGACTTCACTTAGTGAACATCTCACATAGCACGTGCGATCGTGGGATATTAAATAATACCCTTAATTTCCATAGATATTGACCCAAACTCTTTTTGTTGAAACCCCCTCCCAATACTTAAAACCTCCTCCCCACCCCTTTTTACACCTCAATCCTTATAAACCACCCTACCCACCCCCACCTTAAACCCCTCACCCCCCCAATACCTGCAATATATCGGTTCAATTTTTAATAATTTTAAAACCCACAATATGAACTAACGTGATAGGATATTGGTCAACAAGTGAAGCCCCCGTGTGCGACATACTCTGCTTCAGCTGTAATCAGTGCCACGCAAGACTATTTCTTGCAAAACTAAGAGATCACACTTGATCCCATACTGAAGCAACACCTTGAAGTGTTCTTCCTATCGATGGCACTTCCTGCACAATTTGAATCAACATAACTTTCCAGGTTAATCTTATGATCAGCCTTATACTTGAGCCCATAATCGAATGTACCCTTTAGGTACCTCAGAATATGCTTTGTAGCAATCAAGTGAACATGTCTTGGATCTGTCAGGAACTCGCTCAAGGTGTTCACAGCAAAGAAAATATCTTGTCTCGTATTCATCAAGTACATTAAGGATCCAATCATTTGACAATACATCGTGGCATCAACTGACTTGGATGAAGCATCACTCAATAGCTTTAGGTTTGATTCCATAGGTGTGGTCATGGCCTTGTAGTCCATCATCCTGAATCTCTTCAGGATCTCTACTACATATTTCTCTTGTCCAAGGGAGATTCCATCCGCATTCTGCCACACCTCCATGCCTAGAAAATAGTGCATCATACCCAAGTCTTTCAAAATCAGCAACAAGCTTCCTCTTTGTATTAGCAATTAACCCATCCACACCTGTTACAAATATATCATCTACATACAACATAGGTATCACTGGGTTCCATTCTTCAACCTTGTAGTATAGGTTGGAATCTTCTTTACTCTTAGTAAAGCCCAAACTGGATAGGAAGCTGTCAATTCTATCGTACCATGTCCTAGGTTCCTATTTCAAATCGTATAGGGATTTATTTAGTTTATACACATGAGTCTCTCTATCATGTGTCTCAAAACCGAGTGGTTGTTCCACATATACTTCCTCTTCTACGACACCATTCAAGAAAGTCGTCTTGACATCCATCTGGTGTACTTTCCACTTCATTACTGCAACCAAAGTAAGTAATGATATGATGGAAGTATATCTGGCTACAAGAGCAAAGGTTTCTTCATAATCTATTCCTTCTTTCTGGGAGAATCCACGAGCCACAAATATTTCTTTATATTTATCTATGCTACCATCTGCAACATGCTTGATCTTATAGATCCATTTGGAATTCACCACAAACTTCCCCTCAGGTTTTGGGACAACATCCCAAACATCATTCTTCATGATCGATTAGTACTCTTCGATCATAGCATCCTTCCACTCTTTCTTTTGCTGTCGCTTCTTCATAATTGGAAGGTTCTTTATCAATGAAATCACATAGCAAGGCTACATAACTGGAACAGAAACTGGTTCTTTTCCTTTCTCTGTGGGTTTCTACTGGAGCCCCATATCTTTCTATACCTTGGATAGCTTCTCGTACCCAAGCAGGTTTCCTCTTGTGAGGATTATTTTCCTAAGGTGGATCTACAGGTTCTTGAGGTTCTTCTAATTCTCAATCTTCTTCTTGAATTTCTTTATTCATGGTTGTGTCATGAATTCTGGGTACTTCTGTTTCTTTCAGTTCTTCAACAGGTCTTTTTTTCTGGATTTTTTGTAAGTTGATTCTTCGTCAAATGTTACATCCCTAATGATGTTGATATTCTTGAATCTTGGGAAGTATATTCTGTAAGCCTTCGAGCTTTCAAAGTATCCCACAAATATACCCTTCCTTCCTTAAGGATCTAACTTTGTCCTCTTTTCTTTTGGAATGTGTATGTATACTGGATAACCAAATATTATGAGATGGATGACTTCTGGTTTCTTGCCGAAAAAGACTTATTTAGGTGTCTTGTTCTCAAGTAATCTGTGTGGAGTACGGTTCTGTACATACACCACTATTTTGGAAATTTATTCCCATAGATGCATGGGAAGGTCTTGATCATGAAGCATTGCCCTTGTAGCTTCCATGATCATTCTATTCTTCCTTTCTACAACCCCATTCTATTCTGGATTATATGGAGTGGTTAACTCCCTCTTAATCCCTGAATCTTTGCATAACTCTTTGAATTCATTTGATGTGAATTCTACACCATTATCTGATCGAAAAATGTTGATCATATTTTCTGTGTGGTTCTCGATCAAGGCTTTTAATTCCTTGAACTTGCTAAAGACTTCATCTTTTTTCTTCATAAATTATATCCATGTCTTCCTAGGAAAATCATCAATAAAAGAAACATAATATACATACCCTCTTAGAGAGCTGGATGACATTGAACCCAATACATCAGAGTGGAGGATCTCCAAGATTCCCTTTGCCTTGCTCTCACTACTTGGAAATGTCTTCTTCATATTCTTTCCTTTCACACATCCTTTGCAAAGACCTTCATGTTTTATCTACAATTCTGGAAGACCTTCAACAGCTTTGCTTGCAAGTGGTAGTGGCCCGTAATGTACATGTGAAAGCCTTCTATTCCAAAGTTTATTTGGTTCTACCGAGTCATGAACCAAAGCTTGTTCTTGTTGGACCTTCAATTTGTATAGACCTCCTTCTTGTTCCCCAATCAGTACTGCATCATCAATAGTCTTTCCCTTTGGCCACATAAGAACTTTGCCATCTACAAAAGAAACCCTCATGCCTTTTGCATCCAATGCAGATATGGAGAGGAGGTTCTTCTTTATTATTGGTACAAAAAATACATCTTTCATCTTTATAGACTTTCCAGAGTCTATTTTATAGGAGGATTCACCACTACCTTTTATTGGATACTGGTAGTCATCCCCAAGTTTCACCTTGTGAGGTGACTCATGTTCGGGTAGTTTCACAAAGGATTCCTTGAATCTTGTCATGTGTTTGAAAGCACCACTATCTATAAGCCAATCATTACTTTCATGTGGGATAGTTCCCATGAGAGCGGAAATCAACACATATTCTTCATCACTTGAAGAATCATCACTTTCTTGTCTGATTCTCTTTGTGGAAGGTTCATCATCCACTGCAGCCTGAGCATGATGTTTTCTCTTGTTTCCCTTTTTCTTGTGAGAGCTCTCTTTATATTTAGGACAATATCTGGATATGTGTCCTTTCTCGTCACATATATAGCAAATGAACTTAGACAAATATTTAGACTTTCTAAAGTTACTCCTCTGATGAGAGTGCTTACCTCTATGATGGCTTATTCTGTTTTTCTTGGATTGTACTGTGAGATATTGATCTTCACTTCCCATATTTTATTTTTGTGCTAATATTCAAGATTCTTCTTGTGAGCATTCCTCCCATAGTCTACTAAACTTGACTAACTTCTTTCTAGCACAAATCCCTTGAATGAAAGAGTCCCAAGCCCTAGGGAGACCATTCAAGGTGGTCATCACAATTTCTGTATTCTCTACTTCTTCATCTACCACTTCTAGTTGTTCCTTGATCTCAAAGACCCTTGAGAAGTAAGACTGGATGGTCTTTGCATTCTGTATCTTTACATTCTTCAGTTGGTTTCTCAGAGTCATCTTCTAGTTTATGCTCTTTCCTTCAAACAGTTTGGTCAGGGAATCAAACATAGCTTTAGGTGTCTTTAGGGATGACACATGTGGTATGAGGTGATCCTTGATTGAATCAGAAATGATCCTCTTATCCATGACCAATTTATTCTTGTGTAAGGCCTTAGCCTCATCTCCATCTGGAACTGGAACCTCCTCATTGATGTAGGAGTCCATCTCATTTTCTTCCAGGACCAGGGAGATCCTATACTTCGAGCCTTGGAAGTTATCAGCTCCCTCAAGCTTCTCATCAAGCTTGGTATGATGAGACATATTAACTAAGAACCTCAAATGGAGACACAAAATATTTAGATCTTACTAGGTTAAGATGTCAGATCTGGATCTGGAGCTGAATTTCTGCAGAGCTAGTTCAGGAGCAGATTAGGGTTTGACTTTCTTGGATTTCTATTCAACCAAAAAATTTGATCTTTATCTCTAAACTTCAATTTTGAGGAGGAGATCAATCCAGGCCTGGGCTCACTCAAAAATTCCACTTCTATGGAAAGCCCTAATTTTCGGCAGCAGTGTCGAGTCAAAAACTGAAAATGCTCAAAATCAGATTCTTCTTTGACAGAAAGATGCACCATAGAGAGGAGAGTCAGCCCAACCTTGTTTTGCTGAAAATTTGTGGAGAGTGATCCAAATAATAGGAAGTCCCAGTTTCCGCAGCTGCATATTGTCTTCTTCTCAGGTTAGCTTTGATACCATGTTAGATTTTTATCATTTAAACTAGCATTATCTTAGGATCTTTGACTGAGAGAATAACAAGCACAACAATAAAAAATAAGATACAATGAACACAAATTTTTCCTCATGGAAACCATAATGGAGAAAACCGCACAACTTCCTTAGAGATAGAATCAGTACCAAAAGCAAAACCCCAAAAAAAGTAAGATGATCTCTCGATGGCAGTAGTCTCTCTCTCTCTTGTCCCAACAACTTTTTCTCTCATATTTATGCACTACAGCTAAGTGTGAGTGATGTGTGATAAATAGAGAGGCTCTGTCTCTATTTATACTAATTCTCGACTTGACAATAACTCACTAGGGCCGACTTCTCTAGGAGAGTCTAATAATCCTGGGGCCCCACAACTATGGGGACTTTAACCCTTGATCAATAGAAGGGTTACCCACAATGACCTGACATGACTTGTTTACATTATTGAATCTCTCAATAGGAACATTCTAGCATGACATTACTCAAATACATTACAGACCCTTCCCGGAATAAACATCAGGGTACAATACATAAGATATACAGGTGAATACATTTTGAAGTTACAAATACATCAACAAAATTAATAATGATAATTAATAAAACTAAGTACATGCCTCCTAAATAAAAATTTAATAAAATTCCATAGGTTAATTAATTAATGAGTATTTTGACCCCCTAGGTGTTAAGCAAGTTCAAATATTTTGATTTCCCTTCAAGGGAGGGATATGACATATTGTTCAATGAATCATAGGTCGAGATAAGTTTAGTTGGCACTTACACTTATTTTCAGCATTATGGGATTATAGGATCACCGTGAAAACATCAACCAATTTCATCGCATTTTAATTGGTGTATGGACTAGAAGCAACTCTTCGTATCGAGTGTGAAATACCTTCTCTAAAACTCGATGTAGAAATCCTACCCAATACCACCACAGAGGAAGAACGTTTTATGTATTTGAACAAACTTGATAAAACTCATCGAGATGCAACCTTGGCTAATGATGTACATAAATATGAATTAAATCTCAGCACAACCAGTCCATTCAACCCCACCTCTATAATGAAGGTTATTTAGTCTTGACTTATGACCAAAAACACTATAAAATGGGAGGCGAAAAACTCGAATCCATGTGGCATGTGTTGGGATATAATAAACCCACTCATACACTTAGGATAAATAATTAATCAATAATGATTAATTATTCACCCACTAGCTTAATTAGTTGGCATCCACTTAAAGTCAATGCATGCCATCCATATCCTAGGAATGATTTATTTCTGATTCTGGGTTCCTCTAGAATTAGTATGCAGGACCATATAGCAGATTCTGCTTTTTCTGCTTTTTCTTCTTTTTCTGCTTTATCCTGCTTTTCTATGGATAAGATAAAAGCTAGTCAACTAGGAAACTGGGTGCTATTGTTTCCAACCCATCTTCCATTAGTTTTTCTCCATTAGCATATTATTTCCATCTCCTTAGCAACTCACTCATGCTTTTGCCAACTCGTGAGGTGCTTTGTATATTGGAAAGCGCTTTAAGGGGTTTATCATAATTAGTAAGCCTGCTTTTATGAGCTAGCTTGAGTTGTCTTCATGCAACTCCTTTTTCCTTTATAAGGATGTATTACCTATGTAATAATATCAATTATCATTTATTGATCATTCATTAATGTGTGTTCATTAATTCTTCTTCTTCTCTCATTATGCTAATTCTCTACAATTCTCTGTGAGGTTAATTGTGTGCTTAGATCCTTAGCCAGTTTCTGAAATTCCTTATGCCATCAAGGCCTTATAATTTCTACATGGTATCAGAGCTAAGGTTCTCAAAGTTCAAGTTCTACATGCTATTAGAGCTGAGGATATCAAAGCTCTACATGATATCAGATCTTTGAGAGTTCATTAATTAATCCCCCTTTTTCAGATTTGCAGGTTTATTTTGTAGGTTCAACTTCAAATGGATTCCAGACTATCAGTTCCTCTTCTTTCTCCATTCACAAGCTATTCAGAGTGGAAACTGAAGATGATTTCATATCTAAAGAGACAAGGTCTCTATGAAACATCTATTGGAGCTCGTGAAGAATCTTATGAAGAGCCAAGTGACTGGTTGAATGACTGTGACAGAGCAATTGGAGCTATATGTCTATCTATCTCTCCATGCATGCACTACCTTATTGATTCTGTTGATTACCCAAAAGATCTCTGGACAATATTGGATAGAGTTTTGGGAAAGGACAATGAGGATCCTTCTAGCTATGTGGAGAGTGCCTCTAGCTCCTCAATGATTTCTCTCTCTCAAGATGTCTCGGCCTCTACTGTCTCCGATGAAGTTTATCATGAAGAAGAAATTGCTCATACAGTTCCTGTTGCTACTACTCTCCTTGATTTGAATGCTTCCTCTTTCAATCAAGAAGAGCCATCTTTTTTTATGCCTCCTGAAGTAGAAGATCTTGATTCATCTTCTCATGATGCTGCTGATGAAAAAGACGATACTAATGGAGCTGCTATTGCTATTGATGATTCACTCACACATTCAGTGTTCTCTATGTCTTCTATCATGGATTCTGAGATCCATATGCCAGACCTCTCACACCTTGTGCATGCCTCTTCTCTTGATGGTGCGCAATCCAGTGATTTCCAGGAGTCTGCTATTGTGCTTTTTTGTGATCTCTTGGATTATTTGGAAGCTAGATCAACCCATGGATCCCATTCATTCGCACTCTTTGATCCATTTCCTTCTCTATGTTCCTACATGATCACTTGCACACATCCTCTCTGTGTAAATGGAGATGGAGACATGATACACTCGCTTGGACAGTTATTCCACCTATCTAG
>LPNX010330825.1:86828-145743 GCA_001517045.1 Pseudotsuga menziesii
CAGCATGGTCCTCATATCATGAGTCATGTTTTAGAAAAAGGGGCTTATGAGATGATTTATTATGATTGGATACCTTTCGGTGAACCCTGAAATGGGATTTACCTCAAAATGTATTATGCTTTGACAATTTCGCATGTGTACCTTGTACATTTTGTTAATAGAGTGTGTTGTGTAATTTGAACTTTTTATTCTTTTGAATATAGGATTCATCCTATTTAATATTGCTTATATAGTGTCATTCTTGAATGAGCAGATAGCCTTATATTCAAGATTCACAGATGGTTCTAGTAAAAATACCTTAAATCTCACATCACTGGCATGAGTACTTTATTTCCCTACCGATGATTTGGTAATCTTAGGTGGAAGTTGCTTAGGTACTGCAACGAACAATATCATTGAATATCATGCAGTGATTGGACTATTGATTGACACTTTGTCAAATGATATGATTCATATTATGGTTTACCTAGATTCAAAACTAGTAGTTTCTCAATTAAACCGTGTCTATACTATCTAAAACCCCTTACTTCTTCGGTTATTTCAAAAAGTTCAGCTTCTTGAAAGGTCCTTTGAATTTATTTCATACCAGCATATTCCAAGACATTTAAATATAGTTTCCAATTCACTAGATAATTATGTTTTGGATTGGTACATAGCTCATATTTAATTTTCATTCAAGATATATCACAAATGTAAAAAAACAATATAAATAAGCATCCATTCATGTACAAACACACCATAATAGACACACCATTTCGTATAAATTTGTTTTTTTATAAATACTAAAGATATCGAGGACAAAATCTAAATCCAAAATCTTTCAGTACATCAAAATATGAAGCTCAAAAGGTTTCAGTACTGTGCTAATAGAACCACTACCCCTAACTAGTCCTGATGCTCATGGTAACACATGATGGCCTGAGCCATCCTATAGAGTTTTCGTTCGAAATGACTGAAAACCCATAATGTATGGAATTGATAACGTCGGGGTAAGTCATCAATATAGATTTCTAGGACATCTATATTCAATATCTGCAAGTTCTCCTTGATCTCTTGCATCTCCTGCTTCGCCTCAATGTTCCAGACCACCATATCCCTAACAGCTCCTCGCCTTTCAATGGTCGATGACCCCACCAACTGTGATCATCTAATGTCTGCAACATAGAACATGATGTATTAGTATCACAAAAATAACAAAAAAATAAATATAAAAAAATAATTAGGAATGAAAGAAGGAATCTTTCTTACTCATCTCTCCCCAGTGATCATCCTTGGGAAGTGGGAGATCTAGATCTCCTTTGAAATATGTCCCTGAATATGCATAGTCCTCTACCATGATGATTTGACTGCACATCCATTGGAAGAATACAAATCCATAGATGATTGTAGGTTCACCTCCACCATGTCTATCCATGGCCTCAACCCATTTCGGCATGTGCGGGTCCTATGGCTCAAGATCATTCAACAGTACCTATGGGCATAGCAGTGGAACTCTCTCAAGAAAAAAAGAAACCACGATCGCACCATAGCCAAATTTTTTGAGCTCCCCTTGTCATCATTTGTTTAAGTTATCTTTGAGACTCACCAAGATCCACTCCTTCCAATTTAATATCGTTGGATCCACTCCAATGTGTAAAGCATGTCAGATAGTTTAGTCTGGTGGGAAGGCCAATTTCCCACCACCTTCTCAATAGTGAACATGATGGTTCTCGAGGGTCAATCCATCACATGTTTTAAGGGTATCTTCCCACCCTATGACCATGTTCCAATGGTGTAGTATGCATCTATCAGGTCATCTATCTTCATCTCTCCCCCTCTTGGTCTAGAGAGTGACACTGGGTTCCCTCATCTTGAGAGACCTATGAGGAAGTAGATATACTACACATATATGGTGAGAATGTGGGTTCCAACCCAAAAGTGTTATTTTTCAGGGTACCAAATCCTTATTAGGTGATCCAAAAATAGAACATGGGTCCTCATACCCAGGATCCAGAAGAATTTCAGTAGTTCACGCTCTCTTAATTCCCACATGGTGTTCGAATAATTGGCGTCTTGGATGCCATCTAGTTTGTGTTCTCTCTATTTCCAAATGAATATTTTTTGTTTCAAAATCTATGGAATTACAACAAAAGAACCATTAGTAGCATTCCTTAGAAAAAGAATTTTAACTTTTAACTTAAATCTATGATTTTGAGATTTTTGCGGTTGTCAACACACTTTCCCTGTATGAATAGGGAACTTGCACACTTTCCCCTTTTAGATAGAGAGCGGTTGATGCTCTTTCCCCTTTTGAGGAGTGTGTCAGTGCACTTCCTAAAATGGAGAAGAGAATCTCATAGGAACGCTCTTAACTCCCAAAAATCAACTCAAAACTCATAAAAAACTCATTTAAATCTCAATTTTATACCATCAAAACGAAGAGGAGGGGAAGGGAATTTACCTGGATCTAATGAATCGCTAAGGTTCACTAGACCTCCCGCAATATCCACAACAAAATCACCTCCAAAAGCACTTTTTCACTCAAACCTCTATGGTAAAAAACCAAATGGTTAAAAAAATACTTTTTGGTATTTTTATTCTAATTTTGGATAAAAAATGAAAATATCTTTTAATTATTTAAATATTATTTTATTTTTTACCCCCTTTTCTTAATGTTTTGAATTTTAAAAGGTTCTAATCCCTATTTTTTGGAGATTTCAGAACAAATTGGACATTTTTTGGCTATGGAGGAGTTTCTTTTTAACCTTTTTGTACTCCTTTTCAAAATGAAAAAGATTCTAAGTGCCTTTGATAACATGGTCATGCTCATTAAAAAACTAAGATAAAATGTGTCAAGTATACTTTTATCACTTTTTCGGACTCATGAAACCTATACAAAAAAGGAAACCCTCGGATTTGTCTTTAATCTCTTTTCAGACTCTCTAAATAGAAAAAGATCACCAAACGAACTTGTTTCTTTCACGCTTGTAAAAGTATTTGAAAGGTCGTATATTTGGTTATAGTTTATCATTTCTCAGACCATTTAGAATCATTTATAAAAAGGTCCACCCTAGTTTATCATAACTAGAAGAGTTCTCCCAGGTATCGTTTTACAATATTTTCGGACCTCAGGGACTAAACTTATGAAAACGTCCACCTTGTATTTTTCTTTAGTCATTTCAGACTCTCTAAACATGAAACAACACTGAGTTTACCTTCTTTGGACTCGTCAAAATCAAACGATGAAGGAACCTTCCTAGGAATAAATTCCTCCTTTCTCAAATTCATAAAACATGTGATATTGGACTCATACTATGATGATCTTTGGCGAGTGTTTTTAATATTTTCCAACTCGTTAAAAATAAAAGAGGTACACATCCATCGTGATGGGGAAATTAAGGGAATGGGAAAACATTTTTTAGGTGTATTGATGGTAGTTTTTAATCACCCTTGAACATGGTAGCAATCTGCATTTCATTCAAACAATTGGGTAATTATATTTTCCTTGAGTTGATCCATGTTCATGATTCATTTTATTCCTTTGAGTCATCTAAAGAATGCATAAGCTTTGCATTATGTTTGTTATGTTCCCCTTTGAGTCAATGCTGCCAAGTCACTTGTCGTGTCGTTCAACGTTCAAGCGAAGTCTTTTTATTACAACCAACCTCTATAGTTACCTTTCCTTCCTTTGAGTCGATCATATCTAAGTTAGTCCCATGGTTGTTCCATAATAAAAATCACTTCAAACTACTTTTGTTCCAGTTTCGTGTCGATGATGGGGGAAAAATTATGTCCCTCCTTCGACGAGTATATTCACATTGACATCAGCACATCATCCAGGAATTATTATTAGAAACTATTTAGTACCTTGAATCATACATGATTCAATGGTAGCTTTCCTCACTTTCAATAGTAGGATTCCATCATTAGCATCTGATTGAAATATTTTGTTGATTGTTTGAATTCAACTCATTTATTCACATTCATAGGAATGTACTAGGGTAGCTTGGGAATCATTGACATGAATGGTGATTTCCCTTGCACTTGTTAACGGTATACATTAATGACCGGTAATCAAGTGGTTTCTACCATGTTTGGCATCAGGAAATCTATTCACATGGATAGAATCGTGCTATTCGAAATTAGGATGAAGACCATGGGTGTTTAGGAATTCATTTGAATATTTTTCTCTCCCCAGATTGCGATGGAGTATTTTGAGATCAAGTCACTACATAGATCCACAATGTATGTTTGGTAGCTATGCTCAAGTTTGATTCATGATGACATAGATCTATATTGTATGTCCGGTATTTATGTCCAAGTTTGAGTATTTTTCATCATGGATCTACATTGTATGTCAGTAGCCATGATTTGGTAATTTATACATGGATATGCAATGTATTGGTCGACAACCATGCATAATTGCACTTGTTTTGTTCTAGATCTAAGCCATTTAGACTAGGGAAATGATTTTTGTCAACACTAACAACATTTTTTCCAATAACACAGAACAATTGTTGATCCATCGCCCATAAGAAGGGAACTATATCACCTTTAAACTTGAGTACTCTCATAGAATTTTCCAACTATACTATTCATACCACTAGGGATGACCCCCCCATCCACTTCTTGCATTAAGTTAATTTTCGAGTCAGTCAAAGAATTTGAAAAGAAACATAGGACCAATAGAATAAGAAAAATTTGCATAGTTTTCCATGGAATTTGTAAGTGAACACGGGCATCCTTTTGATGACAAAAGGCCTGATGATTTAGTCTATGCAAACCAAGAAAATGCAAAGTGCATGTTAGTACCTGTCAATGCACATCAGGAGATAGTAGTCATACATGTGGAAGACCAAATAGCCTATGTTTCCAATGGAGGAAGTAGACCACCATCACCACCAATTAGCTTGGAATTCACTTCATATATGGCACACCTTATGGGACACATCCCCTTCTATGAAGGAGATGAATATCATCGAAGACACTGGTTTATATGTGAATCAATATGGGATGCAAATGTTGTGGCCAATGAGGAGTGGAAAATGGCATATTTCATAGGATATATGTGTAAAAGAGATCTCACTTGGTACATGAAATACACTAAAATAACACTAAATGAAAATAAGGCTCAAATTAAGCAATATTTTTTTTCATTCTTTAAAACCCTGATTGGGAAATATCTAGCAGCAAAAAATTGAAAGAAATCACCCAGAATCTGACAGAAATAGTTTGAGAGTATGATCAGAAATTGCAATTTTTGTTTATTTGGATCGAGTACCAAATTGAGGAGCCTTTTTTAATACAATGGTTCATTTCAGGATTACTACAAATAATCAGCATGCATATCCACCTGCATGACTTTAATACATATGAAGAAACAATAAAGAAGGAACTACAAATAGAGATCGATAATGATTAACCGACTAACTATGGTGATCGGTGCTTAGAAGTAAAATTATAAAACATGCAAGGATCTATTCATGAAATCAGCCTCAAAGGAGCGGACTTGTGGTGTTCAAAGTGTTCGATAGAAGGACACATAAAAGATACATGTCGAAAAGATGACCGTTGACATGGTGTGCATATTGTACATACAAAATTATTTTGTGATATATGTCAGGAATACAATTTGCATTCAACAAATGATTGTACGTATAACATGAAGAAAACACAGACTAAATGGTGTGCCATTTATGAAACAAAGTCTCGCAACACAGGGGAATGCGCCTTGAAGTTGAAAAACAAACAAAATTGCCATGATATCTATCAAACTAATTGTCAACCAAAGAGACCACAATGAAATAAATTATCAGCACCAAAGAAACAATGGAAAATGGAATGATCAGAGAGGATACAAATACAACCAACTAGGAGGATTCAATAGTCTAGGACGGAATAATTCAAGTCGAGGATATGAACCCCGTCAATGACTTCAGTTTTTTACATGTTTTAGCGAAGAACATGTGTTTGCAGACTTCCCTTGGAAAGGAATGATAAATATGAAATTATGTACAAATTGTGGGGTTGGTGATCACTCCTTGGAGCATTTCCCAGCCATGCTTGAGAAAATTGTAAATAAAAAGAATGTTAATGTCTTATCTAGTGTTCCCAAATGCGATTTTGTTAAAACCAAGAATTTGCAAATTGTAACATGATAAGGAACTAAAAATGGCATTCACAATCCACAAATCACCAAATTGAATAGCAAAGATGATTATCCGAATTTGATTGAACAAAAGCAATTGTATAATAACACTTCAATAATATTCCAAGAACTCATTGCACAAGAAGATATTGATGAAGCTCAACATACATATATTAATGGATTTCTTAAACTAATAACTAAAGAAGAAGTCATTTCGAACCTAATAGATATAATGTATGAACTTAAAATAAAAAATGATGAAGGAAAGAAGACTAAAAACATTTTCAGACTGAACCAAAGGGATAAAAGTGATGTTGATCCACTTGTTTACTTAGAAATTGAAGGATATTGTGTCAGACAAGTCATCCTTGATTTTGGATCACAAGCCAAAATCATGACCTAAGCAACTTGGAAGTGTATGGGATGACAAAAAATCTACGAATCATGTATATACCTAAAAATTTCCAACCAAGTTTTGATCGAACCGATTGGATTATGGAAATATGTGGAGAAAAATATTGTGAAACACCCTGTGTCACACTAGACTTCACAATTTTTTTTTTATATGAATACTATATACATATTTGTTACATGCATAAACATGACAAGTTCATAATAAAATGCATAATTATCATAAGTAAATACTGGATGCTTAACTAATTCATAAGACCCAAATATATAATAAAAAAAATCAATAATAACAAAATATTGAGATTCATAAATATTCTTTCCATTATATTTGTATGCAATTACGAAACATAAGTTAACCTTATTGCTAAGACACATCAACATACCCCTTTTATTTTATTCTTGCTGTGCAGTAGAAAAATCCTTAAGTTTCGTGGAGAGTTTAACATACCTAATATCATTAGGTTAAAATATGTAAGTAAATCCACTCTTTTTAATATAAATGTTATAATATTTTAACTAATAAATAATTTCCCAAGCATATTAAATTATGTATTATAAAGCAATATTTCCAAATTTTTACACTTTATCATGAGTTGCGATGGAGTGAGCTGCGACATAAAGAGTTGCAACAGAGTGAGCTACGACAATGTGAGTTGTGATGGAGTGAGCTACGGCATAACGAGTTGTGATAGAGTGAGCTGTGACATAGTGAGTTGCGACAGAGTGAGCTGCGACAAGGTGAAATAAGACATACTGAAGTGTGACTTAAGCATATAAAATTATGCCAAACTTTTTCTTAAGAAAAGGAAATTTAATAAGTTAACCCCGACAAGTGAACTTCCATACTACCATATAAACGTATTCCAAACATTCCTTAAAACAAGGAGATTCAATAATTGAACTTCAAAAACTAAGTGGTGACACAAGCATATAAAACAATTATGCCAAAATTTTCCTTAAAAGAAGGAAATTCAATAAAGGGACTCCAATAAATGAACTCCAACAATAGGTCATAAAAACATTTCTCAAATAAACATTATTCCTTTTATTAATTCAAATGTTCATTATGACAAAGAATTCACCCTTAAAACTTACGGTGTAGTAATTGCGACAGGTGGGGTTTCCAAAATATAAAAAGGAAAAATATTTATTTATTTATTTATATATACTTTTCCAATTCATGAAAGACAAAGAACATATAATTTAACAATTCCAGCAATGGAATTTAACATGCAAAACCTAGCATACAAAACCTTTCATTAATTTGTCCCAAAACTTGAATATTTTAACTTAACAATTACGGCCATGGTTTTCCAAAACCACAATACCTCTAAATGTAAAATACCTAAAAATGTGCCTTGGCACAAAATATGGTTTATGATTATTTAATAAACAAAAATAGACATTGTCTTTTATTGTGTTTTCGAGCTTCAACATAAAATATTTGACACAAACATTAATTTTCTTTAAATAACCCAAACCAACCTGTGGTTTTTATTAAACCAAAAAAAAATGTGCTTTTAAATAACCAAATCAACCCGTGGTTTTCAATTTACCCATTAGGCATAATGTGTCGGGCATATCTTCGACACAAACATTTAAACTTTATTCAATAATTAATGGGTAGAATATATCTGTGACAAAAACATCTAAACTTTATTAAATAAATACTGGGTTGAACTTATATTCAACACGCTCTTCCAAAACATTATTAAATAGTTAATGGGTCGGATATATTTGCGGCAAAAACAACTAAAATTTATTGAAAAATTACAAGATCAAGTATATCTACGACAAAAACATCCAAACTTTATTAAATAACTAATGGATCGAATATCTCTGCGACACACCCATCCGAACTTTATTAAATAATTAATGGTCGAATATATATGTGACACAAACATCGAAACTTTATTAAATAAATAATGAATCAAACATATATGTGACACACCCATCCAAACTTTATTAAATAATTGATAGGTCGAATATATCTCAGACACAAACATCCAAAGTTTATTAAATAAATAATGGTTCGAACATATCTTTGAAATACACATCCAAACTTTATTAAATAATTAATGGGTCAAATATGTCCGCATCACAAAAATTTTATTTAACTCTTAGGAGATATTATTTTCCAAATACAAAAACTTGGACATACAATTTCAAGCCCGAGAATTAACATTATCCACATGGAATGAATTTAACCCCGACTTGAATAAATAAGTCGCATTAATAAAACTTTTGAATAATTACTCCATGATTAAACTTCACATATTTAATACCCATGAATTAATCAAAATAAAGCATGAATTTATACCTTGTATCTAAACATAGGAAATTTAACAAGGAAATCATTCAAAACTTTTATCAGTCATTAATTATTTACCATTTCAAAATAAAAAAACAATTTACAGGAAAATACACTTATTTGCAAAATAATTGAAATGGGTAACAAGTTCATGGCACCCACGCTCCACCTGACCTTAGGAAATTGTACTCATTTTTCTCTTAGTATAACTCCATCCCTAAGCTAATAATCATGCATTCACCATAGATTATCAACAGTCCTAGGTTTCTCTCAGATTTCCTCACTTGACAGCAAGATTTATTGGTTTATTACCAAATTCATGCCAACTGTGCAATTCCTTACTTTAGTTTCATTCTAACTAGCACCACGGTGAAAACCATCATTCCATGTGTGCTCAGAATTCCACCAGAATAATTTCTTACACCATTGGCATTAACTAGTGCAACCAAAGGCAAAAACAAGGAAACAAATTCAACAAAAAAAGTAACAAAACATGCTTGGGATTGCAGGTTCACTCAACCAACCCAACTACCACAAAATGGTCAAATTGGAGACCCCACTATGGAACTTGACTTGTTTCTCGATTCTGTAGCAATTTCAATTGACCATAGATTTTGTGTTCATTCACAATTCTTCTCATTGCTATCGCATTCCCATGTTGCATAGTACATTTTTTTCTTTCCTTCTTTACGTTAGCTCTATCTCTCTCGCTATATTTTCTCTGCTTCCTTTTTTTTCTACATTCTTGGTCCTTCTTTTCCCAAGGTTCCACTAAGCTTTCATGTCCTTGTCCATGTTTTACAACACGTGTCCCATTTTTCCATTAACTTTTTAACCCCCTTTTTAACTTCATAAACAGGTTTAAGGAATTAATTAAGGAAAAATATGGCTTTAATAAACTTATAAGGTAAGACGAGTTAAATAGGGTCATACTTAGCTTTAAGTATATATCACACCACCCCCTCACTAACCTAGGTTAATACATGAGTCCTCGTTCATTTAGTGTGTTGGCTCTCGCATTGTCAGCTTAAATTTAATATTAACAAAACAATTACAACATGAGTTCATCCTTACAGGAACTCATAGTCTTTTACCAAATTACATTAACAAAAAAATGGGGTTTTAAACCAAGGGTTTTACATTCCCATCCCCATTATAATATACACCATCATTACTGTTCATATTGTCCAAAATTTAAAAAGAAAATTCAAAAATTTAATATCTATTTTATCAGTCTTCAAATAGATGGGGATATTCTTCCCTCATCTCATCTTCCAACTCACAGGTCACTTCTCCAGGACTGTAGTGGGTCCATTGTACCTTTACCTGACTGATGGCCCTGTTCTGAAGCGTCCACATTATTTTATCCAATATGCAAATGGGTTAAACCTGAATTTCCCCTTCGAGATCTACCTATATCACATGCCAATTAATAATATGACTAGGATCATACACATTTTTCTTTAATAATTATACATGGAAAACATTACATATGTTTATCATAGGTGTAAGATCAATATCATAAGCTACATGTCCAATTCTATTTAGGAATTCAAATGGTCCACAAAAACACTTTGTCCCCAACTTGTAACTCTCTGTGTACTATGTTTCTATCAGCATAATTATTTTTTCTATCTTGATATTCCTTCAAATTATGTTTTATCTTTTTTACCTGTTGTTCCATTTCTTGAAGCATTTCTAGTTTCACAATTAGCCTATCCATAGGTTTGTCAAAGATCACTGGAATGCTGAAATTTCTACCATAAATTTCTTTCAAAGGACTCATATTCAGTGATGTCTAGTAACCATTATTATAAGAAAACTCAAAAATGTATACAAAATGTTCCCACTTACTAGGCTTGTCCATCACATACATTATAAGCATGTCTTCAATAATTTGATTCACCCACTCAGTCTATCCATCATAATATGGATGATACACCGTACTAATATTTAATTTAGTACCAAATTCCTTGAACAAGCCTTTCCAAAATTTTGAAGTGAACTTTGGATCATAGTCTGAAACTATTTCCTTAGGTATTCCATGTAACCTGGTGATTTCTTTCATATAAACTTTTGCAATATTGGTTTCTTTAAAAAATGATTGAACATGTACAAAGTGGGATGACTTTGTTAGTTTATCAACCACCACCATGATGGACTCATGTTCCTTTTAATTTATTGGAAACTTGGTAATAAAATCTATGGTTACTACATCCCACTACCATTTAGGTATAGGAAATGGATGAAATAGACCAGCAGGATGCATACACTATACTTTAACGTTTTGGCATTCCAAATAGCAAGCAATATACATAACCACTTTATTCTTCATACCTAGCCAATAAAATTATTTCTTAATTGTTGTTAAGGTCTTCTGATACCCTAGGTGTCCTGCATATGGTACATTGTGCATTTCTTGCATTATTATCTTCTTAAGTTCACTTTTAGTTGACACATAAATTCTGCCATTGAACTGAAGAATTCCATCTTCATTTATCGAATATTTATAAAACTTTACAGGACTGCTACCTGATTGTAAGGATGCTGCAACTTGCTGACAATGATTATCTAACCTTGAGGACTCCTACAATTTAACTTTCAGGTCCGATCTCCAGTCACCGATGGCTGAAATTTTCATTAGTTGGCCTCTTCGGTTGAGTGCATTTGCCACTCTATTCTCTTTGCCTTTTATGTACTTGATTTTGAAATTGAACTGACTTAAGAATTCAATCCATCTAGATTTCCTAGAATTTAAATGAGTTTGTTCAAATAGAAATTTTAAACTATGTTGATCATTTTTTAACTCAAACTTGCTCCCCTTGAGGTAGTGTCTGCACACCCGAAGTGCATGAATTATTGCTTCCAAATCTAGGTCTTGAGAAACATAGTTTGTACCATGTTCTTTTAACTTACATGATTCATAGAAAATCATGTGACCATATTGCATCGAAACTCCTATAAGTCCTTCCAATGATGCATTAATGCATACAACATAATCTTTCTCTGAATCTGGAATCTTTAACAATGGAGTTCGAGTAAGAAATTCTTGTAACAACCTGAAACTTTCCTCACACTTTTTGACTCAAAATGAAATTTACTCTCTTCTTCTGCAAATAAATGATTGGATTTGCAATTTGGGAAAATTCTTCTATAATTATCCTATAGTAACCTTCCAATCCCATGAATGATCTAACCTCTGTCACTTTCCTAGGATTAGGCCAATCTTCAATAGCTCTTATTTTTATAGGGTCCACTGCTACACTTTCTTTAGAGATGATATGGACCAAATATAACATTTGTTTTTGGTAGAAAGAACACTTACTAAGTTTAGCGTACAGTTAATTATCTCTCAATATCTACAAAGTGGCCCTAATATTCTCTTCATTCTCTTCTTCAAATTTGGAATAAACCAAAATATCATTTAAAAATGCTATAATTTTATCTGAAAATTCCTTGAATCCTCATTCATTAAGAACGTGAATGTGGTTGGTGCATTTGATAACCCAAGGGGTACTATAGTGTACTCATAATTCCCACACCTAGTTCAGAAATTGGTGTTACTCATGTATTCATCCTTAATGCGTGTTGGGCAAAATATTGTCTTGAATAGTTTACCTAATATTTAATTATCGACTGGGGTTTGTAAGCTTGGAGTTGCTACAAAATATATGCAAAGGTAGAAGGATTCCTAAGATGTCGTGGAAATACTTTAACAAACACAGATCAAAAGATCTTTCAAAATAAGAAATAGAGACTCATAAGAATTCAACGACTAAGAAGATTAAGCTAGGACAAAGGACTATACTAGTGTAGTATCCAGTTATACTACTCTAATTTATACATACTTATTGGAGGCATGCAAATAAAAACAAAGTAACCTTATAATAATAAAATATCCCTTAAGATCTATTCTACTACTTTAAACAACTTTGAAAGATAACTATACAAAGGAGGATGTACAAAATTACATCAACTGTGATATATTACTGAGGATGTACATGGCAACTCAGACTAATTCCACTCTCCTGGGTTGTTTTGGGGGTGAGAATTTACAGTGACTGGGATAGGAGTAGGAGGAGAGTCAAAGTGGATTTGAAATGAGGTATAGAAACTAAAGGGAATTAAGTCTAACTTTACCTCTACGAAAATATGTAAACTAAGGAATGTCCAGTTGCAAGTAATGGTAAAAATGGTTCTTTATGTCATGGACACTTAACAAAAGGCAAAACAAAAAGGCAAAGGAGAGGACCTAAATTATAAACAAACATAAAACCTAATGAAGATGATCTTAGTTCTTATTTAGTAACCATCTAACTAAAAAGAACAACTTCTATTTATAACCTATCAACATATCTACCAAATTATTAATATAACTAACTCTAAAATTCAAACTAATATTACAAAATATAATCATATGGTAGAAAGAAATAAAGAGTTCATAAATAATCTAAATAATTTAATCACATCCTTTAAAAGGAAATATAATCACTGTCTAACTATTCTAATCAAAACATACTCAAAAAACTAAAGAAAACATACTTAAACTATGTAAAATATTCTCCCCATGAAATTAATTTCTTAATGGTTTACTTGCAGAAATTATGGCAATGATTTTATTCCATGAAAATATATTTCTCGTACAAGAAAACACACGGGCATTTATGGCCAAGAACAAAACTTATGAATGAATTTCTTCGAGGAAGAAAATCCATGAACTGGGCATATTCCTGGCCTAATATGAACCCAAAACTTGTTATGAAACAATTTTCGAAAGTAATGCAAAAACAATTATCATATTCTTTTGTACAAATCAAATCAAATTTTCAAAGTGATACAACAAACACTTATTATGTTCCATTACCAATTGGTTTACTAATGCAAAACTAAAATCAATTATCTCATACTTTACTAATTGAAATGCTAATATAAGGGAGAAAATTCCAAATTATTCTATAGAACCAAAATGCTAATTGAAGCTAACAACAATTACCTTATTCCTCTTCAAAATAAAAATTCCCAAATAGAATCAACAACTAGTTTAGGGGACTTGGCATTGCATAACAATTCAAATGGATTTTACCAAACATTCAAGAATTCATTGAATACTTACAATCCAAGTGCCAAATGAAATGATCAAATCTTTTCTTAAACAAAAATATGAAAACAATTAATAAAGAGAGTTGTCCAAAGGCTTGATCACACCATTTCCAACAAATCATTTTTTATTCAAGCACACAGCTGGATAACATTCCATGCATATCCCTTGATTTGGATTAGCCCATGCAGAAAATTAAAAAAACAACACAAGTAATCTATACTCTCTCTATGTAATTCAAACAAGGTTGAAATGGCAGTCTATATAACGAACCAAACAGTTTGTCTATATGATAGTCTGTATACAAAAGTACTTAAAACTTTGAAGAAATGATTAGTCTAGATGAACTCAGTCTAGCTGACTCATGCATATAATAACTAGAATGTAAATACAGGAATTAAACCTATTTAACAACTACATTTACCCTACAAGATAATTTAAATACAATTCATAACTTGAAAACATCATTACCTATTGCAATTTAAAAAGAAATTGGAAACTAACTAAATTCAGAACATAATAAGAACTAGCAGAATTGAAACTAACTATGATTAAATTCTACAGTATTGAAGCAATTTATTCTATTAACCTTGAATCAAATAATAAACTACAAATGCATCAAAAGGAATTACAATCTAGTCTATATGCAGCATCCAAAGAAATTACAATCTAGTCTATATGTAAATGTAGGATCCCGGTTTTGACCCTGTTTTCATTAAAAGGTACATGATGTATATATTGTAATTAATCGTGGTATGGAGCTAAAGGAAAAAGCCCCACCATCGATTTGGTTGTGTTATGTTTCGACAATTGAAATCGTTGCCGATGGTATATCATGCTATCCGACACATTATATTTTTGGCATCATGTAAGTATGAACTTTAATTAAAATGAACCCCAACCAGCTATGTCAATGCAACCATGATAAAAAGGGCATGATTTTCCTAAGGATAGGGGGGGGGACTATTAACCTTGGGCTAATGGGAAAATCCATGTGTCAGCTATTAAAACCTAATGTTGGTTGGGCAGTTATTGCTGGGTAGTGGTGGGTTGTAGGGCTGTCAGTCCTTTCCCACATGCCCACTCCACCAGTAGACTCTCCATCTTCACGTGGGCAGGGAAGCAACGTATTCCATTCTCTCCACGACTGCATTGGGGCATTCTCCCATTCTCCCCAAGCTTGCTCATCTTCATGCACAAGCTGGAAGTGGCCATCCTCATGCAGATATGTTATGTTTTCCTCATGCATAGACGTTCTAATTTCCTCACGCACCGGTTGGGATTCTCCATCATTTTTCCTCACATAGAGAGCTGGGGGTGCCATTTTTGATCATTTACAATTCTTGTTGTGGGTGTGTATTTTCCTTACCAATTTGTGGTCTGTGTGTCTATTTCCCTCACGCACGGGTTGAGAGTCCGATTTCTTCTTCCATTTTGGGTTGTGTAATTTTCCCACGGCCTCATTGCTAAGAACAGGGCTATTATTTTCCCCACATTGTTCATTGATGTGGGTTCATTTACATTTTGGTTTACTGTGGTTATTATGGATTTGTTTTGGCCACGATAGGACCAAGAATGACTTAGGGATCGATTTTCCCTGTCTAAGATGTGAATCGCTTGTTTGGATGCATGTATGCAGTGGTTGGTCTTCAAATTGTGTTGGAGTGGGGATGAGGGCTTGGTTTGCTTGATAAACCTGGTGTGTTTGGTGAACCACACAGATAGATCTAGAGGACTGGATTTCTTCTCCACAACCCCTGAAGAGCACTGGAAGGGAGGTCAGGACCTGAGGGACTGTGTAGTAGAGAAGGGACTAATTTCCTGGTGTTGGGTGTGTGTGTGGGTGCTTTAGAAGTCAGGCTAGTTCTGGTGTAGGTATCCTTAGCTCTTCAACGATCTCACCAGCTTAGCATTCAACTTTTCCCAGCTCCTTGATGGCCTAATAAACCCAACTGTGTTGGATTGGCTAATTTGTGTATCCTTGGCTATGTGTAAGCCTGCTTGTTCCTTATTCCTTGGGGAAATCATGCCCAGCTCGGGGGTGGCAGTGTTGCTGAGAGACTAAGGAGCACGCTAGCCTATGGTTGGGTGGAACATTGCAGCGACGTACCTGGTTGTAGGATGAGTTCTTTATAAGATAAGTGTTCTTGTCTATTTCACTTCTGTAATCATATCTGATGTTTAATGAATTATGATGAACATGTTGAATGCTGGAATGTATGGTTTTCGCTTCCGTTGTATGTTAAACAATTATTCATATCTACATGTTTTTACTTCCAAGCATTTTATTTTAGTTATATGTATGTAAAACTTCATGGGGCTAGTTGCTCGAATGGTTAGTGTATGGTAGCATCCTCTTCACTGGTCAGAGGGTCGGGGATGTTAGAGAGTGGTATCAGAGATCATGTTGCAGCATGGGCCAATGAGCGTCGAAAAAACTTAGTGGACTTCCAAAGTGTTGGAAGCTTAGTCAAATAAGGACCAATACGTCAGAAGTTTAGTTGGGAGGAGATCTGATATGGTATCGGAGGACAGATGAAGACTGGTCCGTCGAGGTGTGAGCAAGGCTTGCCGAAAGGGAGATGACATGGCGGCTGGAAGTGGCCAATATTACCACAATGGCAGATGAATAATAAATATGGAGCCGGAGCATGCGGCGGACAGAAGTCAAATTATCCACTAAAGGAAGAATAATTTTGATAAGGAAAGGTTTCTGCGTTGGCAAGAAAAGGATAATTTCGCCAAGATGTTGGGAAAAAAGATAAGGACCAAGCCACAATGGCGGGCTAGAAGATGGAAAGTCTTCCGATGCGGTGCGGCGGCCACAAACTGAGGTCTGAGCCACAATGACGGTGGATGGAAAGTGATGAAGGAGCCGACGTGCGGTGGCTGGGAGAGAAGGAATGTGCCGCAACAGCGGTGGAAGGTAGAAGGTGAGAGAGCCATTGCAACAGCGGGCAGAAAAGAAAGATGGAGCCATTAATGCGATGAAAGAGGAAGATCGAGCTGCTACAGCGGTGGGTGAAGATCGAAAATATTTTCGACGTAGCGGAAGGAAATTGAAAATGCTGCTCCGAAACAAGGTTTAACAGGGTTTTGATAGAGGATTTTTTGCAGGTTTCAGAAAGATCTACAGGGCCAGAAAGATGGAAAATGACAGTTGTTATTATGAAAGAAAAGTACTAGTGGTTGTTTTGACAAAAATGTTACTAACAATATGGACAAATCCAGGAATTGCATGCCTAGAGGTAGCAAAGACTATGAAGTCGAACCAGTTGTTATGTGGAAGAGGATTTCCATGCAAAGATGAGGGACTTGAAAATGGAAATTTCCTTAACCCCTGTCTTGCTAACTATATTTATATTTTATAAATTTTGTACATAAAATGTATTAGGATATGCTTTGCGTGCATAGGATATTACATATTGGTAAGAGTAGTGGGAGTTATACATTTACAATGAACCACTAATGGTAAATATTGTATTGGTGGGAAAACCAACGACAACATGAGCATGGATAAATATGTTGCTGATGTTGATGAAGGTGACCAACAACCCTAAGGAGAAAGTGATAAGGCAACAAATCCATGATCAAGAAGATGGAGAGTGAATTTTACAATCCTCTGTAAGATATCGACTAAACTGGTAATGTCAAGGGTGTAAGTAGGATCCATGCAGGTAATGGTTTAATTATGACAATTGCATGGAGTGGTAAGGGCAACAGGTCTCATACCATGTGGTTATTTAAAATTTATACTACATTCATATAGAAATATATCCTGCCCTATAAATGTTGATATGAACTTAATAACCATAACAAGTGAGGACTAGTGGTCCTGATTATAGTAATGCATCCTATATGAGGTAGTCATGGTTAGGCCATGGTATGTTTGAATGCATATTATTCCTGAATCAATACAATGTAGCATTGAGTGGATATGCATTAAGAGATTTTATAAATCTTGTAGTTATGCATTGAATGAATGCATATGAAACGTTTGAGTAAATGTTGTAGATATGCGTACATAAGTATGGGTGCAAATGTTGTGATGCATTGCATGAATGCATCGAGATAGTACATGTGTTATTATGACTAACCAATGGCTGAAATGATGAATTGATGATAATTATAGAATCATTTCAAGAGCTGCTATGAATGCAGAATAGTAAGTGCATGAAGAGGGTAGTCATGATCGATTGGCTACCGGAATCCTCTATGGAAGGGCAAGGTGGTACAAATGATACACCTGTGAAGTAAGGAGTATCTAAACATTTCATTTAATTTGCATAAATGATGTGACTATACCTTGCAATTTTAGTATGATAATGATTCATGTAAAGTAAAGGAGTTTTGGTAATATTGATGTGATTAATAGATGGATGTGTTTGAATTCTATAATTCTGAAAATGCTTCAGTGATTGTTGTAGCAATGAAATGTTATATCCATGGAGACTTACAAAGTGTTTGGCTGATTGAAGTTCAGATTTCAGGTAGATTGTTTGGGGCATGGCAATTTGGGTAAGACCACAACGAAGGCCGGAATCTACCATGTGAAAGAGCCAAACCTCATGAGAAGAGTCTCATGGTTGTGAAAATAGTTTGTATGCAGAATGGGTTGTCAATTTGAACTTGTAAATTTCAGATTTGAGAAATTGCTGACAACTACTAATCACTATTGGCTTGCACAGAATTGTGTCAGGAGGACGCATTGTAAGTGGATGTTCATGTTATGCTAGTAAGAATAAAATTATAATGGGCATAGTGGTGCCTCTTACAAGCGACCAACAAATGAGGATCACTTCATTGCTAAGCAAATCAATTTATGTAGTAGACAGAGTTGCAAATTCATATTGAATTTAACTACTAATGCCATTGCTTGGTTATGGAACAATCAAATTTGGATTGTATTAGTAGATAATGATTGACAGTTTGGCTACTTGATGAAGGTGCCAGGGGTGCACATTGCAGGAAAACCATGTGTGATGGCCTGCAGGAGCCAAAATTCATGGGGAGGTTTCCCCTATCTTGGAAATGGGTTTCGGGTGAAACTCCATTGGACATTTTGGAAATGTCCCATCTGCACTACATGTTTGGTAAGCAACACGAGTGAGATGGTATAGATTATGTCAGTAAGACATGTGTGGGATATGGAATGTAAAAAGGATTTGGGATGAAAAACCGAGGGACTGTCAACTCAGAGAAGGGATCCCCCATTCCTTATTTATGAAGGAATACTGCATCGGTAATGGATAAGTGTTATGTGACCCTAGCTAAGAATATGCATGTCAAGTTGTTAAATTCAATATGCAAAGCATGTTTTGGTTTTATTTCCATTATGACAGATGGCTTGAGTATGAATAGGGCCTACATGGCTCACATTGGAAAGGGGTGCACACTTTCCCGATGTCGGGTCATGAAAGGGTTTTCAATATTGATTACACCCTAGGGAGTGGACGCACTCCTGGTGTTTCAATACTTGATAGTGAATGGTATGAAATATGATTACAGTTTTAGAGCAATAACACTGATGAGTTTGCTTATATTGCTTGTGTTGTCAGGCTAAACATATGCAATTTGGTGTTGCACACTAAAAAGAAAAGGTAAACGGTTGTTGTGAGGGGTTCCGGTGTAAGGGTTGATGTGTATAAAGGGATGTTGTGGGGATTGTGGGTATTTGATGAGGTGTTGTGAAGGTGTTGCTGAAATAGAGCTATTATATGCCTAGGGACCCATAGTAGATCCTTGACCTAGAAATGGTCGTGGTAAAGTTCCTTCCCAGTCGACATGAAGGTGTACTGGATGGACATTAAAAGTTCCTTCCCAGTCGATGTGAAGGTGTAATGGATGGACATTAATTATTTGATGTTGAGGAGCAGCCTACCTACTGACCTAACATCCAAGTCCATACGAAATTCAAAGGCTTGCAAAGCAAAGCAGGACCCTGTGGACCAGAGAGGAAACACACAATACAGATAAGTATTGGATTATCTTGAAACTTCTTGCTTATGAATATACATGTGTATATGGTTTGGTTATAATCTTCTAAATCTTGTTTAGAGACAAACCGATGAGAATAAACTAAACATGTGAATCTATTCAATGTTTGAATATAGGTATCACTGGGAGCGAGGACTATGAGGGCATCCTAGGGGTACATGTGGACATGTGACTGTTCTAAAGAGCTCAAAATGAACAGTAATGAAAAAGAGTGCTAGTGGGACTGTGAAGGTCCTAGCAACCAAGAGTTGTAGATAATCCATGTGGAGAGACTCCATGGTTGAGAGGTCTGGAATAGACCAGAGACACTAAGCATCATGGCCAAGAAGGGTTGGTCCAGCATTCACGGGGAAGTGAAAGAGGCTAAGAGCATGAAAACCACAATGGTGGTGTGGGTTCCAGAATGGAACAAGACAAAGAGGGGAAAAACTATTGCTGCTCTCTCTTTCCTTTTTTATTATTATTATATATATCTATATATACTTATCCATTTATGAAAATATAAGATTGTTGAATGCATGTATGGCTGAAAATAGAATGCGTTTATTTGCTTAAAATAAATTATGAATGTATGGATAGTTAATTCCCTACCCAAGAATGGACATGAATAAGCTCATGTGCCTGTTGGGAAAGCCTGAAAAGTATGAAAGTCTTATGAATAAGACTTGTACCACCCATGTCAATCGGGAAATTGATTGACTGGTTTTAATGCTTATATTATGCTTGGCCTAATAGAATTACAATGATGCATTTCACAGGTGAGAAAAGTAAAATCAAGTCATGCACATTGATCATGGTAGCAGAACAAAAGCTATTGGACTTGGCTGGAAGTCTCCTTCAAACAATTGCCAAGACCCAAGAAAATATTGGAGAGATGCTCAAGCTACAGAAAAGGCATAATGAGATGAACCACCATATTTTGCAAGACTCTATTTGTTTGCAAAAGGAGTTAAAAATCCTTCTGGGAGAAATCCGTGAGGAAAAGGAAAGTGGATCAATGATGGGGCATCCATCCAATCAGTCCATTAAGAAATGTTCCAGGCATGAATACTCAAAGGAAATTGAGCAAGTAAAGATGAAGCAGCCAGTGAAATGTTGGAAATGCAGAGGACATCATTGCCGCCAAAACTCCCCAACAAGGGAACATCAAGAGGGTAGCAGCCAAAAAGTTCCTAGATTCGGGGATGAGCCGAAAGCTGAGAACCAGCAGGAGAAGCTTGTAGAAGCCAAGGGGCTTGGTCCTGAAAGTTCAAAGTAAATAATTGAACGTAGGATAGATTTGCAAAATTTTGGAAATTTTGGATGTGTAAATTGTATATGTATTCCTAAGTATTGGAACAACGAGGATGGTGTTATTCCAAGGGGGAGGGAAATGTAACACCCCCGTTTTGACCCTGTTTGCATTAAAAGGTACATGATGTATATATTGTAATTAATCATGGTGTGGAGCTAAAGGAAAAAGGCCCACCATTAATTTGGTTGTGTTATGTTTCGGCGATTGAAATCGTTGTTGATGGTATATCGTGCTATCCGACACATTATAGTTTTGGCATCATGTAAGTATGCACTTTAATTAAAATGAACCCCAACCAGCTATGTCAATGAACCATGATAAAAAGGGCATGATTTTCCTAAGGATATGGGGGGGGGACTATTAACCTTGGGCTAATGGGAAAATCCATGTGTCAGCTATTAAAACCTGATGTTGGTTGGGCAGTCATTGCTAGGTAGTGGTGGGTGGCAAGACTGTTAGCCCTTGCCCACACACCCACTCCACTAGCAGGCTCTCCATCTTCACATGGGCAGGGAGGCAATGTATTCCATTCTCTCGACGACTGCATTGGGGAATTATTTGATTCTCCCCAAGCTTGCTCATCTTCATGCATATGTTGGAAGTGGCCATCCTCATGCAGAGACGTTCTGTTTTCCTCACACAGAGACGTTCTATTTTCCTCACACACTGGTTGGGATTCTCCATCATTTTTCCTCACATAGAGAGCTTGGGGTGACGTTTTTTTTTATCATTTATGATTCCTGCTGTGGGTGTGTATTTTCCTTACCAATTTGTGGTCTGTGTGTCTATTTCCCTCGTGCACGGGCTAAGAGTCTGATTTCTTCTTCCATTTCAGGTTGTGTAATTTTCCCGTGGCCTCATTGCGGAGACCAGTGCTGTTGTTTTCCCCATGTTGTTCATTGTTGTGGGTTCATTTACATTTTGGTTTGCTGTGGTTATTATGGAGTTGTTTTGGCCATGATAGGGCCAAGAATGACTCAGGGATCGATTTTTTCCTGTCCAAGCTGTGAATCGCTTGTTTGGCTGCATGTATGCAGTGGTCGGTCTTTGGACTGTGTTGGAGTGGGGATGAGGGCTTGGTTTGCTTGATAAACCTGGTGTGTTTGGGGAACCACACAGAAAGAGCTAGAGGGCTGGCTTTCTTCTCCATAACCCCTGAAGAGCACTGGAAGAGAGGTCAGGGCCTGAGGGACTATGTAGTAGAGAAGGGACTGATTTCCTGGTGTTGGGTGTGTGTGTGTGGGTGCCTTAGAAGTCAGGCTATTTCTAGTGTAGGTGTCCTTAGCTCTTCAATGAGCTCACCGGCTTAGCATTCAGCTTTTCCCAGCTCCTTGATGGCCTGATAAACCCAACTGTGTTGGCCTGGCTGATTTGTGTATCCTTGGCTATGTGTAAGCCTACTTGTTCCTTCTTCCTTGGGGAAATAATGCCCAACTTGGGGGTGGCAGCGTTGTTGAGAGACTAAGGAGCACGTTGGCCTATGGTTTGGTGGAACGTTGTAGCAACGTAGCTAGTTGTGGGACGAGTTCTTTATAAGATAATTATTCTTGTCTATTTCACTTCTGCAATCATATCTAATGTTTAATTAATTATGATGAACATGTTGAATGATGGAATGTATGGTTTTTGCTTCCGCTGTATGTTAAACAATTATGCATCTCGGCATGTTTTTACTTCCAAGAATTTTATTTTAGTTATATGTATGTAAAACTTCATGGGGCTAGTTTCTTGGATGGTTAGTGTATGGTAGCGTCATCTTCGCCGGTTGGAGGGTCGAGGACGTTACAATTGAAGAAATTTATTCTATTAACCTTGAATCAAATAATAAAGTAGAAATACATCAAAAGGAATTACAATCTAGTCTATATGCAGCATCCAAAGAAATTACAATCTAGTCTATATGCAACATCAAAAGAAATTACAATCTAGTCTATATGCAACATCGAAAGAAAAGACAATCTAGTCTATATGCAACCGGTTCCTAACTTAAAATAAAAGACTATGTAAACATCATACTATTGAAATGAAATCTAAGCTATAAGCATCATAATACTGAAATGAAATCTAAGCTACAGGAAATAATATAAACAATTGCAAGAATGAAATTACATAAACAATCTATGAACAAAGCTATACTAATTACAAAAAAGGGGAATGAAAGAGACTATACGAAAATATAAAAGTCTGATTGGCAAGGGGACCTCCCAGCAAACAGAGTTACAGCCTGCTAAATGCTAATGAAGCACGATCGTAGATAGTATAACAGAACTTCCATTAAAAATATTAAACAGATTCTAAATTACATAGAAACTTGCTGAGCTAAAACTACTTCTCGCTACTTAACTTCTTCTCGCATACAAGCGTTCTTATATGTATAGTTTTGAGAAAGCGAGCAAGTTGACCCTTTAGTGGTCGACTTCTCTTTGAGATGATTCAACCATTATTACAATCCATTGCTCTAATGCCAACACACAATCGTTTTTCCTTCCTTATCCCGAGTTGGTTTCCATCGGGCATGAGGTGGCGTACAGGTTTCCCTTCTTTGGTGTGAACTAGAATCGTGATGTCAATCAGAGAGGAATGCTAGAAACCTTCCAGAATGAGGCTCATGCTAACACTTTGGCATGTGGAAAACAAGCAGTTGTAGGTCGCTCCATGCTTAAATGCTAGAGAATCAATTAGTTCCAATGCGTAGTTGTTTCGGCAAGTTGAATGACAAGATGGATATGCTATGCGCATATCTAGCCGAATGTGTGTCTGCATGTCAAATTCACCCAAAAAGCATGCTCTACAATCAACGAATGCATTTTTTATCAGTTACATGAATTAATCATTGAATTTACTCATTAAAACAATAAAATAATCAAGAATGAATTAATCTTAAATAAATCCAAAATAAGATCATACCTGAAGCTGGATGGTAATCTATATGATGCAAAATACGCGAAAAGATAAAAAAATATGTGTTAATACATAAGGTTTTTAGCTCAAAAAGGGTAACAAAATGGGGCTCAACAATGTGCACCTTGTGATACCCAGATCTAAGATTGATCTTGGAGAACACCTTTTCCCCTCTCAACTGATCAAAAAGATCATCAATCCTCAATAAAGGAGATTTATTTTTATTGTGGATTTATTTAGTTGCATGTAGTCTACATGTTACCACCTAAGTTGTACTTAGTGGTTTTTTATCAAGTGAGCCTGGTGAACCGGACAAGGATAACTTGTTCGGACTTTAGAAGACCTTTAGTCTTGCTTTTGGGAAGCTTTGTTGTACTATATCACATGTTCATACCCCATGGGGGAATTGTAATAAATGTTCTAGCATGATAGTGTCTATAAAAGACTCAGTCTCTTAGAATTTATTTGTCAATCCAATCAGCCAAGGGTATTTTTTCCCTTGGTTATTATTGGTTATTGAATAAACGACTAATAATTTCTGAGTTTTTCACTCCATACCTCCAAAGTTGGGGTGGTTGTCTTAGCATTTAGGCCTATTGAGGTTATTAGAGTCTATGTGTCAATGTATAAACATGATAGGGATCATGGTCGATTCATATGAACATGTCTAAGTCCCCTTAGGTTTTTTCAACTTTTTTAAATTTTTAATGTTTTCAGTGTTTTTTATTAAAATTTTATTTTTCCAAAACTTAGGCTATTTTTTAATAGTTTAATTGGAAAAATTTGTTTTGTAATAAAAGTGGGCTCAGAAGTCAGAGTCAGTCATGTAGGTGCTCATTTTCAAGCTAAGAGCACCCAGTAAACCTATAGACCCACTAGTTCCTAGTTTTGAGCAATTTTCCATCACTTAGGTCAGAAAGCCCAAAAAAATCATTTATTGATTATTTTAATTAATAAATTGATGAATAATGGAGAAAATCCAAAATCCTAGATCAGTGGATTCTCAGTCTATTTGATTGAAATCAGTCATATCTAAACCAAATTGACTGGATCTGACAAATCCTTGACTGAAGGAGGTGATTTGGACAGATCCAGAGTTGATCTTCAACATCTTTTATGGGGAATTGTGCCCTCTCTCTCTCCTCCATACATGTGGGCTCTCCTGGAAGCTCTGTGGATTGACGTGTCAATATGTGGGTTGACATGTCATCTCAATCAGCCCCCAATTGACAAGTAGGCTCAGTTCGGCTTTAGATCAGCATTGATTGAATCTCTTTTAGCTGCAGTGGTCTGTCTCCTTGGGATTTGCACCCCCCTTGGGCTGGATCTCCTATTTTTTGTATAAATAAAGCTCAGGTTACCTCTTCCAAGCTAGTTAGAGTTGGATTGAGGAGATGTTGCCATTGTAATACTGATATATTTTTATTGTGAATAAATAATCTTTGGAGGCTATACCATGTAGTGCATGTGTTTGTGTGCATTCCCGGCGTCATGCTGCTAATGTGGTAACTGCAATATCTTTCCAATTTATGTGCCGCTTTTGTTTTCTAGCTTCAACGATTCAGTTGAATCAAGTAAGGGTGTAAAATAGGTAAGTTATATTACTTGCTCTTGTTTATCCATATTATGTATGCTCAACAATTTCAATTATATGCTTAAAAAAGATTATTTTGCATGATCTTTCATTTTTGTTGCTTTATACATCTATATCCAGATCTCGCGAGGTGTTGTGCAGAATTGTGTTATCTAGTTGCAGGTTCCTGATTGGACAAAGGTGTGGATCAATATTGAATCTATTCCTTATCCAATAATCTCAATACTTTGTCCCTCAGCACTCCACAAAAGGGCCTCCTTTCAGCTTGTTCCATTCAAGCAATGAGTCGACCTTCTCTCCTCTTCTTCTCTTTTCTTTAAAAAAACATTTTTCTTACCTGGTTACTGTGTTTGAAAGATTTGTTATCATTTGTATCTGTTATATCAAAGTAAAATTTACATAGATTTGATATTTCAAAGCTCATAGTCTAGATCTCAATTCTGAAAAGCATCATTAAGCATTCTAGATCTAGCATAAGGAAATCGTTCATTTTGCATAGCAAGTTAAAGAAAATCAATAGGTTGCATGCTCTAGATTTTCTTTATGTTTTAAAAATATTAAATCCAGAAATCAGTGCATATTTAATTGGCTGCACAAACAGCAATCCAATATCCTAAGGAAAGCTTGCTTTCCTTGGTTCCTTTTTCACCTATTTAGCTAGTTTTAACTTAGTCATTCTTTGAGTTAAGGTAGGTTGATCCAAAGGTACTATTAAAGTGATTTTGGGATTATTTTATTCTAACATGATTTCTATTTTTTAGAAGGTTTAACAGAAAATCAAAGAAGCTGCTGTTCAAAAGTGGCCTCGGGAGCGTTCAAATCCCCCCAGGGGTCTCCCGTTTCACTAAAATTTAATTTTTTTGGAAAGTTGTAAGATATTGGTTTCATTTCGTACAAGGACCAAGAGGTTTATGATATTTCAGTTTTATGATATTGTAACCAATAATAATAAAATAAAATCTTTTTTGAGTAGGCTCTTTCAAGCCCGCTCCCCATCCCCCCAGGGGGGATCTACGTCTGTTTCACTTTTTTGCATTCTACCCTTTTTATGCTCTAGTTTAGTACTGAAATGTAGGATTGTATACTTTGATATAATTTTTCATTATTCCATACATTAATTTCAAAAGTAATCATACTACTTACCCCACGACTTCTCGATTGACCCGCAAGGGGAAAGAGATGCGTGGTAGGACTAATTAGAAAAACGGCATTGTGTATCGTTGATTCCTTTTTCATCGATTGTTTGATTATCCATAATAAAATTAACCCCTCCTTTCTTCCCTGATTTAGATCCACTTGGATCGAAAGAGGTTCCTGGAGGGTTTTCTTTTTAACAAGAACACCTATCTTAAAATTTACTAAAAATAATGAAGACTCTAGTGTGTATGCTCTGTACTTGGCTACATTTCGTCTGATCAATCAATATACATAAAAAGCACTTGAGTGACTAGAATAATTAGGATTCATTCTCCCCAAATTGACAAACCATCAGGCGGAAATCCAACGCCTCGATCAAACCATTACGGTAGAAAAATACCCAAAGGAAGCGGGAACTCCTGAAAAGTGACCTTAGGATGCCGATCTCTATTACACCTTCGGGTGCATTATGAACAATAGCCTCAGAGACTCCATTAATCCCACATATTCCTTGCAGGTGGCCATCATGGTTTAGTTTTGGACATACTTCGAGTACCGCCTGGGTATATCTGGAGTCCCCTCGCCTAAGTTAAATTACTCATATTCTTACATTAATTTAAAATTAACCAAGTTACAATTGCACAACATTCATTCTAACACTTGCAAGCACTCTTAATTGTTTTTTGACTCCATTTACAAGGCACTGGTCAATTGTTTATTTCTTTCAATCTATATGTGATTCGGTGTCATTTTCGTGCTTACTTGTGATTATCTCATCATGTTATTTGTTGTTTACAATTGTTAAAATCGAAACTCCTAAAAAAATTACTCTTTAATATCATCATACTAAATAATTTTTCCTTAGTAACTTAATAGGGTCTACCCCCCTTGGATTCGTTAGGAGTTGAGCCTAAATGAGGAGTCAAGAACAAGGTGATAGCCTTGACTCTAGAATTCCCCCCAAGGACACACTGAGTGGCTTGAAGATTTTTGCCACATAGCCCAAGTGTGTGAAAGCTGGCAACACTTTTTGGCACCGTTGTCGGGGATAAATCTTTTTATTCCTATAGTATGACTTTTGTTTTCTTCCTTTTTGTTTTTTATTTGTTTGATGAATGCTTAGAGTAGATATTTAATTTTCATCTAGCGATTCCACTGACATTTTGTTTAGTTTTTATTATTTCAAATAAAAGCAAAAAATATTTTTTGTGAAAAGATTTATAAATGCTTATTTTTCTTTTTCACATGGCGACTCCATTGAAGGGATAAAGCCCTGCTTTCTCATAAATTTGTTGAGACTTGTTGTGTGTAGATGAGCTCATATGACATAGTAAAACCTTAAAATGCTCATTATTTGACTGCTCCACTTCAGTACAAACTACATGGTTGATATATGCTACTGATAGGCCATTATGGATGATGAAGATTATGGTGCTCTAATTTCTAATGCATATCTTTCCATCAATTTCTTGGGCATCCCGGGTTTTCCTAACTATGAACCATATCTCCAGGATGAAAGATATTCCTAGGCTCTGACTTTTTATGGAAATGGTGATTCAGTTGTTTGTCACATCATATTTGTTTTTGCATTTGTGACAAAACTCAACATACTTCATAGGGATAATGTGATGCGAATATTTGCTCATTCTTTGAAAAATAAGGCTTGGACATGGTTTTGTGGTCTTCCTGATAAATTCATTACCTCCCATGAAGACTTATGTGCTATGTTCTTTGAGAGATGTCATGATGGTGAGGAAGATATGATGATGGTTGTAGAAAGGACCCTCACCTACCTAAATAATCCAAAGGAGCCCATGATTTCCATTATAGATGAGGACACTCAGGATTATCCTATTGAAGAGATTGTAGAGGAACCCACTAAGCAACACATCATAAGTGATCCCATTCAGTATGTTAAAAAACTTTCCTTGATTGAAGATAGTATTGAAGATCCTTTTAATGATATCATAACAAAGTCCTATAAAAAAAATTATGATAAGATTAGTATGATGTGTGATGACACTAGACCTTGTTCTCCATATACTGATGACAGTCTGGAAGGTTTACTGCCTTATGACCTTTTTTCTAAAGAAGATGAGTATGAAAATGAGGACAAGTATAACTTGGAGCATGACACAAGTGATAGAGACTCCCTTATCTCCAACAAAGATATTGATGAGGAGTCCTGGACATTCATGGAAAATCCAATATATGACACGAATAAAGAGGAAAATAATGAACCAGAAACTTTTGATGGTTTTGTTGATTCTCCTGTCTATGGAATATCTAAAGGAGAGATCATGGACCTTGTGGCCTTGGGAAAATTTTATATGGAAAAGGAGCATGAAGTTTATCCATATGATCAGTCTGAGCCATATATCAATATCAATAATGAGGACAAAGAGAACTTGATATCGGAACTTGATATCAGCAATGGGGAATCCATCACATATGACATGGATGGGAGTGATGACTATTGGAATTTCATAGATAATCCAACTTGTGAAATTCTTATTAAGAATTCCATCCATGGTATGTCCAGCAAGGGTAGTGTCTATTCAAAAAATTGTGGAAGTCTAATATACGATACGTCCATAGAGGGGAGCACAGATCTGGATACCTGGGAAAATCTTAGTATGGAAGAGGAGCATTTAGAACCTTCACATGGTAATTCAGAGTCATATCATGTAGAGCCACACAAAGGTATCGGTAATGAAGACATTGAGAAGCAGTGTTGTGAAAAGTCAGATGTGATGCAGTCAGTGGAATATCAGTCTCGGCCATCTTTTTCACATATAGAGGTTCCTTATGATTTGGAGATACTTGGGGCTTGTGCAACGAGTTATCATTTGATAAGCCTCAATGATTAGTATGATGATGTAGTTAGTCTGCCTCATCGTGTCGATTGGTATATCAGTCCTATCTAGTCATGGATAGAAGCAGCATGCACGAGCACATACCATTTTGGGAAGAAATTTGGTGAAGTATTATATTCTTATGAGCTCCCATCCATCCTGCCCATTCTGGGTCATCGCGCAGGTTTGCATTTTCTGAATAAAGTATCCTTACTTTGGTTGGTAACCAAAGACAAGGAATTTTTTTTATGTTAATAAAATGTTTAGGTGGTTACATTGGATTTCTAATTACACGTAACCCTTTTTATATAATGCTTAGAGTAGGAAAATAAGCTCCTTGAAAGAGAGCATTTATTTTCTGCATTTCTATTTTATACTTAGCTATAATAAAACTGTGCTTCTTTTAGTTAGTTACATTTATTTTGTTTAAATAAATTAGCTTAATGGTTCATTTGGTTTTTTTTTATGCTATTGATTTTTTTCTTGTCAAGTTGAGATGTTTTTATAGGGTATATAAACCAGAGATTCTCGTGTTCTCATATCCTCTCCTTGCCTTAAATACTAGATCAAGCACACATCCCACAGTTGGAGCCAAAATGTTACCACCTAAGTTGTACTTAGTGTTTTTTATCAAGTGAGCCTGGTGAACCAGACAAGGATAACTTGTTCGGACTTCAGAAGACCTCCAGTCTTGCTTTTGGGAAGCTTTGTTGTACTATATCAGATGTTCATACCCCATGGGGGAATTGTAATAAATGTTCTAGCATGATAGTGTCTGTAAAAGACTCGGTCTCTTAGAATTTATTTGTCAATCCAATCATCCCAGGGTGTTTTTTCTCTTAGTTATTATTGGTTGTTGAATAAACGACTAATAATTTCTGAGATTATCACTCCATACCTCCAAAGTTGGGGTGGTCAGCTTGGCATTTAGACCTATTGAGGTTATTAGATTCTATGTGTCAATGTATAAACATGTTAGGCATCATGGTTGAGTCATATGAACATGTCTAAGTCCCCCTAGGATTTTTCAACTTTTTTAAATTTTTAAATTTTTCAGCGTTTCTTATTAAAATTTAATTTTTCCAAAACTTATGCTATTTTTTAATAGTTTAATTGGAAAAATTGGTTTTGTAATAAAAGTGGGCTTGGAAGTCAGATTCATTCATGTAGGTGCTCATTTTCAAGCCAAGAGCACCCAGTAAACCTATAGACCCACTATTTCCTAGTTTTGAGTAATTTTCCATCACTCAGGTCAGAAAGCCCCAAAAAATCATTTATTGACTATTTTAATTAATAAATGGATGAATAATGGAGCAAATCCAAAATCCTAGATCAGTGGATTCTCAGCTAATTTGATTGAAATCAGTTAGATCTATTTGATTGAAATCAGTTAGATCTGAACCAGATTGACTAGATCTGACAAATCCTTGACTGAAGGAGGTGATCTGGACAGATCTAGAGTTGATATTCAGCATTCTTTATGGGGAATTGCACCCTCTCTCTCTCCTCCACATGTGTGGGCTCTCCTGGAAGATCTGTGGATTGATGTGTCAGTCTATGCGTTGACGTGTTAGCTCAATCAACCCCCTGATTGAAAAGTAGGCTCAGTTCGACTTCATATCAACATTGATTGACTCCCCTTCAGCTGCAGTGGTATGTCTCCTTGGGATTTGCACCTCCCTTGGGTTGGATCTCCTGTTTTTTGTATAAATAAAGCTCAGGCTACCTCTTCCAAGCTAGTTAGAGTTGGATTGAGGAGATATTACCATTGTAATACTACTATATTTGTATTGTGAATAAAGAAGATTTGGAGGCTATACCGTGTAGCGCATGTGTTTGTGTGCATTCCCAACGTCATGCTGCTAATGTGGTAACTGCAATTTCTTTCCAATTTTTGTGCTGCTTTTGTTTTTTGGCTTCAAGGATTCGGTTGAATCAAGTAAGGGTGTAAAATAGGAAAGTTAGATTACTTGCTCTTGTTTATCTATATTATGTATGCTCAACAATTTCAGTTATATGCTTAAATAATATTATTTTTGCATGATCTTTCATTTTTGTTGCTTTATACATCTATATCCAGATCTCATGAGGTGTTGTGCAGCCTTTTGTTATCTAGTTGCAGGTTCCCGATTGGACGAAGGTGTGAATCAACATTGACGCCAGTTCTTATCAAATAAGCTCAAGACTCTGTGCCTCTGTGCTCCACAAAAGGGCCTCCATTCAGCTTGTTCCATTCATCCAACGAGCTGACCTTCTCTCCTCTTCTTCTCTTTTCTTTAAAAAATCAATTTTCTTACCTGGTTACTATGTTCGAAAGCTTTGTTATCATTTGGATCTGTTATATCAAAGTAAAATTTACATATATATTCTATTTCAAAGATCATATTCTAGATCTCAATTCTGAAAATCATCATTAAGCATTCTAGATCTAGCATAAGGAAATCGTCCGTTTTGCATAGCAAGTTAAAGAAAATCAGTAGGTTGCATTCTCTATATTTCCTTTATGTTTTAAAAAGATTAAATCCAGAAATAAGTGCATATTTCATTGGCTGCACAAATAGAAATCCAAGATCCTAAGGAAAGCTTGCTTTCCTTGGTTCCTTTTTCACCCGTTTAGCTAGTTTTAACTTAGTCTTTATTTGAGTTAAGGTAGGATTCTCCAAAGGTACTCTTAAAGTGATTTTGGGAATATTTTATTCTAAAATTCCTGATATTTTTTAGCAGGTGTAGAGGAAAATAAAATAATCTTCTATTTGAAAGTATCCTCGGGAGCGTTCAAATCCCCCCAGGGGTCTCCCGTTTCACTAAAATTTAAATTTTTTGGAAAGTTGTAAGATCTTGGTTTCATCTCATATAAGGACCAAGAGGTTTCTTATATTTCAGTTTTCTGATATTTTAACCAATAATAATAAAATAAAATATTTTTTGAGTAGGCTCTTTCGAGCCCGCTCCCCATCCCCCCAGGGGGAATTTGCGTCCGTTTCACTTTTTTGCATTTTGCCCTTTTTTCTGCTCTAGTTTAGTACTGACATGCAGCATTGTATACTTTGATATAAATTTTCATTATTCCATACTTTAATTTCAAAATTAATCATACTACTTACCCCACGACTTCTCGATTGACCCGCAAGGGGAAAGAGATGCGTGGTAGGACTAATTAGAAAATCGGCGTTGTGTATATTTCATTCCTTTTTCATCAATTGTTTCATTAGCCATAGTAATGTTAGTTTTTCAACATTAATCTAGCATTATTAGGATCTTTAACTAAGAGAATAACAAGCACAACAATCAAACACAAGAGACAATGAACACAGTGTTTTTCCTTGGGGAAACCATAAATGGAGAAAATCCTGCAACTTCCTTAGAGATAGAATCAACACCAAAATTGAAAAGCCCAAAACAGTAAGTGATCTCCCGATAGCAGTAACCTTCTTCTTATCTAGCCCCAATGTCTTCTCCTTCCTCGACTATGCGCTACACTTGAGTGTGTATGTGATGTGTGCTAAATAGAGAAGTCGCCTCTCTATTTATACTACTTCCCAACATGACTAAAACTCTACTAGGGCTGACTTCACTAAGTGAGTCTAATAACCCTAGTGCCCCAGAACTACGGGGACTTTAACCCTTAGACAATAGGAGGGTTACCCACAGTGACTTGACATGACTTGTTTACATTATAGATCCTCCCGATTGGAACATCAAGGCATGACATCATGACTCAATTACATTATAGACACATCCCAGAATAAACATAGGGTTACAAGACATAATATACATAGATGAATACATTCCAAAGTTACAAATACATCAACACACCTTCTTAACTAGGAAGGTATTCTTTCGACACAATTTTCAGCATTGGTCTTCTTCTCTGTATCGACTGGATCATCCTGTCATCTTCATCTTCAAGTCTTCTTAGTCTTCAAGTCTTCACGTCTTAGAGTCTTCTTCATCTTCAAGTCTTCTTCGTCTTCAAGTCATATTATTCTTCAAGTATTCTTAGTCTTCAAGTCTTCTTCATCATGGGATCTACATCATCATGACCACTAGATCATTACTACTGTATCATCATCTCATCTGGATCATGACTCGATCTGGATCATCATCAAGTCTGGATCAACATCAAATCTAGATCATTACTTGATCTGGATCATCATCAAGTCTGGATCATCATCACAACTGGATCGTCACTTGATCTGTATTGTCATCAATTCTAGATCATCATCACATCTGGATCATCATCAAGTCTAGATCATCATCACATGCTATCTCAGAATGGTGCTATCTCGATTCTTCTCGTCACAGGAAGTTCTACAGATTCAATCCTATAGGCCTACCCTTCATGTAGGTCTTCATCAGCGCTTATATCTGACACTTAAGTTAGAATGGCCTGCCCAGCTCTTACATTTGACCTCATCTTGTTAGAAAGGCATGGCCAGCACTCACATCTGACCTCATCTTGTCAGAAAGGCCCAGCACTCACATCTGACCATGTGTAAACACATCATGCCAAAATGGCTTAGTACTTATATCCAATCATGTGAAGACACATCGCATCAAAAAGGCTCTACACTTACATTCGACCTCATCCTGTCAGAAAGGCACAACACTCACATTTGACCATGTGTAAACACAACCTACCAAAATGGCTCAACACTTATATCTGACCTCATCCTGTCAGAAAGGATCTGCACTTACATTCGACCATGTGTAAACACATTGTATCAAAAGGGCGTGCACTCACATATGATCATGAAGGAACTAATCCTATCATCGCATCAGAATGGCCCCCAGTCCCAGACTGAGCTACCTGGTAACTGACCAGGTGCCTCCATTTTCCTAGAGAATGGTAGTTTCCCTTACATCTGACCTACTCATCAAAATGGCCAACACTCACATCTGACATGGGAGGAACTTAATCCTTTAGCCATGACAGAATGGTTCAGCCCTTACATCTAATCAAGTGGGAACACATGCCTCTCTCATATCAGAATGGCTTCGCAGTCCTAGACTGAGTTTTCTTGGTAACTAACCAGGCACCTCCATTCCCAGAATGGCAACAGCCTTTATATCTGATCACTTAGGAACCAATCCTAAAGTCGCATCAGAATGGCTCAGTACTCATATCTGACATGTAAGGAACCAAATCCTCTCACCATGACAGAATGGCTCATCCCTTACATCTGAACATGGAAGGAACTTAATCCTCTCCCATGCCAGAATGGCTCATGGACTCATCACTTCCCTTTGGAGGGAACCTCGATCTGGAGAACACCAAGATTCTCCCTAAAGTACTCAAACTTCACCCTAGCCAATGGCTTTGTCAACACATCAGCTATCTGATCATTTGTCACAACATACTAGAGCTTCACTGCTCCCCTCTGCACCATATCCCTGATATAGTGATACTTGATCTCGATATGCTTCGACTTGTCATGGAACAATGGATTCTCTGACAACTTCATGCAACTTTGGTTGTCACAATGTATACAAGTAGCATCCAACTAGAGATCAAATAAATCAGACAGTAGCTTCCTCATCCATACTACCTCACAACTAGCTGAACAAGCTACAACATACTCTGCTTCAGCTATACTTAGTGCCACACAAGATTTATTCCTACTAAACCAAGAGATCACACTTGATCCCATACTGAAGCAACACCCTGAAGTGCTCTTCCTATCGATGGCATTGCCTGCCCAATATGAATCAACATAACCCTCTAGGTTAATCTTCTGGTTCACCTCATACTTGATCCCATAATCAACTGTACCCCTTAGGTACCTCAGAATATGCTTTGCAGCAATCAAGTGAACATTTCTCGAATCTGTCAAGAAATGGCTCAAGGTGTTCACAGCAAAGAAAATGTCTGGTCTCATGTTCATCAGGTACATCAAGGACCCAATCATCTAACGATACATTGTAGCATCAACCGATTCTGATGAAGCATCGCTCAGTAGCTTCAGGTTCGATGCCATAGGCATGGCCATGGCTTTACAGCCCACCATCCCAAACCTCTTCAGGATATCTACTGCATACTTCCCTTGTCCAAGGGAGATTCCATATGCACTTTTCCATACCTCCATGCCTAGAAAATAATGCATCATACCCAAGTCCTTCATTTCTAACTCGGCAGCAAGCTTTCTCTTCATATCAGCAATCAACCCATCCATACCTGTCACAAACAGATCATCTACATATAGTAGGAGCATCACTGGGATGCCATCTTCAAACTTGTAGTACAGGTTGGAATCTGCTTTACTCTTGGTAAAGCCTAAACTGGATAAAAAGTTTTCAATTTTGTTGTACCAAGTCCTGGGTTCCTATTTCAAACCATACATGGCTTTCTTCAATCTACACACATGCGAATCTCTATCATGTGTCTCAAAACTGAGAGGTTGTTCTACATACACTTCCTCTTCCACTACAGCATTCAAGAAGGAAGTCTTGACATCCATCTGGTGTATCTTCCATTTCCATTAGAGGAAATTTGGGGTCTAAAATGGGCCTTATAAGAAAACATGCCAAAATAATTTTTTATGAGTTGGAATTCAAGAACCAATAGAATTTCAATAAAATAAGTCAACCATAATGGTTGAATTGACATATTTGTCATTAAAAAAAACTATTTTTTTTGTTCATATTTTCGACATATATCATTGTGTTTTTACTCAAATTTTGATCAGGAGAGCTCGTTGGATGCAGAATTTGATTTCGCATCCAACGAGTACCCACACTGCATACTTTTGACAGACCCCACTACCCCAAAAACAAGAAATACCTGAAAAAATGTGATGATGACATCATCATCACGTTTTTTCAGGTATTTCTTGTTTTTGGGGTAGCGGGGTCCGTCAAAAGTATGCAGTGTGGGTACTCTTTGGATGCGGAATCAAATTCCGCATCCAATGAGCTCTCCCAATCAAAATTTGAGTAAAAACACAGGGAGATATGTCAAAAATACGAACACAAAAAGTAGTATTTTTCTTTCTTCCTCCAAAATTAATCAATATTATTTTATTATTTTAACTATTATTTTATTATTTTCCTTAGGAGGCCCATTTTAGACCCCAAAATTCCTCTAATGATCACTGCAGCCAGAGCTACTACTAATCTGATGGAAGTGTATCTGGCTACAGGTGCAAAGGTTTCTTCATAATCTATTCCTTCTTTCTGAGAGAAACCCCGAGCCACAAATCTTGCTTTATATTTTTCAATGCTACCATATATAGCATGCTTGATCTTGTAGATCCATTTGGAAGTTACAACTGACTTCCCTTATAGTCTTGGGACAACATCCCAAACATCATTTTTCACGATCGATTGGTACTCTTTGATCATAGCATCCTTCCATTCTTTCTGTTCTGCCGCTTCTTCATAAATGGAAGGTTCTTTATCAATGAAACCACATAGTAAAGCTACATACCCAGAGCAGGATCTGGTCCTCTTTCTTTCTCTGTGATTCTCTTCTGGAGCCCCATATATTTCTGCACCTTCTATAATTTCACGTACCCAATTAGGTTTCCTCTTATGAGGATCCTTCTCCCGAGGTGGATCTATAGGTTTTTGTGGTTCTTCAAATTCTCAATCTTCTTCTTGAGTTTCTTTGTTCACGATTGTATCATGAATTATGGGTGCTTCTGCTTCTTCAGGTTCTTCAACATGTCTCTTTTTGGATTTTTTGTAAGTTGTGTCTTCATCAAATGTCACATCCCTGTTGATGTCAATCTTCTTGTATCCTAGGAAATATATTCTATAAGCCTTTGAGCTTTCAGAGTATTCCACAAATATACCCTTCTTTCCTAAAGGATCTAATTTTGTTCTCTTCTCTTTTGGAATGTGTACCTAAATAGGACAACCGAATATTCTGAGATGGCTGACTTTTGGTTTCTTTCTGGAGAAGACTTCTTCAGGAGTCTTGTTCTCAAGTACTCTATGTGGAGTACGGTTTTGTAGATACACCATTGTTCTGGCAGTTTCTGTCTAAAGATGCATAAGAAGATCTTGATCATGAAGCATAGCTCTTGCAGCTTCCATGATAGTTCTATTCTTCCATTCTGCAATCCCATTCTGTTGTGGATTATAAGGAGTGGACAACTCCCTCTTAATCCGCGATTCTTTACATAGCTCTTTGAATTCATTCAAAGTGAATTCTCCACCATTATCTGATCGAAAGTTCTTGATCTTCTTTTTAGTGTGATTCTCAATCAAGGCTTTGAATTCCTTGAACTTGCTGAATACTTCGTCTTTGTTCTTCATGAAGTAAACCCATGTCTTCCTAGAAAAGTCATCAATAAAAGAAACATAATATGCATACCCGCTTAGTGATCTTGATGACATAGGACCGCATACATCAGAGTGGATGATTTCCAAGATTCCTTTTGCTTTGCTTTTGCTACTTGGAAATGTCTTCTTTGTGTTCTTTCCTTTCGCACATCCTTTGTAGACCCCATCATGTTTTTTCTTGTATTTCTGGAAGACCTTCAACAGCTTTGCTTACAAGAGGTAGTGCTCTATAATGCACATGTGCAAGCATTCTATGCCAAAGTTCATTTGGCTTTACTGTGTCATGGACCAAGGCTTGTTCTGGATGACCCTTCAATTTGTACAAACCTCCTTCTTGTTCACCAATCACTATTGCATCATCAATAGTCTTTTCTTTTGACCACATGATGACTTGACCATCTATGAATGCAACCCTCATTCCTTTTGCATCTAATGCTGATAATGAGAGAAGGTTCTTCTTGAGTCCTGGCACAAATAATACTTCCCTCATTGTTATAGACTTTCCAGAGTCTAGCTTATAGGAAGATTCCCCACTACCTTTTATTAGATACTGGTAGTCATCTCCTAGCTTCACCTTGTGAGGTGATTCATGTTATGAGAGTTTCACAAAGGATTCCTTGAATCCAGTCATATGTTTGGAAGCCCCACTATCTATAAGCCAATCATCACTTCCACGAGTAATGTTTCCCGTGAGAGCGGAAATCAAAACATATTCATCCTCGCTTGAAGAATCTTCACTTTCATATCTGGTTCTCTTCGATGAAGGTTCATCATCCCCTGTAGCATGAGCATGATGTCTTCTTTTGTTTCCCTTCTTCTTGTGAGAGCTAATTTTGTTCTTAGGAAAATCTCTAGCAAAGTGTCCTTTTTCATCACATGTATAACAAATGAAATTAGACTTATCTCTAGGTTTTCTAGAGTTATTTCTTTGAGAGTACTTACTTCTGTGATGGTTGGATATGGGTTTCTTGGATTGTACTGTGAGAGCTTGATCTTCACTTCCCATCTTCTCTTCTCGAGCTGCTATCTGAGATTCTTCTTTAGAACATTCTTCCCACAGTATACTGAACTTGGCTAACTTCTTTCTAGCATAGATCCCTTGAATGAAAGAGTCCCATGTCCTAGGGAGACCATTCAAGGTGGTCATCACAATCTCTACATTCTCCACTTCTTCATCTACTACTTCTAATTGTTGCTTGATCTGAGAAACCCTTGTGAAGTAATACTGGATGGTCTCTATATTCTGGATCTTCACATTCTTCAGTTGATTCCTCAGATTCATTTTTCAGTTTATGTTCTTCCCTTCAAACAATTTGGTTAGGGCATCAAACATAACTTTAGGTGTCTTAAGAGAGGACAACTATGGGATAAGGTGATCCTTGATAGATTCAGCAATGATCCTCTTTTCCATAACCAACTTCTTCTTATGCAAGGTCTCAGCCTCATCTCCCTCTGGAACTGGAACCTCCTCATTTATGTAGGAGTCCAACTCATTCTCTTCTAGGACCAGGGAGATCCTATACTTCCAAGCTTCGAAGTTATCATCTCCCTCAATATTTTCATCAAGCTTGGTATGATGAGACATATTAATTGAGAACCTCAACTGGAAATACAAAATATTTAGATCTTACCAGGTCAAGATGTCAGATCTGGATTTGGAGCTGTAATCCTGCAATACTGGTTCAGGAGCAAATTAGGGTTTTGCTTTTCCAGAGTTTTGTCCAACCAAATGCTTTGAAATTGATCCCTAACTTCGATTTTGGGGAGGAGATCAATCCAGGCCTGGGCTCACTGAAAAATTCCTCTTCTGTAAAAAGCCCTAATTTTTGGTAGTAGTGTCGAGTCCAAAACTAAAAAACCTCAGAATTGGATTCTGCTTCGACAGAAAGATGCGCCCTAAGGAGGAGAGTTATTCCACATTTCTTTTGTTGAAAATCTGTGGAGGAAGGTCCACAAACTAGGAAGCCCTAGTTCCCGTAGCTGCACAGTGTCTTCTTCTCAGGTTAGCTCTGATACCATGTTAGTTTTTCAACATTAAGCTAGCATTATTAGGATCTTTAACTGAGAGAATAACAAGCACATCAATCAAACACAAGAGACAATGAACACATTGTTTTTCGTCGGGGAAACCATAAATGGAGAAAACATCGCAACTTCCTTAGAGATAGAATCAACATCAAAATAGAAAAGCCCAAAACAATAAGTGATCTCCCGACAGCAATAATCTTCTTCTTATCTAGCCCCAGTGTCTTCTCCTTCCTCAACTATGTGCTACACTTGCGTTTGTATGTGATGTGTGTTAAATAGAGAAGTCACCTCTCTATTTATACTACTTCCCGACATGACTAAAACCCTACTAGGGCTGACTTCACTAAGTGAGTCTAATAACCCTAGTGCCCCAAAATTACGGGGACTTTAACCCTTAGACAATAGGAGGGTTACCCACAATGACTTGACATGACTTGTTTACATTATAGATCCTCCCGATCGGAACATCGGGGCATGACATCATGACTCAATTACATTACTGGAATAAACATCGGATTACAAGACATATATACATAGATGAATACATTTCGAAGTTACAAATACATCAACAAAGTAAAATTAACCCCTCCTTAATTCCCCTATTGAGATCCACTTGGATCAAAAGAGGTTCCTAGAGGGTTTTCTTTTTAGCAATAACACCTATCTTAAAATTTACTAAAAATAACGAAGACTAAAGTGTGTATGCTCTGTACTTGGATGTTCGTTTGATCAGTCAAGCTGCATCAAAAGCACCTGAGTGACTATAATAATTAGGATTCATTCTCCCCAAATTGACAAACCATCAAGAGAAAATCCAATGCCTCGATCAAACCATTACGATGGAAAAATACCCAAAGGAAGTGAGAACTCTTGAAAAGTGACCTCGGGGCATCGATCTCTGTTACACCTTTAGGTGCGCTATGAAAAATAGCCTCAGAGACTCCATTCAGCCCACATATTCTTTGCGGGTAGCCGTCACGGTTTAGTTTTGGACATACTTCAAGTACCCCCTGGGTATATCTGGAGTCCCCTCACCTAAGTTAAATTACTCATATTCTTACATTAATTTAAAATTAACCAAGATACAATTGCACAACATTCATTGTAGCACTTGCAAGCACTCTTAATTTTTTTTTCGACTCCATTTACAAGGAAATGGTCAATTGTTTATTCCTTTCAATCTATATGTGATTGGGTGTCATTTGCATGCTTACTTGTGATTATCTCATCATGGTATTTGTTGTTTAAAATTGTTAAAATCGAAACTCCTAAATAACTTACTCTTTAATATCATCATACTAAATAATTTTGCCTTAGTAACTTAATAGGGTCTATCCCCCTTGGATTCATTAGGAGTTGAGCCTAAATGGAGGAGTCAAGAACAAGGTGAGAGCCTTGTCTTGAGACTTTCCCCCAAGGACACACCAAGTGGCTTGAAGATTTCTGCCATGTAACCCAGGTGCATGAAAGGCGACAAGACTACACACATCCTCAACGTACCATCTTCCTTCTTTGTGAATAGTGTTGGAGCTCCCAAAGGTGAAATGCTAGGGCAGATGTACCCCTTCTTCAACAATTCTTCCAACTGCATCTACATTTCTTGATTTTGTGAGGTGCTCATCCTATATGGTTCTTTAGATGCGGTAACTGCCCTAGGTACCAAATCAATGGGGAAATCAATGTCTTTTTGGGCGGCAAATCAAGAACACCTTAGAAGATGTCTTCAAACTCATTGAGAGTGGTCATTAACTCTGTGCATGGCTTTGTCTCAACTGGAAATTATTCAATGTGAATAATGTATAGTTGAAACCTTCTTAAAATGTACTTATTCAATTGTTTGTTCGATATTTCCCTTACTATAATCGTTCTAGGTATTCCTTTTAACATACATATTTTCCATCCTCAATCACACAATTCACAACCTTGTTGTGGAAATCTAGAATTGCATGATGTGACTCGAGACAATACATTCCCAATATAATGTCATAAGATCCCAAAGGGATTATGTCCAAATTAGATTTTGTCTATAACCCATTCATGGTAAATTTACAGTATTTAACCACTGTTGTAACATTCCTTTTAATCCCTATAGCTAATTGCACTTATGCTTATGCAATTTTCTACCCACTAGCTTGTATCTTTCAACCAAGTTAGTATTAACATAACTAAATGTGTAGATCTGGAATCAATTAAAATAGAAACTGGTAAATTGTTTATTTTACCTTCAATTTCGATCATTGATGACTGATGATCTTCTTGGAGATTTTCCAAAGATGCATAGATATGTGGAATGTTACGAGATACATTCCCCACTATAGATGCTTCCTTTAAATTATAAATGCTGGTATCCTTGTTCTTTTTCTCAAGATGATTGTTGATATAGTGGTCACCTCCACACCTCCAACATTTAACTGATGTAGACTTCTCTTGTCCTATGGGTTCATTTATCCTTGGTTCAATTATCTGGTGTGGTTGTTTGAAATAACTGATGCATTCCTGCTTACGCCCAAAGAGATTGAATCCCTTTTTCCTTTGTTCCTATTTTTTCTTCAGATACTTTTCCAACTATTGTGAAGGTATTGCATGTTCTTTCCTTTTTCATACGGGAACTTGGCATTCCTTATGCACTCTTTCAATGTAAGTGGCTCATCATAATTGATTCGATATTTATAGAATGTTGGCAGGACACTAAGGAAACATTGGTTTTTTACTTTATCCTCTTGAATAAAATACACATAGCTTAACAAATCCAAAAATTTCTTTGCATACTCTTCCATGGTCATGTTGCCCTATCGAAGTTCAAAGAACTAAAGCATCTTCTATCGTAATACTGTTATGATCAATATTCTTGCTTGAATTATTTCTGAAATATTTTCTAGGATATCTTCCTCTCTTCCAGGCCTTCTACTTTCTTCAATTGTTCCCACCAATGGTAGGATTTTCCCTAAATAATAAATATGGTAGTCCTAGCTTCTTGATTGTCTGAATAGTCATGTAATTGCATATACTTTTTCATCTCTTTAATCCACATATTTGCAACTTCCCCAAACTTTTCTCCATCGAAGGTAGGAGGTTTAAGTTTTCTTAGTTCACCTTGTAATACATTTTCAACTCTTTTCCTTTTCTGATGTCTTTTGGGGATATTCTTGTGATGAATTTTAGATTTCACATTTCCATGATGGTTATCCACTGAATGTTGTTGGGAATTCACATACTTGTCATTGGAATGTCGGTACCTATCTGAAATTTCTTTATTCGGGGAGTCTTCTCCTTCCCTTACTAGCACCAAATATACTTGTTCTGCTTTATCATGCATATGCATTAAATTTTGCATCAATTGTTGGCTAATTTGATTATGCTGCTCCATGTACTATAGAATCTTTTCATTTCCTACCTGAATATTTTTCAATGTATGGAACACTTCCTTGGGTTCCATTTCAGACCAATGGCCATTGGAATTTATACTTTGGTCATCACCCAATCTCCTTTCTTCTACAAAATGTGATATTTTAGGGCTCTTGGCAGTCTTGAAATTATTCTTTCCCACTACTCTAGCAATTGACAATTACAAGTCCTGGAAAAACTATACTGTTCTAACAATGTGAAATTTATCCAAGTTTGTTAGATCACAATTAAATTCATATGCATAATGTAATTTACACTAACCACATTGATATATTTAATTCAATCATAATATAAATTTAAATAAATTATATAGCACAATTCCCTTTATATGCAAACATATCCCAGAGGCTAAGGGTTGAATCCTTAGCTCTGATACCAAGCTGTAACACACCCCGTGTCACACTAGACTTCACAATTATTTTATACGAATATTATATGCATATTTGTTACATGTATAAACCTAACAAGTGCATAATAAGATGCATAATTATCATAAGTAAATAGTGAAAGATTAACTAATTCATAAGACCCATATACTCTTCTACAAAAGTATAATAAACGAAATCAATAATAGCAAAATATTGAGATTCATAAATACGCTTGTGACTATGTTTGTATGCACTTACGAAACATAAGTTAACCTTAGATTTATTGTTAAGAAAATGCGTCAACATACCCATTTTATTTTATTGTTATTGTGCAGTAGAAAATTCCTTAAGTTTCATTGGGATTTTAACTTACCTAAATAATTAGGTTAAAACATGTAAGTAAATCCACTCTTTTTAATATAATTGTTATAATATTTTAACTAAGAAACAATTTCCTGCCCATATTAAATTATGGATTATAAATCAATATTTCCAAACGTTTGCATTTTATCATGAGTTGCGACAGAGTGAGCTACGACAGAGTGAGCTACAACATAGTGAGTTGCGCTAGAGTGAGATACGACAGAGTGAGATACGACAAAGTGAACTACGACTTAGTGAACTGCGACAAAGTGAGCTATGACGAGGTGAAATGTGACATAGTGAATTGCGACAAAGTGATTTGAGACATAGTAAGTTGTGAAGGAGTGATCTAGGATGTGGTGAACTAAGACAGAGTGAAGTGCGACTTAAGCATATAAAATTATGCCAAACTTTTCCTTAAGACAAAGAAATTTAGAAAGTGATCCTTGACAAGTGAAATTCAACACAACCATATTAAATTATGCCAAACATTACTTAACACAAGGAAATTCAATAAATGAACTCTGACAACTGAACTACAAAAGAAGCATACAAAAATTATGCCAAAGATTTCCTTAAAACAAGGAAATTCAATAAAGGAACTCCAATAAGTGAACTATGACACAAAGACATAAAAACATTTCTCAAATAAACATTATTTCTTTTATTTAGTCAAATGTTCATTACTACAAGGAATCCACCCTTAAAATTTACCGCGTAGTAATTGCAACAAGTGGGGTTTCCAAAATATAAAAAGGAAAAATATTTATTTATTTGATTATACTTTTCAAAATTCATGTAAGACAAAAGACATATAATTCTAACAATTCCACCCATGGAATTTAACATGCAAACCCTACCATACAAAACCTTTCATGAATTTGGCCCAAAACTTGAACTTCGACAAGAACACTTAGGATATATTATTTTCCAAATAAAACAACTTAGACATACGATTTCAAGCTCGGGAATTAACATTATCCACATGGAAAGGATGTAACCCCGACTTGAATAAATAAGTTGCATTCATAAAAAAATTGAATACATACTCCATGGTCAAACTTGCACATGCTTCATACCCATGAATTAATCAAAACAAAGAATGAATTTATACCTTGTATATAAACTTGGGAAATTTAAAAGGAAGTTGTTCAAAACATTTATCAATCATTAATTATTTACCATTTCAGAAATTAAAAGCAATTTCTAGGAAAATGCACATATCAGTGAAATAATTGAAATGGGAAATTGGTTCGTGGAAGCCACACTCCACCCAACCTTAGTAAATTTTTCTCAATTTTCTCTCAATGGAACTCCACCCCTGAGTTGAGACTCATGCATTCACCATAGATTCTCACCAGTCCCAAGTTTCTCTCAGATTTCCTCACTTGACAACAATATTTACGGCTAGTTTATTACCAAATCCATGCCAACCGTGTAATCTCTTCCTTTAGAATCATTCTAACTAGCACCATAGTGAAAACCATCACTGCATCTATGCTTATAATTCCACCAAAATAATTTCTTAAACCATTGACATATCATTGGTGTAACCAAAGCCAAAAACCAGGAAAAAATTTCAACAAAAAAGGTAACAAAAAAGGCTTTGGATTACAGGTTCACTCAACCAACCCAACTTCCATGAAATGGCTGAATTAGACACCTCACTTTGGAAATGGACTTGTTTCTCTATCCTCCAGTGACTCCAATTGACCATGAATTTTGTGTTCAGTCACAATTCTTCTCAATGCTACCACATTCCCATGTTGCACAATACATCTTCTTCTTTATTTTTTTCATATTCTCTCCGTCTTTGTTATATTTTCTCAGCTTCCTCTTTTATTTTTCTATGCTCTTAGTCCTCCTTTTCCCAAGGTTCCACCAACCTTGCATGTCCTTGTCCTCTTTTTGCAACACTTCTCCCATTTTTCAATTAACTTTTTAACCCCTTTTAACTTCAAAAACAGGTTTAAGGAATCACGTAGGGAAAAGTATGGGTTTAATAAATTTATAAGGTAAGAAGAGTTAAATAGGGTCATAATTAGATTTTAGGCTATATCAAACCACCCCCTCAATGATGTAGGTTAATACATGAATCCCCATTCATTAAGCGTGTTGGCGCTGCCATTGCTAGCTTAAATTTAATATTAACAAAACAATTACAACATGAGTTCATCCTTACATGCACTCATAATCTCTTACAAAATTACACTAATGAAACAACGAGGTTTTTAACTAGGGTTGTTACAACTATCATGGGGATATCGACAAAAGTTGATTTTAAAATCATCGACCCTAAGGAAGGATCTAATTCCTTCCCTACATTAGTTGGTCGACCATAAGAAAGAAAGATGAAACATGCGATATCCCTCAAGAAAGGCAGGATAAACCTTAAAGGAAATGGAACGAAAGTAATTGTACACATTCATTTGTCTCAAGCAAAAATTTGGGCAGAAATTGTCGATGACAACATCCAAATCCAACATTTATACCAAGTGATGCAAAATGGTGAGGAATGTGTCGAGCCTAATTGTCAAGGGGAGCTCCACCTTAAAAACCCTTCATATCTTGGATACAATTTGGATGCTAAACTCTACGAATAGCTGATGGAAAACTATGAAGTACAAGAACAAGACTATTGTACTACTAAAGTTTTCCCGAAGAAAAAGTACAACATTGTTACACCATTTCCATCATCCCAAATATTTTTGAAAGTAAAATTAGAGAATATCTTACAATCGCACCTGTGAAGAACAAGTTGTTGGGTATCCCACCATTAACATATAAAGAATGAGAGTCTCATGCATCTCATGTTGAGGAAGAATAAAAAAGCGTAGGAGATAAAGGTCGACTTCAAAGCTTAGTCGAAACCTTCACCGAACAAACTACACATTGGTGGGATACACACTAAACATGACTTTAGACATGGTCCATGGAATTCACATATTTTTTTGAGAGGTTGGGCAGAAGAAAAATCCCCTCCAAATAAAAAATAACAACATTCACCCAGGGACAATATTTCTAGAAGCACATCAACATCTACGTAAAATAACAAAAAATACTGGGATATAGAGACAAAAGAATCGTGATGCACTTATTCCCTAACACACTTGATTATTTTCCTAATAAATGGTATAAAATGGAAGAATCCATAGGATAAATTTTCATCTTGTTGGTGCAACCCATCAACAAAGCCTCATCGATAGGGGTTCCATCTCTGTCAACACCCTGCAGCGCGATCTCCCTGAGCACCGGCCCGAACAGGTTTTACCCTGCCAAGCAACGTCTGCGAAGCAGACAAGGTCTCACCCAAGGCATTCAAGGGAGAGATGTCAGAGCTGAGTTTCTGATGGTGGGGAAGGAGGACATGGGGATCCAACTGGGGAAAACCATGACTTATGCGATCATCCTATATTATCACAACATTAATCATGAAACACCATACTGCATGCAACAATCGTAGAGATTTAACAGATCACTTTAACAGAGCAAGGAGAACGAAGTCACATCATTGTATCAGAAGTAGAATCATAGCATTATAACAGATATACATAACTCACATTGCATCATTATAACAAAACAATTACTATCCCATCATAACAGAAACTAGATAGGGATTGAAACATACTCAGCACATATTATATTAATCTCACTTGAGCATGCCACATTACATCATCCTTCTGCAAAACCGAAGAGTTCATCAAAAGAAACCTAGAAAAAATCACAGTGAAGACAAAACAATCCCTCCCACAGAGTGTGCTAGTTACAATGACAAAATCATGTTTGTTTATCATTACAAAAGTGGATCTATAAATAGGCTTACGCCTTTGCCTCAAGGGTCCACTATTAACTAATTTCTAACCGCTACTGACCTATTATAAAAAAATTAGGTCCACATATATATATATGTAATATTCAAAAAGTGGTTACTTCTCCGCTTATCGTGATAAACAGCCCTTGTACGGTGCTGCGTGAGCTTGCACAGTTGCCGCGATGCTGTGCAACTCACTCGCCCCAACCCCTTGCCAACAAACCCCCAAAACAGTTTTGTAGCTCGTCCTCGAGCCATGTCAAGTTTACAAGGTGTATGTGACAGTCTTATCCTTAAAATCAACAAATTGCTTGGAAACTTCCTAAACTTGGAGCTGTACTTTAGCAATGGTATTCTAACAATTGCTCACCATTTGCTGGACCGAGTGCTCCTTAGTAGCCTTGTTGTCGACCATTTTTAGACTCTCCTAAACAACCTGAATTGTGGAAACAACTTTAATAGCCAATTGGCCACCAATATCTTAGAATTCATCAAGCTGCTCACGGTGCTATTGCTGGTGCTCTTGGGAATGGGAAGTGCGCTGTTGGATATCCTTCAGCTCAGTGACCTGGGTGATTTGGACGATCAGTGGCATGGCCTTAAGTGCTGACTGCAAAGTTGTTAATTGACCCTCTGCTTCCTATACCTGCACAGCAAGCTGGTCCAACTACTCATATTGAATAATACTATGCCAAAACTGCATGGTTTCCTCCAGAATAGCTTTGGGCTCTTGCTCCATGTGGCCAAACTGAGTAGCAATTTCCTCGAGGGAGGCCTTACACTCCACAACCTGCTCTGGTAGGGTAGTGGGATGCGCTTGAGCTTGAAGCAGCAAGTTATGGTCCTGAAGTTGAATCAAAGTCTGCCCCAATCACTGGGCCTTCTTGACTAGGGTGAGCTCAGTGGGGGTGTCAACCATGTCCTGATAGGCCGCATAGATAGCCTATTCCAATTCACTATACCGTGCACACAACTACGCTTGCTCCACAATCAGGAGATCCCGCGCCTTCTTGAGATCTATAATCTCCATAGCACCCTTTCACTATATCTTAGCTTGTGTTTTCTCGAGCGTGTTGATTTCTTGCAATTTTTCTTCGACCAACTACACATGCACCTTGTGCACCTCCACGGCATCCTTCTTCAGTTGCTCAGTAGAATCCCGGGCTTCGATATAACCTACCGTCAATTCTTACTGTCATGACGCCAACTCCAATGCGGTGCCATGCTACAAATCAACCAATTCTATAGTGGAAAGTTTGTTCAGGTCCAGATTCATGCTATGGATTGGGTGCAACTGCTGAGAACCTTCTACATTTCCTATGTCAATCGCAATCGGGGGAACTTGCATGTTTCGAACCCGAGGCTCAGTGTTGATCGACCAGCTATCCTACAATAGAGGTTGTGCTGACGGTTGCTTGGAAACAATATCAAAAATAGATTCTAGCTTAGTTCTTACCATACAAAATTATTCCTGGTTCAATTCGTGGATTGTCGTAGTCGCAGCTGTGGATGAATCCGTAATGGCCTTGATAAGCCGTTGCAATTGATCTTCTAAGCCGGATTTAGTACTACTGCTAACCTCATACTCTTGTTTCCATTTGGTGCGAGTCTCCTCGTGCATCCGCTGCGCTGTATCTTCCATGTCCGTGGATGACTCATTGTCAAAGTCATGGGAACCTAATTCTGGTAGGATAGGGTCTTCAGGGGCTTCCAGGGGTATCTCCTTATCTAACTCCTCTTGAATTACTGGGACGCGCCAAACACCCAACCATTCTTACACAATCGCATCCAAATCTTCCGTGGTGATCTTCTAAGGCAATGGCAACCACTGCTTATCGGGATCCCTCCTATCTTGAATATGAATGGAGTGGGGTCCAACAAAAAACTGAATGATCCTCTGATACTTGGCCATAGTGTAGTTAGAGATCCTTGGACCAAGGACAGTGGCCACCTGTAGTGCCTCCTAATAGATCCAAAAATGAATCGTGCAATCTGTTTGGCGACTGGGTTCTTCGACCCACCACAAGTTTTGATAGCGGGCACCGCAGCAAACCTTGGTTGCCTCAATCGTCATTGGATAGTAGTCCTCTGGCTCCATCCAAGAAACCAGGGAAATGAGAATCAAAAGCCAACTATAAGAAAAGGGGTGCCTGCTCTAAGCAGTGAGCGCATTATCAAGCAACTGGTTTAACAACAATAGAGACCAATTCATTTGAACTCCTTCTGCACATTTTTGAGCACAGGAGACAACTCCAAAATTAGATTTCACTGGTCTATTTCTGTGAACAACTTTGATATCTATAATTCTAGCACCAATTCACACTGTCTACTAGTTGATACTGTCAATACGATAGGCACAACCATCCCGTTGTAACCTGAAGCACTCCTTCAGCTTCTTCACAAGCCTTTTGTCCGTATCTCATCCACGAATATATTGCATTGGGTCCTCCCGAGGCTTAGGCAACCCAATAAAGTTGGCAATCAAGTCGATAGTAATAGGGATCAGCATAGTTAGCCAGAGCGTCCCTACATGGAAGCATGCCAACAGTTGCTTTACACATGCATGTGCTTCATTCAACCGGCCAAAGTAGGGCATATTGATGAGCCCCAACAATCTAGATTTCTCTAAGCCACTGGCCCATGGATTCAGAATTCGCTGAATGGGGCCACCAGGAACTGTCATGACAGAATCATAGGGCTCATCCCAGACATCTTTTAGAAAAAGAAAGTCATGTTTGTCGAACTTGAGCCTAATCAACGTAGGGATGATATCTACGGAGCATTTCATCCCTTCTAGAAGTGGTGGTAATTTGGGCGGGTACTTATGGTTCTTCAATAGCTGCCATGGCTTAGCGCCTAGACGCGTGGGAGAAACGTATCCCAAAATATCATTCACCGAGACACCCTGGGGTGCCATGGAATCAACTGCTCCTGATATTGATGGCCTCATCTGGGCAGTGCCTTCTCCCTGCATTCGCACAGAGGTGCGAGTTTGCTGCTTCTCAGGGGGTGTCGGACTGGGTCATTGAGCCTGGCATTTTCACTTTGGAATGGATGACGAACCCACTGGCATACTCATAACTTCCTCTTCCACAGACGTGGGCTGAATGACTTGTATTCACTCAAAATTTCAATGGTGTCAAGACTGCTCAGCATCCCTTACACCGCAAAACCAGAAGATACACTCAACAACACAAACTATGATCAACACTTAGCTCAATACTCTGAACAAAATTCACCTTTGCCTTCGGCTCTCACAACTGAATAATACCAACCAACACCTCCCGTGCAGTGTTTTATAGCCACTTCTAATTCCAAATCCATCATTACCAAATCTAAGTGCACCATTCTTGCCAAATCAAGTATTAATGATATCAAATCCGTTGATGATCTCATGCAAATAACAGTCGAATACCCCATTAATGCAGGCCGCTTCAACAAGTGCTACCTGCCAAGTGGTTTAAATACCTGCATTTATTACCTGATTTAGCCATCCCACAGCTCGACAATTGTCACGAATGGTCGACCAACTACTGCCAACGACTGTATCTTCTTTGCTCAACCTCACTCCCAAGGCTCACCTCTTTATGCTGAACTCAAAAATGTTTTTATTTTTATTTTTTTTCGTCGCTTCAGGTGGTGTGCATCGCCAACCCCATTCTATAGGGCTTTAAGTGACTTCCATTAATGATCTTTGGTAACATGACACCATCTAATTGTTGCAACTGCACAGCACTTCCAGAGGTAATATACTGAACAAGATAGGGCCCAACCAGTGCATTTGCAGCTTACCTAGATGCTTGATAAACTTACTGTCATATAATAACACCAAATCTCCTACCTCGAACTGTTTCTGCTTAATATGGTGACCATGCCATGGCTTATGCTGATCTTTCACAACCTGCTGTTGCAATCCTATGATGAAGCAATCCTCGTCGAGATGAAGTAGTTGTGCAACATGTTCTTCTAAGGCCTTTGCATCTTCCATGCCCATTTCCACAGCAATGTAAAAGTTGGGAATGATGTACTCCATGAGCATGAATTCCTCTTGCCCATAAACCAACTTAAATGGTGTGTGACCTAATTTTTAGGTAGTACGATAGGCCCGTAAAATTGCAGGAATTTTCAAATCCCAGTCATCGCAGTTGGTGTTACATACCTTGGTCAGCGCTGTCTCCAAAATTTTGTTGAAGGCCTCAACAGTATCGTTGGCCTGTGGATGGTAGGGATTACTTCACTTATGTTGTACCTGAATGTCCACGGTTATCACTTTTATGTTTGGTTGACAAAGTGACTACCTTGGTCACTCATCAGGATGTGCGGACACCCAAAGTGCATCACAATGTTCTCCAAAATAAACTGTGTTGCTATCGCGGCGGTGCAATCAATGACTGGTGTAGCCTCCAACCACCGATTTAGGTAGTCAGTGGCAATGATAATATAACGGGTGCTAGTGCGCTTACCTGGTGGATTGATGGGACCTAAAAAGTCGACGACCCATTTATCAAATGGCTGAAAAGTCACCTATGGTACCAGTGGCATCTCGTCTCTCTGCGATGGTTTACCAACCCGTTGGCATACATAGCAACTCCTGGCATAGTATGTGGCATCATTATGCAATGCGGGCCACCAAAGCCTAGCACGCAACACCTTTTGGGCAGTGGCATGGCCTTCGCAGTGACCTCCCATAACACCTACATGCACTTCCTCTAGAATAGGACCCTGCTCATGTGGTAAGATGCATCATCACAGTATCTCATATAGTCCAAGTTTATAGAGTTGTCCTGTAATGAGTGAAAAATCAGAAGCCTTGATGACTAGCTGCTTCTTCTGGCTAATCGACATATCTGTAGGGGCGAGGCCAGTAGATAAAAAATGAACAATGGGGCCATAGTAATCGTCTACGATTTCAACTCGGAATAATTGCACATTAGGAATCCCATCTTCAATATTAGTGGGTTCTTCATCATTATCAATACGTGACAAATGATCCAGGCTAGTGTTTAACCATCTTGGCTTTACCACTATTTCAAAACAAAATTCTTGGAACAAAAGAAGCCACCTGCAGATTCTCCCCCCCAACATAGGCTTATTTACTAGGTATTGCAAAGCTGAATGATCAGTGAACATCTTAAAGTGTCCACCCAACAAATAGTGTCTAAACTTTTGAAAAATACACCATCGTCAGGCCATCCCTTTCAGTCATGGTGTAATTTTGTTCAGCAAATGATAACTTCCTACTGGCATATGCTATGAGATGATCCAAGTTGCCTTCACCTGGTTGCGTAAGGACAACCCCCAGCACAATAGAAGAGGCATCAAAGTGCACATGGAATTCCTTATTCCAGTCAGGAAAAACCAGTATGGATGCAAAGGCCATCTTGGCCTTCAAAGTGTCGAAGCTGCCTTGACATTCCCGAGTCCATTCAAATGCAACATCCATCTTTAGCAGTTTCTCGATAGGAGTAGTAATTGTAGAATATCCCCTTATAAACTTACGATAGTAGCATGTGTGGCCTAGTATTGCTCAAATAATTTTTACATTCGTCGGTGGTGGTAAACTGAGGATCAGCACAATCTTTGCCGGATCTACCAACAAACCTTCTTTGCAGACGATGTGCCCAAGTAATATACCAAAGGGTGCACAGAAGATACATTTCTTGGAATTCAATGCAATTTGATGCTATCAACACTGTTCCAACATTAATCGCAAGTTGTCTAGGTGGTATTTAGCCAAATAGTAGACGGTCTATTCATCCATATAGACCTACAAGAACTTTTGAATAAAATCCTTAAAGACTGTGACAATGACATAAGAGAATACGACGGGAGCATTTTTCAGCCCAAAAGGCATGACTGTATACTAGAAAAAACCCCATTCAGTGATGAATGTAGTCTTATGGAGATCCTCCTTCATGATCCATATTTAGTGGTAGCTTGAAAAACCATCTGTGAAGGAATATACCTCCTGGCCTCCTACACCTCCCAGGACTTCATCTGTGAAAGGGGTCGGGAACGGATCATGCATACATGTGTCATTCAATTTTCTTAGATCTACACAGATGCGGATTTCTCCAATCTTCTTGCCTTGGACGACCATCGAGCTTATCCACTCCAATTATTCTACCAGCTCGATGATCCTAGCATCAAGCATCCGATCAAGATCATTTTTCACTCGATCCTTATATCACGGGTTCAGTCTATACAGCCTCTGGTGGACTAGTTTTGCATCTGACTTGAGTGGAATCTTCATTTCTCCTAAATAGCCAAGGATCCCCTTCATCCTCGAAAAATGCGTAGGGAACAGATCTTGGAATTCATGCAAGAGATCCGTGATTTTGGCTATCATTTTTTCTCCCCAATAGTCCCCAACATTGGAAAATTTTGGGTTTCCTTCCATCCCAATGTCAACTTTCCTAATGCGCAGCGGCTGGTTCATCGAGTCCATTGGTATGTTGGGAGCTGCAACATCACAACTTCCATAAGAATGTGGGATATTAACATTGCGCAACTCATCGTCATATTCAGGTTCCCCGGACAAGTTGTAGCACATCATCATGGATTGGATGGAGCAATTTGCATGGGGATCAGCCAGGTATGCGATAGGGGTGACTTTTAGTACTATGTCACAGATAATGTGTAAAGAATTACATACCTCAGCATCAGCATCCTGGAAGTTAAACATCTGCACGAAGTGAGCTGACAAATCCTCCCACATGGTAATGGTTCTGCTAACTCTGCTGCTACATACTAGGACTGTGGCATTTCTTCAAGAGTATGAACAAAAGAGTGAACCCACTCATCTCTGGGTCGTGATGTCCATAACGTTTGACATTTGATCAAATGACTGGTGGGGTCATTTTTTCCATCATATCTCCCAACATGGTAAACCTCTACATCACTAAAATGGACCACCATCAATCTCTAGCACTACTCCCAGTCGTGGATCATCCATTTGTGTGCTACCCACCAATGGGCCAGGGTAGCCTTTAGTGCTACATCAAGAGGAAATATCCTTTGCGGTTCCAACACTTTCTTTCCAAATTCTTGGAAGAACTCATAGAGTCTTGGCAGTCCTTCATAATTAGAAAACTCGACCATCTCAGTTGTAACATGTCAGAGAGACTGCGTAATTAACCCACACTTCAAGAATGATACCTCATGCAACTGATTTTGCCAATTTTCTAGAGCATCATTAGAATCTAAGGATGCAGAACTTGCACTGCACCATCAAAGTTCGCTGTTGATAGTGGGATGGATGTAGTCCTTGGAAATGTTGTATGCCTGATCCCAACTTCTCCCGAATTCATCCTTCACAGGTTCAATATAGAGCTGTCCTTCCTGAGGGTCCATAGGAGCAATGAACCTAACATCCTGGTTCTCAAACATCATAACTCGGTTTTAGAAAATTATAATTGCCATGTTGTCACTATCCCACCCAAGGTTAAGGGGGGGTTGTCTAACCTATGGGGGCCATTGGGAGTTTTCCATGTGTCACCTTAGTTATTCTGTTGTTAGTGGGGGCAACTATGGGCTGGCAATAAACCACTATGCTCACGCCTGCACTCTATCCACGACGCGTTGGCTGATTGTTCTGTCCACCCTCCCCATCGTCGCCTGTTCATTTTCCTCACACCGAGCAGAGTTAAAAGGATCCACGATCCATGGATTGGGGGTTTGGTTCTCCTTTCTCTCATCGGCTGTTTCCTTTCCCTCATGCACCGATTGGGCTCTAGATATGATATTCCTTCAGCTTGTACAGAGAATGGATTTCCCCATTTTTGGATGACTATTGTCTATTTAGGTTTTTCATCATCGTTTTGTTCTTCCTCACACAGTGAGTCGTTCTGTTCACTCTCCTTACGCACCGGTGGAAAATGGGCATGGTCCTTCTCATGCAGGATTCTCTCCTTTGTTTTGGGACTCACACAGTGAGATGGGAAGCATGTTCTATCATCCATGATTTCTTGTGAATGAGCCCTTGCATTTGGTGCAGTGTGTAAGTTCATGCTTGTTCCCCTTAGTGACGGTGGTCTGCATTTATGTTTTTCCTTCGTCCAAGTTTGAGAATCGGACTTCTCTCCTATTTTGGGATTGTGTAATGTTGCCACCATTTTCATTGTGAGTTTGGGGTTGTTGTCTTCCCCTGGTTTTGGGTTGCTTCTTGGTTTATGAGGCTGCAGACGTCCTTTGGGGATTGTTGCTGAGTTATTTTGGTCACACTAGGGCCAAGAACAACTCTGAAGCGTGGCTTGACTTGAACTATGTTTCACCTTTTTGTTTGGGGTTGTCACCCTGTTGTCTTTTCCTTCTTCACAGAGCTGTGAATTGTTTGTTTTATTGCAGCATGCAGTGGTTGGTATTTGGACTGTTGAGAGTAGGATTAGAGGCTAGGTATGCTTGAGAAAACTAGTGTTTGGAGCCACTCAGATAGAGTTAGACTGCTGGATTTCTTCTCCACAACCCTTGAAGAGTATTGGAAAGGGAAGTCAGGGCCTAAGGGATTGTGAAGCAGAGAAAGGACTGATTCCTAGTGTCAGGTGTGTGGATGTCTTAAAATTCAGGTTAACTATGGTGTAGGAATCCTTAGCTCTCCATTTAGGCCACTAGCTTAGCGTTTAGCCTTTCCTAGCTCCTTGACGACCTGATAAACCCTACTGTGTGGGCTTGGCTGATTTGTGTACCTTGGCTATGTGTAAGCCTGATTTGACCCTTATTCCTTGAGGAATCATGCCTAGCTCGGGGGTGGTAGTGTTGCTGAGAGATTGATGAGCATGCTGGCCTATGGTTGGGTGGAACATTGCAGCGACGTAGTTGGTTGCGGGACGAATCCTATTTAAGGTAAGTATTCTTGACTATTTCATCTCTACATTTATATTACTAATTAATGAATATAATGAACATGTGGCATGCTTGATTGAATGTATGTTTTCTTCCGCTATGTATATGAAGGATTATGCATCTTAGTATGTTTTATGTTTTAAGAATTTTATTCTAGCTTTTTATGTATGTTCATTTTCATGGGGCTAGTTGCCCGGAGGTTTATGTTTGGTGTTTAGTAGTGTCCTCTTCGCCTGTCAGAGGGTCGGGGATGTTACAGCATGGTATCAGAGCTCTGGTTGCAACATGGGCCTGAATGGGCCATGAAGATGTAGTGAAAGAGCTTATGTTGTAGCATTTGGGCCTCATAGGGCCATGAGAAATAGTTAACAGAGGCAGGTTTCCTACTGCCCAGAAGAAACTAGGAAAAATGGGTGAAGACAAGAAAATTCACAAAATTTTCTAACTGCCAGAATGTCGGCTCATCAGAAAACTTAGTGACAAGTTCTTCCAATGCAGCGGAGCACTTAGTGGGAAGGCCACCCGACAGACGGTAATTGGAAGGAAATTGAGGAAAGGTTGTTTTCGTCGGCCATCGGCTCATTGAAGAACTTAGTGCGAAGTTCCTCTGACACGGTGGAAATGTTAGTTTGAATCCCACCCAATGGCCGAAGGTCTTGCAAAATTTTGTGTAAGTTTTAAAATCGTCGGCCATCGGAACATGTTAGTGGTATTCATCACCGATGAACAGTAGAAGGAATTAGTGGTTCAAGCGCCACCATTGCAGAAGCCTAGTGCACTAATCCTCCAATGGATACAAGTTTTGCTTACCGATGCCGCGATGGTTGTGTTTCAGTCATCGATCAGAAGGGATCAATGGATTGTAAACCCACTATTGCGGATAGCTAGAGGACTATCCTTCCAATGGATAGAGCCTCCGATCGCCAACGCAGTAAACAAAGTTCAAAAATTTCTCCAAGTAACAAAGTCATCGGCCATCAGAAGATGTTAGTGGTTCGTGCGCCTGTTGTTGCAGAAGCCTAGAGCACTAGTCTTCCGAAGAGGAAAAGTTCTGACTGCCGATGTCGATGTGCTTCAGCTTGCCGGTCAAAAATCATTAGCAGATTGGGCCGCTGATTGAAAAAGGATCAAAGTTGATAAGCCGTAGTTACAGTTGCTGATTGAACTACTCCACCGATGCACTAGTACTTCCAGTCGTCGATGCCGAGGTGTTTAGTGAACAATATTTTCAGGTTCATAACTATGGTGGTGACAAACAATTGCTTGATCACCAATGAATAGAATATAGTTGAGTTTATGAAGCGGTGGAAAGGAAGACTAAACAGAAAAATTTTGAAAATTTTTCTAAGTCGTAGAATCATCATCCATCAACGATGGTTAGTTGATCACATCGTTGATGCTTAGATGATTCAATTGCCGATGAGCTACATCGGATAAAGTCAGTTGATCGAACCTCCGCCGTTGCGGCTGATTAGTAGACTATTCTGCCAATGGACATTGTTCCGACTGTCGATAGACCTGTGGTTGCAGAATGCATAGAAAGATCATGGGCCGTTTTTGTGGCCACATAAAGAATTGATCACCCGATGAGCATCCGAGCACCGATGCCACAAAATACTGGTTGCTCCGACCGCCGACAAAGTCATGAGCTACGGAAGACATAGGAAGATTGTGGTCCATCATTGCGGAAGCCGAAAGGACTAATCGTCCGATGTGTAGGGAACCCGTCCGTCGATGCAGCGATTAGGAAAACGAAATTAGACCTATGAATCATCGATGAAACTTAGAACAGCAGACCACTGTAGGGCCGATAGGGCGGAAGGGAATAGACAAGCGACCTGCTGATACAGCGGAGAAAGTTAGAGGTTTCAACTGCTGAAACGCCAGGAGATTAGTAAGGAGAAGATCCGATTAGAAGAAAAATTTGAAGAGTATAAAGTCATCGAAATTATTTTGATGATCATGCCGCCGATCGGAAGGAATCAAAGGAAACCACTTATACTATGAAACGAGAACTATATACTATGAACGAGAACTCTACCCATAAAAACGATGATTTTTGCAAAAAAAACACCAAAAACACCCCCC
>LPNX010330825.1:152446-198285 GCA_001517045.1 Pseudotsuga menziesii
GTACAACAAAGATAATTCAAAGGCCCCAAAAAATGTTTGAAAATGAAAATGTGTGATACTGGCATCAACCATTTTTGAAACGGGGGTAAAAATAGCTACTAAAATTAGGAGAGAAAAAAACGAGAACTGTGTCGAGTTCTCGTTTCATAGTATAAGTGGTTAGGATCTTAAACCCGCCGTTGCGACAGTCTAAAGCACTATCTGCCCGATGGATAGTAGGTCTAATAGCCGATAGATGTCCGTGGAAACCATAGTAATATCACGTTCCGCCGTTGTGGCTGCTCAAGGGACTACGCACCCGATGAATAGACGATTTTCTCGCTGATATAGATCGGAAGTTTAGTCAATTTGACCGCTGAAACACCGAAAAGAAGTAAGCAAATAGACCGCTGATGAACTAGGTGTTTTGACCATCGCAGTATCGAAAAGATAGCTAGGAGGAGGTCCGATTGGGCCTAAGGAAAATTGGGGTTTTCGAGAGAATTTCTCAGTGATTTTTCAAGCAGTTTTCAACTTCCTTTCAATGGGCTTTCAACAGATTTCAGCAGACTATCAATGGTCATAGGGCTGAAAAGGAAGAAAACCCTAGGTGACTGAAGTTAGAATTCTCGACCAAAATATAGGTGTGTTTTGCCATCATTCTAAGAAGTGGTGTGGTTTTCACACCCGAGGTCAGAGTGAAGCATGTGGATAAGCATTGGAAAGATTATCCAGCAGGGAACAAGGGAGCGTCACCAGAATCTGAGTGCGGAGTAGAAAAGTGCTAGTGATTGCTTGAAAAGCAATGTGCTGCTGTCAATATAGACAAATCCGAGAATTACATGCTTGGAGGTAGCAAGACCATGCAGTCAAACCAGTTGTTGTGTGGAATAGAAGTTCCATGCAGGGATGAGGGACTTGAAAAGGGAATTTTTTTTTAAACCCTGTCTTTCTAATTATGATTACAAGTTTTATACATGAAATGTATGAAGATATTCCTTGCATGCATAAGATATTGCATATTGGTAAGAATAGTAAGAATTATGCATTTATAATGAGCCACTAAGGATAATTATTGCATTGGTATTGGCATTAGTGGAAAAACCAACGACAACATGGAAATGGTTGAGTATGTTGCTAATACTGACAAATGTGAATAGAAACCCTATGGAGAAAGGGATAAAGCAACAATCCCAGAATCAAAAGTTGGTGAGCAAATTATGCAATCTCCTGTAAGGGACCAACCAAACTGGTAATGTCAAGGGTGTAAGTAGGACCCAGGAAGGTAAGAGTCTAATTATGGCCATTGCATGGAGTCGTAAAAGCAAGATGTCTTATACCATGTGAGTATTTGAATTTTATATTGCGTTCATATAGAAATATGTTATGCCTGTATTATGTTGCTATGAGCTTAGTAGCCCAAAGAAAGTAAGCACTGATGATCTTGATTATATTAATGCATCCTATATGAAGTAGTCATGGTTAGGCCATGCATGGTATGTTTGAATGCATAGTATTCCCGAATCAATGCAAGGTAGCATTGAGTGGATATGCATTAAAAGATTTCATAAATATTGTAGTTATGCATTGAACGAATGCTTATGAAGGGTGTGAGTAAATGATTACATAAGTATGGGTGCAAATGTTGTGATGCATTGCATGAATGCATTAAGATAGTGCATGTGATATTATGAATAACTAATGGCTGAAATGATGAATTGATGACCAATCTAGAACCATTTCAAGAGATGTTATGAATGCAGGATAGTAAGTGCATGAAGAGGGTAGTCATGATCAATTGGCTGCCGGAAATTCTCTATGGAATGGCAAGGTGGTACAATGATACACTTGTGAAGTAAACAGTATCTAAACAATTCATTTAAATTGCATAAATGATGTGACTGTACCTTGTAATTTTGGTATGATAATGATTGCGTGAATTAAATAAGTTTTGGTAGTATTGATATGCTAATAACTGGAAGTATTTGAATTTTATAATTCTGAAAATGCTTCAGTGATTGTTGCAGCAATGGAAAAAGTTATATGCATCAAGACTACCAGGTGTTTGGCTGATTGAAGTTCAGATTTCAGGAAGATTGGTTGGAGCATGGCATTGAGAGTAAGACCATGACAAAGGCCAGAATCTACCATGTGAAAGAGCCAAACCTTATGAGGAGAGTTGCATGGCTATAAAAATAGTTTGTATGCACAATGGGTTGTTAAATTTGAATTTGTGAATTGCAGGTTTGAGAAATTGCTGACGACTACTAATCACTATTGGCTTGCATAAGATTGTGTCAGGAGGATGCATTGTAAGTGGGTATTCATGTTATGCTAGTAAGCATGAAATTATAATGGGCATAGTGGTGTTGCTTACAAGAGACCCACAATTGAGGATCACCTCATTGCCAAGCAAACCAATTTCTGTAGTAGACAGAATTGCAAATTCCTATTGAATTTAATTACTGATGTCATTTCTTGGTTATAGAACAATAAATTTGGATTGTATTATCAAATAATGATTGACTATTTGGCTATTTGATGAATTTTCCAGGGGTACACAAAGCAGGAAGATCATGTGTGATGGCTTGCAGGAGCCAAACTTCATGGGAAGGTTTTCCCTTATCTTGGAAATGGGTTTCGGGTGAAACTCCATTGGACATTTTGGAAATGTCTCATCTGCACTACATGTTTGGTAAGCCACATGAGTGAGATGGTATGGATTATGTCGGTAAGACATGTGTGGATATAAAATGTAAAAAGGAATTGGAATGGAAAACTGAAGGACTGTCAACTCAGAGAAGGGAGCCCCCGTTCCTCCTCAACAAAGGAATACTGCTTCGGCAAATGGATAAGTGTTATGTGACCCTAGCTAAGGATATGCATGTCAAATTGTTAAATTCAAAATGCACAGCATGTTTTGATTTTATTTCCATTATGACAGATTGCTTGACTATGCATAGGGCCTACATGGCACACATCAGAAAGGGGTGCACACTTTTTTGATGTCGGATCATGGAAGGGTTTTTCAATATTGATTACACCCTAGGGAGTGGACGCACTCCTAGTGTCTCAATACTTGATAGTGAATTATATGAAATATGATTACAGTCTTAGAGCAATAATGCTAACAAATATGCTTACATTGCTTGTGTTGTCAAGCTAAACAGATGTAGTCTAGTATTGTACACTAAATGGACAATGGCTTGATCTCATCCTACCTTCTACAGAGAAGGAGGCATTCCTAAGGGACTATCAACTCAGATAAGGGAGTGGTCTCTCTAAAGAGCACAGAGAAGGAGACATTCATGAGGGACTGTCAACTCAGAGAAGGGAGTGGTCTCTCTAAAGAGCACAGAGAAGGAGACATTCCTAAGGGACTGTTAACTTAGAGAAGGGAGTGGTCTCTCTAAAGAGCACAGAGAAGGAGACATTCCTGAGGCACTGTCAACTCAAAGAAGGGAGTGGTCTCTTGTGTGATATGGGATAGTGGAATTAGAGCTCACTACCGGAAATGAGACCTAGAAATGAGACCTAGAAATGGTCGTTGATTATTGATATAAGTGCATGTGTTATTATTGATGGCCTGATAAACCCAACGGTGTTGGCTTGGCTAATGATTGGTTGTTGATATAAGTGTATTGTTGAGATAAGTACAGGAAATGTGTTGAAAATCTGATAAAACCAACTGAAGGTTGGCTTGACTGTGCCTGATATATGTATAAAAGGATGTTGGGAAACAGCCTGCATGTTGGCCTAAAATCCAAATCCATAGGTGATCCCAAGGCTTGCAAAGCGAAGCAGGATACTGTGGACCAACGAGGAAACACACAATACAGATAAGTATTGGATTATTTTGCAATTCTTGCTTATGAATATGCATGTGTATATGAATTGGTTATGATGTTTTAAGCTCTTGTTTAAGAGATAAAAACTGATGACAATAAACTAAACATGTGAATTTATTCAATGTTTGAATATAGGTATCGCTGGAAGCGAGGACTATGAGAGCATCCTAGGGGTGCATGTGGACGTGTGACTATCCTGAAGAGCTCAGAATGGGAAGTAATGAAAAAGGTTCTAGTGAGACTGTGAAGTTCCTAGCAGCCGAGACAAACCATGTGGGGAGGCTCCATGGTTGAGAGGTCTGAAATAGACCAGAGACACTAAGTGTCATGACCAAGAGGGATTGGTCTAGCATTCACGGTGAAGTGAAAGAGGCTGAGAGTATGAAAAGCCACAGCGGTGGTGTGGGTTCCAGGATGGAAAAAAACAAAGAGGAAAAAAAATCTTGCTTCTCTCTCTTGCCTTTTGATTATATATATATAGATATATATATATATTTATGCATTGTGAAAATAAAAGATTGTTGAATGCATGTATGACAGAAAATAGAATGTGTGTATTTTCTTAAAGTAAATTGTGAATGCTGGGATGGTTAAGTCCCTGCCCAAGAATGGACATGAATGAGCTCATGTGCGTGTTGGGAAGGCCTGAAAAATATGAAAGTCTCCTTGATGAGACTTGGACTGTCATGCCAATTGGGTAATTAATTGACTGATATTAATGCCTATATTATGCTTGGTCTAACATAATTTCAATGATGCATTTCACAGGTGAGAAAGGTGAAATCCAGTAGTGCACATTGATCATGGAAGTAGACCAAAAGCTACTGGACTTGGCTGGAAGTCTCCTTCAAACGATTGCTAGAACCCAAGAGAATCTTGGAGAAATGCTCAAGATATAGAAAAGGTAGAATGAGATGAACCACCATATTTTGCAAGACTCTATTGGTTTGCAAAAGGAGGTAAAAATCCTTCCGGGGACAATCCGTAAAGGAAAAGAAAGTGGTTCAATGATGGGACATTCATCCAAACGATCTGTTAAGAAACTGTCTAGGCATGAAGACTAAAGGGAAATTGAGTAGGTAAAGATGAAGTAGCCAGTGAAATGTTGGAAATGTGGAGGACATCATTTATGCCAGGACTGCCCAGCGAGGGAACATAAAGAGGGCAGCAGCCACAAAGTTCCTTGATTTGGGGATGAACCGAAAGCTAAGAACTAGCAAGAGAAGCTTGTGGAAGCCAAGGGGCTTGGTCCTGAAAGTTCAAAGTAAATAATTGAACATGGGACAGATCTGCAATGTGCAAATGGTTATGCATTCCTATTGGAACACCGAGGACAGTGTTATTCCAAGGGGGAGGGGATTGTAATACCCCGGATTTGACTCCGTTTGCATTCAAATATACATGATGTATATTTTGTAATTAATCGTGGTGTGGAGCTAAAGGAAAAATCCCCACCATCGATTTGGTTGTGTATGTTTAAGCAATAGGGATTGTTGCCGATGGTATATCGTGCCATCCGACACATTATAGTTTTGACATCATGTAAATATGCGCATCAAATAAATAAACCCACAGCCAGCTATGACGGTGCAACATTAAATGAAAAGGGCATGATTCCTAAGGTTAAGGGGGGGTTGTCTAACCCGTGGGGGCCATTGGGAGTTTTCCATGTGTCACCTTAGTTATTCTGTTGTTAGTGGGGGTAGCTATGGGCTGGTAGGAAACCACTACACTCACGCCTGCACTCTCTCCACGATGCGTTGGATGATTGTTCTGTCCACTCTCCCCATTGCCGGCTATTCATTTTCCTCACGCCGAACTGAATTAAAAGGATCCACGATCCATGGATTGGGGGTTCGGTTCTCCTTTCTCTCACTGGTTCTTTCCTTTGCCTCACGCACCGATTGGGATCCGGGTATGATCTTCCTCCGGCCTGTACAGAGAATGGATTTCCCCATTTTTGGATGACTGTGGTCTGTTTAGGTTTTTCATCATCATTTTGTTCTTCATCACATAGTGAGTCATTCTGTTCACTCTCCTTACGCACTGGTGGTCCTTCTCACGCAAAATGCTCTCCTTTGTTTTGGGACTCATGCAGCGAGTTGGGAAGCATGTTCTGTCATCCATGATTTCATGTAAATGAGGCCTTGCATTCGGTACGGTGTTTAAGTTCATGCTTCTTCTGCTTAGAGATGGCAGTCTGCGTTTATGTTCTTCCTTTGTCCAATTTTGAGAATCGGACTTCTTTCCTGTTTTGGGACTGTGTAATGTTTCCACCATTTTCATTGTGAGTTCGGGGCTGTTGTCTTCCCCTGGTTTTGGGTTTCTTCTTGGTTGCTAAGGCTGCAAACATCCTTTGGGGGTTGTTGCTGAGTTGTTTTGGCCACGCTAGGGCCAAGAACAACTCTGAAGCATGGTTTGACCTGAACTGTGTTTCACCTTTTTGTTTGGGGTTGTCACCCTGTTGTCTTTGCCTTCTTCACAGAGCTGTGAACTGTTTGTTTTACTGCGACATGCAATGGTTGGTCTTTGGACTGTTGCAAGTAGGATTAGAGGCTGGGTATGCTTGGGAAAACTGGTGTTTGGAGCCACTCCGACAGAGTTATACTACTGGATTTTTTCTCCACAACCCTTGAAGAGTATTGGAAAGGGAAGTCAGGGCCTGAGGGACTGTGAAGGAGAGAAAGGACTGATTCCTGGTGTCAGGTGTGTGGATGTCTTAAAAGTCAGGTTAACTTTGGTGTAGGAATCCTTAGCTCTCCAGTTAGTCCACCATATTTTCATTTAGCCTTTCTTAGCTCCTTGACGGCTTGATAAACCCTACTGTGTGGGCTTGGCTGATTTGTGTACCTTGGCTATGTGTAAGTTTTCTTTGACCCTTATTCCTTGAGGAATCATTCCCAGCTCGAGGGTGGCAGTGTTGCTGAGAGATTGATGAGCACGCTGGCTTATGGTTGGGTGGAATGTTGTAGCGACATAGCTAGTTGTGGGATGAATCATGTTTAAGATAAGTATTCTTGACTATTTTGTCTCTACATTTATATTACTGATTAATGAATATAATGAACATGTGGCATGCTTGATTGAATGTATGTTTGCTTCCATTATGTATATGAATGATTATGCATCTTAGTATGTTTTATGTTTTAAGAATTTTATTCCATCATTTTATGTATGTTAATCTTCATGGGGCTAGTTGCCCGAAGGTTTATGTTTGGTTTTTAGTAGCGTCCTCTTTGTTGGTCAGAGGGTCAGGGATGTTTCAGTCATGCTAGCATGAGTGACAATCCCAACATCGACATCCTTCATCCTAGGCTTTGCATGGATTGCTGCAACTGTTGATCCTTGATGCAAGTTCTGGGCTTGAGCTCCCGGTTGATTCGTAGCTTGATTCATATTTTGAGCATGGGGTGGATACTGAGTCGGAGTCTTATTCTACTATGGGATCTAACCTTGCAGGGGTGTTTGATTCTGTACCTGGAATAGAGGCTGATTCTAATTCTGAGTGTTCTGCAATTGGGGAATATGGCCAGCCTGGCATTTCATGATCAACTAAGCACAATTTTTTATGTTATGGTCACTGGTTGCACAGTAAGTACACTGCGCATGAGGACATTCCCTCTGATAGTGCTCGAATATCCCACATGTATAACACTAGATGGATACCTAACCTCGGCCACTTCCTCGACCAAAGCCTTCGCCGCGACCCTTAATGCCTCTACAGAATCCTCCTTGGGTTCCTCCCTGCTATAACTATGGTTGAGCCTGCTGCTGCTGAGGAAGTTGCTGTTGAACATATTGTGCTTCCTGAGGTTGACTATACTGTGGTCGCTGCACCTTACTATACTGTGGTTGTACAACTATTTGCAGCTGTGGCGCAACCTGTGGATGAGCTACAAACTGCGGTTGAGGTTGCATAGGGATGAACTGCAATAGAGGCAGTGATGTGTATGGTAACTGTACTATTGGCTGAGCCACTTGTGGTGGTGCTTGTGCCATTTGGGGTTCCTCCCTTTTCACAAAATATGAATCATATGTCCTTTATTGGAGCAAATCATAAGCATGGCAATTCATGTCATCATGTCCAACTGACCGACAGAATGTACAGTACAAGTTCTCTATTTTGGTAACCATCTTGTGCATGTAATCACAGTTCCCATGTTGATTCCCATACACCTAGAAGATACGACACCATGGTGCACCAGCACTGCTCAATGGAGTAGGGGTTCCTGATAGCAAATAATTTTGAAATGTCAGACATGTATCCTTGGTATGTCCACCTGCATAGCACCAAGTACACCAAATATCATCACGATCCTTCTTGGCCTTTTTGATGTCTTGCAGCTGCAGCGTTAGATTGGCCAACTTTTCCTGAGTCTGATTCATCACAACAACGGTTTCTCCTACTAGTGATGCTTCCAGTTTCATCGCGGTCTCCAAAGCCTCTCTCTATGTCGCAATCTTCTGCTACATTAATGATTGTTGAATAAGTGGGACAAGTGCTGCAATGAACCATTCTTTGTGTTGAACATCACTCATCTAAAAACTGACCCAAGCCATCAATGTCTTAAATCGCTGATCAAAATTTCAAATTATCTCATTGGGGAATTGTTTGATCTTTTTTAGTTTAGTAATATACTGAGCTTCAGACTTTGACTTCCTAAATTCCTCAATTAACCCTATCCTGATCTCATCCAATGTTTTACAGTACCTCCCTGAGGCACTCACGTGAATCTCATAAACCATTCTAATGCATGGCCCCTCAGCATGGTGGCCAACTGATTTTTATTGACATCATCATTAGTGGTTTGTTGAGTAGTCCATAAAGCTTCACATAAGAACTAGTATTGTTCTGGATCATCAGTGCCATTTCCATTGAATATTGCTAAGTTCATCCCATCGCCCACCATCCTGGGCCTTCTTCCTCCTGCTGGTGCTCTATTACTAGACTGTTGTTGACACGTCGGGCAAGTTGACGTAGAATGTGCGTTCCTTCCTTGAGGTGGAGTAGTGTGCAAAGGGGTAGGCACGCTACTTCTAGGGTTCAATCCTGTTGTTCTTCCAGGTGTAGCCTGGTCTTGTATATCCTCGTCATCACAGAAAGGTCGCTTCGTCCCATGTGGTTGTTCTTAACGGTATCGCACTTCGACTTTAGCAGGACCTTCTCCCGTCCTCTGCCTCTTTTCTCAAAACCTTGCTCCTCCCCTCGTAAAACCACTTGTTTCTTCAACGACATTTGTATTCTCATCGGAACTCATGCCCATCTACCCCTTATTTCCTTATGCATTTCCCTCGTTTTTTGTCACAGTGCCTACATCACCCACAATCCAAAGGTCAACTACTCTTGGTCCATCTTTAGGATACCCTTTTCATAGACTAGTTGCTTAATCAACAGCTGTAGCGACAGTCAGAACCGGCCATGAGGTCCACTAAAAAATTCCCTTTCTGCTTCGCTGAAATATTTATTAGCATCAACAGCAAATTTAGTGATGTATCCCTCTAAGATACTATCCAACCATACCTCAACTACCCACGACGCCTAGATCAATTCTGGGGTCTAGGATGTCAGTTCTCCTCCTTGGAAATTTGTTTTTCGCTTAGCAAATTTGGTTAAACATTCATGCAAAAGTACCGAAAACTCGCAAAAGTACCAATCATGAGGACCATCATGGATATATCAATCCATCCTTTGACTTGTCGACAATTTCGGGTTTTGGTTCTCAGCTTCATCAAACTCCCACAACTTCTGATTGAACCAGTCCTCGATCTTTGATCGAGTCGGATGCCAAAACATATCCCCCTCCTAGTTTCAGCTCAGGTCCCGACATCGGAACCATTGGTTGGCGCAACCCACCAACAAAGCCTCGTTGATAGGGGTTCCAGCTTTGTTGATGCCCTGCAGCATGATATCCATGAGCACCAGCACGAACAGGTTTTACCCTGCCCAGCAACGTCTGCGAAGCAGATGAGGTCTCACCCAAGGCATTTAAGGGAGAGCTGTCAGAATCAAGTTTCTGACAGTGGGGAAGGAGGACATGGGGATCTGACTGGGGAAAACCATGACTTATGCGATCATGCTATCTTATCACAACATTAACCATGAAACACCATACTGAATACAACAATCGTAGAGATTTAACAGATCACTTTAACAGAGCAAGGAGAACTAAGTTGCATCATTGTATCAGAAGCATAATCATAGCATTATAACAGATCTACATAACTCACATTGCATCATTATAAAAAAAATAGTAAGTTTCCGCATCATAACAGAAACCAGATAGGGATTGAACCATACTCAGCACATCTTATATTAATCTTGTGTGAACATGCCACATTACATCATCCTTCTCCAAAACTAGAGAGTTCATCAAAAGAAACCTAGACAAAATCACAATGAAGATAGAACAGTCCCTAGCATGGAGTGTGCTAGTTACAATGCCAAAATCATGTCTATTTATCATTATAAAAGTGGATCTATAAATAGGCTTATGCCTTCACCTCAAGGGTCCACTATTAACTAATTTCTAACTGCTACTAACCTATTATAAAAAAATTAGGTCCATATATATATAATATTCAAAAAGTGGTTACTTCTCCACTTATCGTGCTAAATGGAGCTTGTGTAGCTGCTGCGATGCTACGTAAATCACTCGCCCCGAACCCTTGCCAACACATCTCAAAAGAAATTAGAGAGAATTTTATTAAATATTTTTCTTTCAACCCAGAGAATAATGCATTAAAGGATGCAAGAAATCAGATTAGAATTTTCCTACAATTGACAACCAAAAAATTCCAAACAAATACTCGACAGATAGATAACTAGCAAATTTCCAAATGTAATAGAATTAGATTGACGAAAATTCAACATTCGAAAAGTCTAAAGATGGAAACCAACAAAATTGAAGGAAAAGGTTTCATATGGAAGAAATAACATCCAACCACTTCAAATCTTGTCAAAACGATTTTTAACGTAGAATCAACAAAGAAGGATGAGCCATAAAGGCTTACTACAAAATAATTTCCACCAGCATTAACATAATTTAAAGAAGGTGAATGCCATATTAATGAAACAAGAGCACCAGAGTGGACGAAAACACAACTTAAATTGAAATAAGTCGAAATATCTAACGACGACCAACCAAAAATGGCAAATATTGGTGATTATTGGACCGATGAATAGACAACAGAAATTACAAACTTGTTAAAATAATCTTAACATATTTTTTCTAGGGATTATAAATATTTGAAGGGATTAGTACACGATATAGGAGAAATGAAAATTGACATCAAACCTAATGTCAATCCTTTCAATAAAACACCTTATAAACTATCACATAAATATAAAGGCATTGTCAAGAAAGAAATTGACAACATGCTTGCTGCTGGAATTATCTATCATGTTGAAAAGGCCGAATGGGAGAGCCTGATGGTCGTACAACCAAATAAACACAATATAAAAGGACTTCAAATCTGTGTCGACTTTAGGGAACTTAATAAAGTAACTCTAATAGATCCATTCCCAATGCTTTTCTGCAAAGAAATCATCAATGAAGTTGTAGGGAATGAACGCTACTTGTTCACCGATGGATTCTATGGTTATAACCAATATTTTATTGCAAAAGAAGATTAGAAAAAAATGGCATTTGTTTGTAAGTTTGGATCATTCACATACATAGTAATTTTGTTCAGATTGAAAAATGCACCATCCATCTTTTCAAGAATTTTCATTAAAGCATTCCAAGATTACATATAGAAAACAATAGTTTCCTACTTTGACGATTGGATAATCTATTCTATGTTGAGAGACCATTGTAAGTGTCTAATATTAATGTTAGATAGATGTTGTCTTATACAACTATCGTTGAACATCAAGAAGTGCATATTCACTCCTAGATTCCAGTGTTAATTTGGTGAGCAGGGCATGTTTCGAGGTATCCCTCCCCTCCCTGCTCCATGTGGTTTGCATTTAAGGCATCCCTCATGCGATTAAATGTTGTTACGAATTCAAAGCCCTCGGCTTCATTGTTCTATGTCGTTCTTAAGTTGGTTTTCTGGATTACAAGTATTGTTCTCATAATGTTAGTCTGTTGCAGATTAATTGCACACATGTCGTATTTTAATTTGAACAACAAGTTGGAATGTTGCAAACAGAAAGTTTTTGGTGTTCATTGGTGGTGTAGAGTTGGGAGGATTTTTGTGCTGGTGTTTTCCTCTAAGGAGGGTTTCTGCTACATTCTTTTCATATCCTTTGGTTCCTAGATCGCCCACACTCCTTTTCTTGTAAATAATTGGTGCATTTAGGTGTATTCGCCTCCTGCCCAAGCTTCAAATATGCCCAAACGATTGAGGGCCACTCCACGAAGGGAAATAAGGGGACATGGTGGAAGTGTATATATAATTTTCAGTGATTCTTCTGACAATGGATATGATGACTCAGTCCCATGTCACATGCATGATTTATTGGATGACTGGAAGGAGAAAATGGTGATTCATTAGTTGATTCGTAGAGGCGCATGGGCTCGTCGACAGAATGATTGGCAGGTCAGGAATATGTTAGATTGGATTCTTACACATGCTCAATATCATAATGAGGATAGAATCCCTCATTCCTCTCCTTATCCTTCCCATACTACACATGATTCTTCCTCACCTTCTCCTTCACTAGTGTCAAGACCGAAGGATGCTCATGTTGGAAACGAGGCAGAGGAGGATCCTGGGAACCAAAAGTTGGACAATCCTACTTTTGAATTGGTCAAAACCAATATTGCTTCCACTAATTGTTACAATAGGAGGAAGGTGGAGAGGAGTGGTCAAATCAATCTTGACGCTTATAGGAAAACAAAACCCCTACCGACCAAAGAGGTCATGAATTAATCTTTAGAATCAGTTGCGTAAATATTCGCCGTTGAGGATGAGCAACAGGACATTGCAAAAACATGATGCAGTACCAAGTAATATGCATAGTCTTCATGAATTCTATTTTCTCAAATTTTCAAGTTTTCTAGTATTTATGCCTTTTATTGCTGGTATTTTTTATAGTCTTGCCTCCATAGCCCTATGTGGATTCTTTTATAGAAAATTATTTCAAGGTTTCGTATCCGGGAATGATCCTTTTTAGCAATTTTTTGAAAATTTGTAGTAAGAGGAAAATCCATGACAAACTTGGGATATGCAGGTATGCCTAGGTAGTCAGTATTAAGCTTTGTGGCAGAAGTTAGATACTCCATAGTATATTTGTAGTGACTGACACTCTTAAGAACACTTGTGCTTGTACTTTGTTTTATGTATATTAATATAAATTTTCCATGGAATTTATAAAAACGAAGTGCATATTCGAAACGCCAATAGGAACTGTGCTTGGACATGTTGTTTGCAAAGAAGGCATAAAAGTGGACTTCACAATAATCAAAGTTATTCTTGATTTGAAACCACTAGTCAATTCAAAGAAAATAAAAATCTTATTTGGGCATACAATTAGTTATAAAAATTTTATTAATTGTGATTCTTACATGAAGTATCCACTCGAAGAATTACTGAAAGATCACCAAGAATTCAGGTGGATAGATGAATGTGGCACATCATTCGACTTACTGGAAAAAAAAAATAGTCAAAGATCCTATATTCAAGTTTCCTAAGTGATCCATAAAGTTTCATGTCCACATCAACGCCTTGAGCACAGCAATCGGAGTTATTTTGACATAACCCAGGGAGAATGGAATGGATTACCTAAATGCATATAGCAGTAGAAAATTGAACATGGAAGAAAGGAATTATTTGACAAAAAAAGAGAGGCACTAGGCATGATATTTTATCTTCATAAATATCAACATTATATCCTTGGAAATCCATTTGTTTTATATACTGATCATCAAGAACTAAAATACTTATTCTATAAACCCTTACATGATGGTCGAATTTCTCGATGACTCTCACTATTTTAAGAATTTGAATTGGAAACGATTGTCCAACTAGGGAAGATAAATGTCGGTCCTAAGAACATGTTGAGAATATAAAATAGAAAAGAAACAACATGGATTTATGATGATTTACCAGATGCACATTTATTCATATCTAAATCTGTACCACCGAAATTGGATGAAATTGCACAATTTCTAAAAGAAGGACAAGAATTAGAAGGGACTTCAGAAACGAAAACAAAAAATTTGGCCATGAAAGCTACACCATATGCATTGATGAATGGATTATTATATAATCTTAGACCAGATGAAGTGTTGTGTCATTGTGTCTTGGAGCACAAGAGAGAAAGAATCATGGATGAAGCACACAATGAAACTACAGGAGGACACTATCAAGATGATACAACTGCAAGGAAAATTCAACAGTCTGAACTATGGTGGATGACAATACACAAATATTGTCTAAATTTTGTAATAAAATGCGACAAGTGTCAAATACTAGGTCAACCTCTACCAAGTACTGAAATGCCCATGATATCTGTAAATCCTATTTTAACTTTTGAAATTTGGGAGATTAACTTTGTCGGTCCATTTCTCATTCTTGGTCAACAAACATGAACTAGATACATTATCACAATTGTCTAATATGTCACAAAATAGGTAGAGTTTTAACCTGTTGAAGCTTGCACAAGTGAAGCAACAATGAAATTCATTTATGAAAATATTGCTACATGATTTGGTTGTCCACTTACTTTAACCAGCGATCAAGGTTCTCACTTTGTTAATAAGACAATATCATTACTAACGAGACAGTGTCTAATTGACCGTAAAAAAATTACACCATATCATCCACAATCCAATGGTGTAATAGAAGCCTTCAACAAAAATCTGAGTCAAGGTTTAACAAAAAATATGTTGTATTGACAAAGATGACCAGGACTTTAAAAGAGTAGCAATACTTTGGGCATATCGAATGATGTATACAAGAATTTCAGGAAATACCCCATTTAAACTCGTCTATGGCAACAAGTTGTTGTCCCCTACACTTCCGACATCAGGTTTCAGTAATAGCAGAAATATTACATCTTGACATCGAGAAATCCAAGAAAGATAAATTATTTCAATGGTCGAAATTGGAGAACAACGTCAACTAGCAATTCATCATCAAGAAGTCCAAAAGCAGCAGAAGGCATGGCATGATAGAAATATAAAAAATAAAGATATAATTATTTGGGATCTCATAATACTCTGCGATAGTTGGATTAAAGAAAATTCAAAGAAGCTACACACTGCATGGTTACGCCTGTACATAGCAGAAGAAATCAACACCAATGGATCAGTTCAACTAAAAACAATAAAAGGCAGTGTCTTTAGAAAACTTGTCAACAACGCACGACTAAAATGCTATAGAATATAACAAAAGGCACATTGTAAACCAATGGACGTATCATCATTGGTCGACTTTCGTTCCCATATTTGAAACATTCCTTAAGTATAATTATTTTAATTACCATGTATGATTTTGAAATTTTAATAAAAAGTAGTTATAACCAGATAGTATAAAAAGGAAAACTAAGACATGGGTAGTTCCAGATTCAACGTCATGGCTCTAGACTGGGGAGACAACATATCCAATGACAATGCGAGAAGGAAAACAAATAGAATACCACCAGGTGTGAAGGACCAATGGAGGGAATATGAACAACGAAGTGGATGTAATCGATGAGGAGAAGCGAGCCGACAATAATCCAGCTGATAAGATTCATGCCGACAAAACACACCAAAGCATAAAGAAAGATGCTCAACGAAAAAGAATCAAGCTGATGAATGGAAGAAACTAAAAATAAATGAGAATCAAAATAGTGGAAACGAATAATTAATCAAGGGAGTAAGCTATCTACCTAATGATTTGCACTGGGCCCACCAAAGACCAAACGTCGTTAGTGAATAGCTTACTCCGTTACACAGTGCTTCCACCTGGAACCTTGCAAGTTACGAAAAAACATTTCTCTTGGGTTATTGCCGATGGCTTCACGACTGAGACCACATCTGACCAGGTGCTGTACACATCCTTCCATGGCCCATTTCTTCCATTTGTTTCTTTATACCGTCTGACCCATCTGTTTATCTAATATTCGACTAACCTGGCTCTTTTACTGTATATATCTGCTAGGTGAGAATTTCAATCGGTAGGCGGAAATGCTGAGATCTGCAGATGGAATAAGAGTTGTTGAGAAGGATCAGGAAATTGGCGTTTGAAACTAGTGCCAGTGTCTGCACAGTCGCTTTATCTAATTTGTTTCTTTTCGATGCATTATTGTACGGAAAATATTGACACTTCTAGTTTTGGGCATCTGTTTGTTTCAGTTCAATATAGGATTGTTTGATCTCAGCGGCGAAGCCATCGACAATAACCCATGAGAAATGCTTTTTGTAAGTCCCTGCGTCCAGTGTTTTCTCCAGTACCATGTCATGCTTGTTCCTCACAGAGTGAGGAGAATTGGTAATTTCCTGTAACTTGTTTGAAAATGTTTCTAAGTCTGTCTTTCATTGTGTAACGGAGTAAGCTATCCACTAGACGGGTAAGCTTGGTGCAAATCGTCGGATAGATAGCTTACTCCATTAATCAAGTAATGTGCATTTAGTATCTCCACCAAATACGTGTTTAATGTCCTCATCGAACATGATCATGCCCAAGCATGACAACCCAACTTAAAGAAACCTGGGAATTATTTCTCCATAACTCGAGCAGTAGAACTAGAATTAGACCAAACCCATAACAGAGAACATCATTATGACAGAACTAGTAGTCAAAATGGAACCAAAGAAATTGCAAACCACCAACCGAGCTACAACCACAAAGATCTGACAACTAGAAGACGGAGATACACCATTAAATTCAAGACTACATAACATTCATAATGCAAAGATTGAGGAACAGCAGTGGAAGAGAAAATGGAATGAAATAAAATATTGGGGTAAATATTCCAATGGACGAGGATGAGAAGAAGCATTAGAATTGAAAGAAGCCAAACTACTAAACTATATGAATGCACCCCTGCTCGACAGCTTTAGCAGACTCAGATAATTAATCGCTTAGTTTGTCGCTAACTAATACCACAAAATCAAACTCTTTTTCGACAATCTGAAATCAATGGAGACCTTATTATAAACATAATGGTACTTTCTAACAAAGGAGATATTGTACTCATCAGAATAAACCCTTCTTTAGTCAAATAATTCACAAGAACACCAGCAGGAGAGAATTCCATAGGATTAGTCATCAAACAAATTCAGTATGAGAGTCATATAATTATTTCGAAAACTACGACGATTGGTTTGACCACCAACGACCGAGGATCAGACCTTAAACTCAAAATGCTTGAATCCGTCCAGAATGTTGCGAAGTGAGAAAAACTATATAAGTGGGTCGAACACTTTGTAGGAATTATTCGAAGTGTTTGTGAAAGATGTCAAGCTGAAAGAGGAATAATGAGGTTTCCATCCCCGATTATCTTGATTGTTATGTCATATCTCTTCCCCTATGGAAACAAGGACTTTACTTCCGACAAAGGTTCACTTATGTACAACTTCAAATCCATTACATCATGAGGGTATCGACTAGTATTAACTACAACCAAGATTTGGTTGGAAAATTGGTTTCAAGAACTTAAATTCAAGACATCTAGATGGAGGGTTCCACAAAATATTTGTCAATTTCTACCACCGACAACACACATGCAATTATCACTCGACCATATCTCTATATGGTACATGGAAGGAGCAGCTAGAGAAGCAGAGTAACTCGACTATTATCTAGAAGTCATCCAAATGTTTGCAGATTTATCTTGACAAACCAATACAGCCACACCAATCATGGAGCAAGAAAAACTAAATAACCAGGAAATTGTCAAACTAATCATAGATGTGGAGAAAGAAGAAGAGTATGAAGGACGCCTATAAACTGATACATTTATAATGAGAGATGATAAAAATTTCAAAACAAGCCCTTTGGGGATTTAAATGACACTTCATAAAAGTTCTCCTAACTTGATCAGAAGACAGTTCGCAGTTGGACCATCTACCATCGGAGTATGAATTGACAAAAGAAAACATCTCCCATGTTGTCAACAAAATTTTCAAATCTAGGCAGAACAGAAGACCCAAAACAAGAGGAAAAGGAAAAAGAAAACTACTCTTATAGGAGAAAATATAAGAAGAAAATGTTGAAATATATGACCAAGCCACTTAGTTGGTTGAATATGTTTCCCATAATAGGAATAATATTTCTGAACAAATTGCTAAATTAATCATAGAAGAAGAAGAAACTCGATAATCGTCAGACTAGCCGAGAAAGAAATTCAAATTCGTTGAACTGACATATGCTGACCTCACACAAACCTCCCCATCCATATCCCCAATCGTGATAACTAAAAAAATGGATGCACCTACCGGATCGACCAACCGTGAACCCATACAATCCTCGCCCAACATACCATTACTTAGACAAACTTTTCCCATCCAAACTCCTACACATCTCCACCCATAAATATAAAGCGATAGCGAGCTGCAATAATTCATTAGCCAATTTCCTTCCATCCTACCTAATTGGAAAACACTCATTATCAAAAAAACCATTTTTTCTCACATAAAGTCAAGAAAACATCCTACCCCTACCAGATGTCCACATCCCAGAATAAGCCCTCTCACAACCAATAAGAGAAAAAACTAGTTTTTATGCTACAACACTAATGGGAAAAAAAACTCAATCCTCAAGGTAACATCAGTCACAGAGAGTCAACCACCATCTATTATGTTCCCCCAACTTTGTCAACTCCTGGCCTTGTTGAAGCCCTTACATCGACTAACATACCAAACTTGTCGGACCAAAATCCCTTGAAAACGACCACTTCAAGAACTCCACCTGTGTCCACCAACCTTACAAAATATTCGACTAAACTTCCTAATAAAAAAACACCTATGGAAGCAATCACTCCGCCGCCTACCGAAACAACTGAATCACCTCACCCCATTTAGATGAATCGAATCTGAGTACCTCCTTCTCCTCCCTTGGAATTGACCACTACAATCTAAACAAAAAACCAACAAGAGCGACAAGAGCAGGATAACGAAGCAGACAAGGATAAGGATAAATAGCAAGAAAAGGATGATACATATGAGAATAAATAAAATGAATGAAATAAATATAAGGAAAAATAATTGGAAAGAAAGGAAAAGAAAGGAAAGAGAGAAGTGGAAGAAGAAACAATAGAACTAACATCAACAACTCCATAATCTGCCCGATCTTATAGTCCATTTAGATCAATTTGGGCCCATATCTATGTTTAACCCAACAGAATCCATGTATGTCTAGCTCAACTTACTTTCGTATGCTATCGTCAAAGAACAAATAAAGTTATGAACGTCCAACAAGGACCGCATCAAAGCACTAAAATATTAACAAACCAGGTTTTTTACTAAGTATGAGGAACTAGTCCAACAGATATTACCACACCAGCCATCGATACAAGAGAAGAGTGCACTTGACAACACCTAATAAATTTTTGAAGTTGTCATTTCAGCTTTACAAGAAAATTTGACCAAACTCCAACAAGTCCAAGAAAAAGAAACATCAATTTTGATGACAAATCAATAAACAACTTTTGTCAAGAATTGTATCCAACTAGCACAATATGTCCAAGAGGTCAAGACAACCACAATTTTTTTAAGAAATTAGTACACATATTATGGAAAAGTATTTTTCGAAATTCAAAAAGTAAGGGAACAAATTAATAGCATTCAATAGCAAAGCCAGGAAGCGGATGAAGCTTTAGCACAAATATTCGAAAATCAACTTTCCATGGAAACTAAGAGTCTAGAAAATTTAGAATAAGGAAGAGAGGTGGATATATCAAGCAATATCTGCATTAATTAAAGTAGACCAAAGTCTCCTACACCTTCATCAATTAATTTCATCTACCAACAACCAACTCAACATTCTCGGTGAAAATATGAGTAATATCCAAGATTGGCCAGTTGCAAAAAAATGGAAATCCTCTCGTCAATCACCACTCTAACCGTTGACATCAAAAATGCTTTCCTCGCTTGGGAAGAATTTCAGCACCAATTGAAAGTATCTTATGAAACGATCGTCGAAGTCAATGATAGCCATGAGTCAACTGCCACCACCTTTTATTCTCAATATCCATAGAATAACAAGAAGCTTTACTCAACAATAATGCTTTTCCCTCTCCATCAAATTATTCATCTCCCTGCTCTCTTTAGGATGAAGAAACATTTTGTTGGTGGGGGATATGTTGGAGGAGCCTAGTCGGTGAACTAACTAGGTCCTTTGACCGACTACTTTTTAGTACAAACTTTTGTCCTATACTTGGTGATCAATTAAGCCAAAAAGACCGTTATGTGACTGATTGTAATTTGTATAAAAATAGGCTATAGAGTCAGATACATCGAAAATTTGAATTGATCCTTGTACATACTTTGTATAGTATCTGTTGAGTAATATAATACTTATTACTTATACCCCATTACTTTTTATTTTGTGTATACTATCTTGTGAATAATTTTTTTGATCGTGTATGATGTATTGCTGGTAACTATGCAACTTGATTGACTACAACATCATCCCATCCTACAAGACATAAATTACAACTAGGAAATGTATGGATAGGTAGTTAGAGTCTATAGAGAACGGGAGGAAATAGAAAAACTATCATTCATAGATCCTAAATGAGAATTCATATCCAATCCTATATTTATAGCAAGAACCTTTAGCTTAGATTGCACATTGGCTTGTGCATTCCTGTTTGAAATGACTTAGTGTGGTGAGACAATTCCTCTTTCTTATAAAAGGTGTAATTTCTACATAACAACATAATTTACAGGAATGACAATAGGGGTATCTCAAATGGTGAAGAAGGAAACAAAATATTAAAAACCTTTGGAGAATCGAGTTTGATAGTTCTCTAACAGTTATGCCAATTAGCATAAAATTGTGTAGTATAATTTAACTAGTGGTAGTTATAGCAGTGTGGATCCATGGAATCAGTTAAGTGTTTCATTGGAACTATAGAAGGGATAGGAAAACTTGGCTTATGGTGAAACACCATTTATAAGTTCATTGGAAGGGGCATACTTACTATAATTACTTGAACCCATCTCCAAAGAGACATATGTAGACTTTTGTTATGTTGTTGTTTCTTCATATATTCAAAGAGATAAATGCATAATTTTGTTATGTTGCATATTTCATGTGGGATTCCATCATACCAAAGGGGGAAGGTTTAGAATCCACCTTCTATGATGAATAACCAGAGATCTTAACTTTCTATGAATCTATGCCTCAACAAACCTAGAGACATGAAAGCAAATAAGTTAGAATATCAACCGTGGAACTTTGAACATAAGTCAAATGGGAAGAATAGTAATGAAAAGTCATTAGAGGAAATTTGAGGTCTAAAATGGGCCTCCTAAGGAAAATAATAAAATAATTGTTAAAATAATAAAATAATTTTTAAAATAATAAAATAATAGTTATTAATTTTGGAGGAAGAATGAAAAAAACTACTTTTTTTGTTCATATTTTCGACATATCTCCCTATTTTTTTACTCAAATTCTGAGCAGGAGAGCTGGTTGGATGCGGAATTAAATTCCGCATCCAACGAGCTCTCCCGCTTAGAATTTGAGTAAAAAAACAAGGAGATATGTCAAAAATACGAACAAAAAAAGTAGTTTTCTTTTATGACAAATATGTCAATTCAACCATTATGGTTGACTCATNATGACCCAATTTCAGAAAGCTTCAGGTGAGCTACCACATAGTCAGCAAAGGAAGCATATTCATCATGTAGATAGTAGAAACAGTTTGATGAGATTTTGATATACCAAGGTGCATTCAAAATTGTGCATTATACACATCTAGACTATAAGAAACTATCGAGTTTCTCTATAAAAATACATCAAAATCAGCATACATGTGCATACTAGTGAACATAAACTAAAAAATTGGGATTAGAAAGTAGTGCCTTATCAAATGGAAAATGAAGCAAGCCTTCCTTCCCTCCAGTCAAAATCTATCTCCCAAGACAATAAATTCAAGGATTAGATTGAATTAAGGAGTTCCATATCCCAAGTAGGGGGAGTGTTAACAATAAAATTAACACCCCTAAGGATTATGGTCTAAAAACACATCTTCATTTCTCCCACAACATGAATAACATAATCTGGAACAATTTGAGAGCTTTGATCTCTCATCGGACCATTGCTTACACAAAGGAAGAAGTATGTGAATATAAGGGATTCCCTAAATAATTCAAGATAAATACTACTTAAGGGTCAAAGCCTAGTTTCCACAACTCCTAGAGTGGAAATGATGCTTATAATACATCTTAATCCTGGAAATTCAACTAAAGGTTCCTGAAGAAAATAATCAAAATCCATCAAAAATATTAATCCCACATTCATGATAATTCATTAGGTGCAAAAACCCCAATGTTATATAACAAAATGCATATGAGGTGAAGAAGAGGAGGAAAAAGAGAAAAACAAAGGCATGCTAAAGAATTTGGAGGCTAGATAGATTTTTTTCACATCAAGTTTCTGGTGATCATTGACATAGATGGAGAAGGATGGTTTATACCAAATGGAAAAGGGATTCACCTATATCATTGGGTTGTAATCACTTTCTTCCTATTTTCAATATGATGCAATTATAGTTTGCCCCAAATGTTGATATTGAATCTATGTATTTTCATCTATTTTGATCAAGATTTGGTAGATATTTTTCAAGTTTTTTCAAGGTTTTCAAAAGTTGGAGGCAAGGAAATAGCAATCAAGATGAAAATGGAGGTCTAAAGGCCACAGATTATCAATCAAGGGGATCTTCCACGAACAACACGCTTCAAGAGGTTATATCCTTTCTTCCTCCTCTCTATAATCTTTGAAAAATATTAGGAATATTAAGAAGCTTTCAAATTATTGCATGTATTTATGTCGATCAGGACTTACCCCCCTTTAGTAAATGATAGAGAATGTTGTAGACATGTCCCTGCAATGATCTCTATTAACAGATTAGCGAAAATACTGGGGAGTTTGAGGGTTTAATTCTTGATTTCTTGTCTTCTTTAGTTTTTCCCCAGTTTTGGATGTTTCTTACCTTTAAATTTGTTAATGAATTCCTTATCTATCTTTATAGAATTTATTTCAGTTTTGGAGTCCAAAACCAGCCTGATTCCACCTTTAGAATTTCATTTTTCAAGAAATTTGGGTTTAGATCTTAATATTTCTTCACTTGAGCTTGTTGATTCTCTTTCCTTTCCTACCCAAAGTGTCATACTCCTCTAAATCCTTGTCTGACTCACATAAGTGCATTCCTGACACTCTTGTTGCACCTAGAAATCTCACACTGCTTGTCATCCTTCAGAAGAATTTCATGTTGCATGTTAACCTCCCAAAAATCCTGGTCTGGGTCACCTTGGACACTTTTTTCCCTGACCTAGAAGGGATGGTGCTTCCTTGTATTTTACACAAAAGCATCGATGATGCCTACCTCAGTTGAGCAAAAATTGTCGTTTTCCCTCTTTTTTGGAAAAAACCCTTGGTCTACACTCCTCTCAGTTTGGCTAAGAGCGTCGGTGGTCACTAAAAAGGAAAAAAAGAGATGTTTCTAGAAGCTCCTGTATGGAATCCTTCATAGAATTAGTTCCTATATTCCTGGGAGAGGTGGCATTCACCTCCCTCACCTATAGGGATATCATTCTATCCTTTTGTCAAGTCATCTCATGGGTTCTAGGCCTATAAATGAATCCTTCATGAGGAGAGTGGGAGAGGCCAGAAAAAGCATCCTTATGCTGCTAGTTTGAAGTCTAAATCAGAGGTAAAGTAGAGGTAGCTTGTGTTTGGAGAGGTATTCATAGTCATAGGAGATTGCAGACATTCTTGATTGAGACAGAAGCCATCAACATCAAGGATTTTGGTTGTACTTTTTTCTCATCCATATATTAATACAAAGACATTTCCCTTTCCTATATTTGATTGTAATGTTTGTAATTAAATATTATTGGATTCCTTGATCATCAATATGGGTAGTCAGTTATCATGATGCTCTCATCCCTTTGTTTGTCTTGTGATCTCTTTTGCAGATATTGAACCATTGCAAGGACTTTCTGGAGAGAAGATGAACAGATCCAAGGTTAAGGTATAATGTGTTTTATGTTAGCTGATTTAATTATTCAAGGAAAGGATATGTTGATGTGTCTTTTTGTTTTGTAGTTGTGTCTTACATTGCAAAGGAACAAACAGTGTCCACACTGGTTGAGAATTTCTATTAACAAAATTGGAGACCATACTGGGGATCTAGCCTAATCCAGTCAGATCTAGGGAAGATCCAGTCAGATCTGGTGTAGATCCAGTCAGATCTACAAACTTTGGTAACCATTCCATCTATGAAGGTTATTTCTCTCTCCTTTCAGTTGTTTCAGTTAACAAGGTGAGTTATCCATCTTATGCTTCTAATCTTTTGCCTTTGTTCTGAGTAAGTTTTTGCACTTTTTTAGTTAGCTCAGTCTTTCTAGTTTCTCCTGCAGTTTTTTAGTCATTTCAGCCCACTGCTCCATGACGCATTTTCCTTTGGCTGATAGAGGGTCGGTCCATTTTAGGACACTTTTTCTCTTCTTGGCCGAGGTGTCAACACTGCATTCTCCTTTGCTTGACAGAGCATCAATGACGCCTTTGTCAAGAAATATAGGAGTGCCATAAATAGCCTGGGATGCTCTAGTGTAGTTCCCTTCAGCGTGCCGAGGTAGGTCTTCAAAAACTACTTGTTTACATAGTTTTTCTTCAAAAATTGGAATTTTTTCTGTCCTCTGAGACTTTTCAGTTTGGTCTGCTTTATTGCTTGCTGTCTGATTTACTGGTTTTTGTGAGTCTAATTTTCTATTTGAGCTCAGATCCAAAATTTTCTATCTTTTGCATTGTCATAAATGAAATTGGAAACATAGTTTGATCTTGGTTTTTTAGTGAAGTATCTGAAAATTTCCTTTTGAAAAGAAAGCTTATAGCCTCCTCCTATAAAATTAGTTTCTTTTGTAGAAAAGACTACTTTGTGTGCCTAATATTTTCTAGAAAAATACAAAAAGAATCATTTTATTTTTCTCTTGTTTATGCTTGCGAAAATTGTTTGTTTTTTCATTTGCATGAGTGATTCAGAAAAATAGGTATTTTTGACATTGTAGCAAAAATCAGTTTTGCATGCACATTAAAGGCTTAGTTTTCTCTCTGCCATTTTTAGAAAGTTTAGAGTGCTTGTTTGAAAAAGTTTTTGTGTTTTTAAAGGACTTCCTTTTCATTTCTTTGTTGGATCTTGTTTTTTTGTTGAAAACAACTTTCTTTTAGTATATTGTTGAAAAGAAAAGGAAAAGGTTTCTTCCTTACCCTAGTTAGTTCTCATCGAAGTCAAAAAGTGCATCTACATCTAGAATAATTTTCATTATTGAAGATAACATTCCACAAACATTCACCTAATCGTCCAGATAAAAATTAACGGTAGCTTTAGGTCTAAAATTGTATAGAAACTTGAGTGATAGGTTAGTGACATGTTTGGGCATCGTTAAGCGTAGGAGCTGCTGTTATTTTTCCACACTACAACCCGAGAATCACACGGTTCTTTCACGTACCGTCTGTATATCGAATGGCCTTTCATGTACCCTTGAGGTATATAGAAATGTACTTCATGTACTCGATTGTATATCGGAAGGCCCCTAGTGAACGGTTGTGCATTAGACAACACTACTACCGATTTGAGCTCCCACGTACCTTGCGTATATCGGGAGACCGCACCAGGATACCCTGACCATCTAAGAAAATCCCTTTGGTCATCTTGTGTGGAGCAATACACTGAAAAAAACATTCAGGGAGACTACTATGCATGTACCCCTGAGGTATATCACGAGTTACACCTACTTGACAATCCTAGTGAGAAAGCGGCTATTCTGATCCCGTCCTATCACTTAAGTCTTCTTGTAATCTTTAGCTCTACGTAGGTTTTTTTTGTGTGTTTTTCTCATTTTTTGACCTAGATTAGGTAACTTCGGCCACCGCCATGGCTGATTAACTTGCGAGACATAAATCTCGTAGATTGCAAGGTTTATCTCATAACTCTCCTCCTACCGTGGAAGGATAGGAAGGGTTAACCATGGAACAAATAGCTTCTGCTAATGTTCCTGTAGGAACTAGCCTAGCTAGTGAAACTAGAGAAGAATTCACTATTTTTACAAATCTTTTGGTTCAACTTCCTCCTGTAGTTGATGTTTCTGTGCATTCACCATTGGAAGGCCATGTCGACGGTCCTACTCCACCAGATTATGGCCTGGATGCTCCTTTTTGGAGGACTTATATGGGCCAAGCTATTGCTGAATTTGGGGTTATCAGACCTTCACCAGGGAATCCTCCTTTGGGAGAGGAGAAATAGAGAAGAATTAATGCATCTGTCAATCGAGCTCGTAACTTTTCAGAGAGAGTAGAAAGAATCATTCCTCCACCTGTGTCTCATTATGAAACTATGTCAGCTCGCTTACCCCATAATACAGATCCTTAGCCTTTATCTGAAATTAAACCTTCCCCTGAAAATCATCCAACTTATGGTGAGACTTCCCGCAACCCATGGCCTGAAGGATATCGTTCACTAGCTCAAGTGTTAGGTCCTGCTGAAGAAGTTCCATTTCAAGGTAATCCAGGTCCAAATGACAATCCTACAGTCTCACATCCTGGCCCCGTTACTAGGCCTTCCATACCAGTCATGGTTGGTGGGAAATCCATAACTCAAGTTATGTCAGCACATTCTAACGCCGGGGAGAAACCCCCGACACGAGTTACTTCATCTATTAGTGGAATTATTGCTAGTTCAGGACAAGTTGCAGTTGTAGCACAACCTGCAATAGTCATCCCTCCTACTAATACCAATATTGTTCCCCCCCCCATCTAGTTCAGACCAACCCTTAGGGGTGCAACCTGTTAATAATCCATCTTATTGGGGATATACTTATTTAGGAACTTAGCCACCTACGGTCAATCAAGAATATAAACAACCACCGTGAGCGGCTATTTATCCTGGAATGCCCTACCCTAGAAATGCTTTTGTACCTTGGGGATAACCTAATTGGTCCAATGTTCTGTCATATGGAGTATATTTTGTTAATACTACTGGAGGATATGGTGCCCTGCCCCCCCGTGGAGGACCACCACGTGGTCTTGGAGGACCCAAAGAACATGGAGGTCCTTGAGGTCCTAGAGGACATGGTGGACCATTTGGAGGACCACCACCAGAGGCTCACCACCACTTCCTGGAGATGGAGGACCACCACCACCTACTGGAGGACCACTACTTGGAGGACCACCACCACCACCACCTAGAGGGCCACCACCACCGCGACCACCTTCCCGAGGACCCCCTCCCTTGGGTGGCACACCTCCCTATGGAAATTTTGGAAATCAACAATCTTTTCAAAAAACTTTAGGGGCATCATCCATACCCGTCTATCAATCAGCATATGGTCCTACTGGTCAGCAATTGTCGTATCAGTACTACTAGTATTTGCAACCAAATCAACAAATACCATTTTTGGCTACTTTAGATCTGCCAAATTTGTTAAGATTGATAAACGACACGATCCATCATGACCCCTCTTGGCCTGCCATTCCTGTAAAACTACCTTCAGATATACCCAAGTTTGATGGTAAACCCGATGAAGACCCAAAAAACCATGTGATGACATTTCAATTATGGTGTTCATCAATTCTTTGATGGATGGTTCAATCCGTCTAAGGATTTTTCAAAGAACCCTCACTGGTATTGCCGCAAGGTGGTACATCGAGTTACCACAACACTCTTTTGGGGACTTCAATGCTTTAGCAATGGCATTTTTAACACACTTCCAATTGCCAATCCGATACGAAATAGGTACAAACCTTTTGAATTCGCTTCAACAAACCACATCAACCCACATATTTGATCATATCCATGAATATAGACGAAGATGAAGGTTAATTAAGGCCCCCATTCCTGATCAGTTGCTCATCGATTGGTTTACGAAGTCTTTACTTTCACCTATTGCTAGAGATGTTTACATGGGAGGCTTTGTTACTAAGGAGCAAGCTATTAGCCGGGCTCAATACCTAGACTTGGTTTACTCCTAGTCAGGTACTCTGTATGATCTGATTCCCCATGCTCCTCGACCTACAACTGATCCATCAAGACCCACAACTGAACCACCTGCTGATGGAATACTTGGTTCAGTTCAAATGCAAATGGTGGAAAAACATTCCAAGAAACAAAATCAAGCCGGCACTCTGTCAAATCAACCAACACCATCTACCAAACCCACACCCTCTCCTGTTGCTTCTATTGAAGTAAACACGATCCAATCAAATGAACCTTCCAGCAGAAAGAAGAAAGGAAAAAATAAATCTAAAAATCCTGATAACCAACAGGAATGAAACAGAACACAAAACTCAAATGCTGATTCAAAAGGTAAGCAAAAGGTAACATTTCCTTTTTTAATCTGCGGAGGTGACCATTTTACAAAAGAATGTCCTCATCGTGAGGAAGTTAGTAAGTTTTTGAAAACTTCACCCACCCCAGCAGTCTTGAAAGATCCTTTCCCTTCCCAATAGCAGTCAATTGATCATAAATCCTTAAACAAAACTTCTTCCTCCACCGATGAAGTTCGAATGATGTCTAGTGAAAAGATTAATTTAAATACAAGAGCACAAAGTTATGACCCTCCTTTGAAAAAGAAACTTGATGATATTCCATCTGAAAAACCCTCAACTTCCACACCTCCTCCTAATAATTGCCTTCATATTGAAAAAGCTATACCAGAAGCAATTTTTCATCCACCAAAGGGTACTCTACGTAAGTCCATAATCAATCCTAACACTCGTGCTGCCCAATATTATAATATTGTTGAATATTTGGCTCAGGAACCCTACGCTATGTCGGATTTAGAGGTACTTCAAACCTGCCCAACTCAATGAAAAAAATTTCTTACTACCCTTGGAGCTATGGATCCTGAGAATAGTAATATCATCACTTTCAAACTGGATGATTTCAAGACAATATTCTCACATCAGTTAGCTTTCCAGATCGCTACCAAGATTGCTGGAAATACTATCCGTTGTACCATTTTGGATGAGGATGCCTCTACATCAGTTATGTATTTATCTTACTGGAGAGCCATTGGTTTTCTGGAAATCAACCGTTCACCTACCACTCTTAAGGCTTTTGATGGTCGCGGCTTTCAACCCTATGGATTACTGCCGACCATCCATGTTGAACTGTGAGGCAAGTCAGTCTCCATTCATATTGAATTCGTCGATGCTCCTTTGGATTACAGCTTACTCCTAGGTCGTAACTGGTTTTATGCTATGCAAGTTGTAGCATCGACCATTTTTTGGATCGTCCAGTTCCCATTCCAAGGAAATATTGTTACTATTGATCAATTGGATTTCATCACACCTAGTGCCATTACACATGATGCAAATAGCGTTCTGCTCCTGAATACCCCACCATATAAGGACATTGGAGTAGGTCTTATAAAAGATTCTTTACTAATGGGAGTCTTTCCCTCATCTGATCCTCCTCCCACTTCACAAACTGCATCTATTAACATGATTTCTACCTCTCATACAGACAAAGGAAAAGCAATAGCTAATGAATCAACATCCTTTTCCCCTTTTGAGGAAATTTACAATGCAATCCAAGTTACCAGTGATTCCCCCACCAATGACCACTTGTTGGTGGCATCATACCGCTATCACATGCCATACTGGATTGAAAACCCCTCCCCATCTCTAGATTATCTTTCACACACACTTCCTATGGACGAATCTATTATGGAAGTTATGTCATTAGACAAGATGCCTTGGGAATATTATCACCATAGATCTTCTTTCCTTCCTCGTTGCCATATGGTAGAAGACCACTTCACCTCTACGGTTTCATCTGATATAGTCCTCAACCCTCAGTAACTGATACTCACTCGTAGTGTCGATTCTGAAGGAAACTTATGCAACATTACAAAAACTATGCCTGTAGACATATTAGTGAAACCTAGAGTTCTGGAAAACATTTTCATCAGATAGAACTCTTCACTTGAAGAGGTTAAAACATACACGACCCTTTTTAAGGAATTTAGAGATGTCTTTGCATGGACATATGAAGAAATGACAGGGATTGATCCCTCTATTGTTGTTCATGAAATCAAAACTTACCATGATGCGAAGCCCGTCTGCCAGAAACTACGATAGGTCCATCCAAGAAAAGCAACCACTATTAAAGAAGAAGTTGATAAAAGTATCATGGATGGTTTCATTTACCCCGTACCATTAACTGAATGGGTGTCCAACGTAGTCCCTGTGAACAAAAAACATTGTACTATTAGGGTTTGTATTGATTTTAGGGATCTGAATCGAGCTTGTCCAAAAGACAACTTTCCCACTCCCTATATCGATCATATAATCGATAACTATGCCGGAAGCATTATTTTTTCTTTTATGGATGGCTTCTCCGGCTATAATCAGATTGAGATTCCCCTGTCAGATCAACAAAAGATGGCATTCATTTTCCCTTGGGGAAATTTTTCTTATCGTAAACTTCCTTTTGGTTTAAATAATGTTGGCACGACATTCCAATGTGCCATGTCATATGCTTTTCATGACATTAAACATGTTGTGGAACCCTCTCTTGACGACCTGCCTGCTCATTCCAAGCAGCAGGATATTCATGTCGATCATTTGAGAGCCATGTTTCTTTGATGTTGTTCTTTTAAATTTTTTGTCTAAATCCCCATAAATGTGTTTTTTAGGTAGAAGCTGGACGACTTCTTAGTTTTATTATTTCCAAAGATGGCATCTGTATAGATCCCTTGAAAATTGAAGCTATCTTAGCCCTACCTGCTCCCACGAGCGTAACTAAACTCCAAAGTTTGCAAGGGAAGAAAAAATTTCTATGACGTTTTGTCTACAATTATGTAGAAAGGACACATGGTTTCATGAGGTTGCTCAAGAAAGATACCCCTTTTGTTTGGTATGATTTTGCACAACGCGCGTTTGATAATCTTAAACATGCACTTAGCCATGCACCAGTGTTGCAACCACCAAATTATGCTAAGGACTATTCCTTGTATGTGGCTGCATCCTTGTCTACTATAGGCATGGTCCTTGTTCAAACAAATTAACATAAGAACATGTGATTTATTACGCTATTAAGAGTCTTCTCGACTCTAAAACTCGATACTCACATGTGGAGAAACTTTCTCTGGTCATGGTCATTGTGGTCCAGAAGTTCTGTCATTATATTTTGCTCCACACCACCACTGTTTACTTATATTCCAACCCCATGCACTACGTTCTTACACGTCAAGTGCTTGGGGGCAAATACTCATGTTGGATCATGATTCTCCAAGAGTTTGAGCTATAATTCACCAAAAGTACTTCCAAGAAGTCCTTCATTTTGCAAAGCTTATATGTGACCTTCCCCATACTACTAATACTACAGAGCCCTTTGATTCATTGCCCGATGAATCATTGTTTCTCATTATCATGATTGATACATGGTATGGAGATATCTTTTTGTATCTCCAGACCTTACGATACCAGCCTACTGCCTCTCGAGACGAACGTCATCGCATTCGCCACCAAGACAAAAGCTATCTTATTTTGAATGATACCTTATATCAACATGGTGTTGACTCTATCTTACGACATTGCCTTACACATGAAGAGGCTGAGATCATTCTAAATGATTTCCATGCTGAAGCTTGTGGTGGTCATATCTTTGGGTTTCCTACTGCCTAGAAAATATTGCGTGTCGGGTATTTCTGGCCTTCTATTTTCAAATATTGTATTGAAACAATCAAGAAATTCCCACCATGTCAAATGTGTACTCCCAAGAAATGCACACATCCCGCTTCGCTTCATCCTGTTGTAGTAGTTGTCCCCTTTGCAAAATGGGGCATAGACTTCGTGCACTATAGACCTACCTCAGTCGGGGGGCATGGCTATATTATCGTGGCTGTGGACTATTTTACAAAATGGGCTAAGGAAATTCCCACATATGCTGAAGATGGTAAGACTGCTGCATTATTATTATTTAACCATATCATTGCAATATTTAGGATTCCTAGGGCCATTGTGACCGACCATGGGTCACATTTTCAAAACAAGATGAGGGCAGAGCTTAGTGTAAAATTAGGGTTTCATCATGATAACTATACACCATACTATCCTCAGGCCAATGGATAGGGTGAGGCTATAAACAAAGTATTAAAAACAATGCTTCAACATATGGTAGGGAAAGCCAAGTCAAACTGGCATTTACAGCTCTTCTCTGCACTCTGGGCCTGTAGGACTACTATCAAAACTTCCACCAGTTTTACACCCTTTCAACTAGTATACATACTGGAAGCTACTCTCTCGATAGAATGTGAGATCACTTCTTTAAAACTTGATGTGGAACTATTACCCAATACCACTATAGACAAAGAAAGATTCCTGTATCTGAACAAAATTGATGAAACTCGATGTGATGCTGCCTTAGCTAATGAGGCACATAAATGGAGAATGAAAAGCCAATATGATAGGACTTTCCAACCCCGTTCCTTCAATGAAGGAGATCTAGTTTCGACCTATGACCAAAAGCATGACAAACTGGGGGCAGACAAATTTGAGTCTATGTGGCATGGGCCCTATATTGTCAGTCGTGTTTTAGAGAAGGGGGCATATGAATTGGTTGATTATGATGGAATACCTTTGGGAGAGCCCCAGAATGGGATCTACCTCAAAAGATACTATGCCTAGGTCATCTAGCATAGAGTCTTTGTAAATATTGTTTATAGTTTGTTGTGTGTCTTAAGATTTGAGAGGTGTGTCTTTTGTGTGATTTAAAATGTGTTTTTTTTCATAAAACCCTACTTATGCATGTCTTTTGTCTGATGGAAATATGACTTCCTTCATTGGTTTTGCTGATGGTGCTCATCGATATACTCTTAACCTTGCATCAATAGCTTGGGTACTGTACTCTCCTACAAGTGAGCTGGTGAGTTCAGGGGGTATTCTTTTAGGTCCCTCCACCAACAATCTGGCGGAATACCATGCCATGATCAGATTGTTGATGGAAGCCCTAGCTAATGATGTAAGGGAAATTAGGGTTTACATAGACTCTGAACTATTTGTTCACCAGCTTAACCGAGTCTACACCATTTGAAATCCCATGCTTCTTCATACTTTCTGAAGAGTTAGGCTGTTAGATAGGTATTTTGAGCAAGTTACATATCATCACATCCTGAGACAGTTAAATGCTGTGGCAGATTCCCTAGCTAACTATGTATTGGATTGGCATATTTCTCATACTTAAAAAGTCCATTTGAAAACATAAAAACATGTGTAAATTCATAAGTAGATAAATCATTCCACACATCACATTTTCCAAACACAACTGTAAATATAAAAGTTTGTCGTATATATAAAAGTTGTAGCACCGAGATACAAAATTTGGGTTGAAGCATCTCTAGCTTTTAGTGCCCATTCAGGACCACAAAAAGTTAAGAATACATGTACATAGGGAAAAATATGAAGCTTTGAAGCTTTCAGTAATACATATACAAAAAGTGAATATCAAGGTAGACTAATCCTCATGGTGCTCATGGTAGCATGCAATGGCTTGGGCCACTCTACGAAGTAGTTTGGAGAACTGTCCGGAGACACCTGTGGTATGGCGTTGATAACACCTCAGAACCTCATCAGTGGTCATGTCAGGGATACCCACAATCAAGTGATGTAGGTTCTCCTCAAGATCTCTGAGCTTTTCCTCAGCTTCAGAGCGGTACACCATCATATCTCGGGTACCTGCTCTCCTAGCTGGGCGGATAGATCCAATGTCTACATGAAAAACATTTTTATCGTAGTACTAGAGAAAGTAAAAAATGAAATAAATATAAAATTTCAAAAAACATAAGTGGATAATGTCTTCTTACCTCGATCATCCCACACTTCCCCCTCAGGTAAGATTAGCTTCGGGTCATTTCGGAAGTTTGCCCCCTCATAGGCATAATCCTCCAACATAAGTAGTTGGTTTCTCAACCAGCGAAAGAGCCTGAAACCATAAGTGACTTTACGTCCTCCACCTCTGAGGCGAGGCATAGTTGTCACCCATGCAAGCATCCTCAAGTCCTCAGGATCCAGTCTAGAAATTGTCATCTGGGGCCTAATGTGAGGTACCCGTTGTAAGATAAAAGACACCACCACTGCTCTATAACCAAACTACTTCAGTGTCCCTCTTTTGCACTTATTTAGTTGACTCTTCAGACACACCAGCATGCCTTCACACCAGTTGAAGATAGTGGGTTCCATGCACTACAAAGCATATAGCATGTGATATTTTTTAGTGAGGTGGGCATCCCTAGTAACTGCCACCTTGCCAATGGTATATACTACTGTCCTTAAGGGGAGATCCACTAGAGAGTTGACCTGTAGCTTGCTCGATTGGGACTTTGTACCCAATTAGCAATGCTTATCAATGATATCATCCAAAGAGACTTCTCCCCCTCGTGCTCCAGATAGGACCACAGGGCTTCCCCTCATAGATAAACCGGTCAGAAAGTAAATATCCTCGATCTCTATAGGCGGGATGTGGACTCCTACCACAAAGTTCTCTTGGTCAAGATCCCACATGTCTATGATGTACTCCAACAACCGGACATGTGATTTCATTCCAGGGATCCATAAATACTTAAGAATCCCAAAGTTTCGTAAAGCCTCAATGGTGGCTAGGTCATTTGCAACCTGGGTGTCTAGGACGTCATGCTCCCTTTCTTTCCAAATTACCATGATGAACCTGTGACATGTAAAATTCATGATTAGTAAGTATATCATGGAAAAATAAAGAAAGATAAATGATATTATAAATTGCAAAGCAAGATAAGAAACATTAAAAAATTATCTTTTGGGTGGTCTAGGGTTTTATTTTTCTTCTTTTCCTTCTTGCGGCGTTGCTGGATTTTATGCACAGAGCATCGCAGTGCTTCTGCCTTTGGTGTGCAGAGTGTCGGGTGCTTCTCTACTTTGGACAAAGCATCGATGACGTTCCTGTCCTAGCATAACAGAGCGCCATCTGGGATGCTGGCCGACGGCCAAAAAAAACCTTAAAAGAAGAAATTTTTTCCTTCTATTGTGGCTAGAAATATCTGTTGAGAGGGTAAATACCCTACCGTACCATTACAAAAGAAGATCTAGCCTCTATCTTTCCATTTTAAACCATTAAAAACATTTTAGGAACTTGGATTTGAACAATGCAAAAGAAGCAAAATCAAATTTATTGAACATGAAAAGAGGATAGGGTCAAATGCTTACCTATTCTATGGATAATGAAGCAACAATGAAGTGGAATGCCCTTACCAAATTGCTAGAGGAACTCTTGCTACCAAAGCTAACTTCCAAAACTCACCAAATGGTTAAAAACAAGTGGTAAAAATAACTTACCTACCCTTTCTATTTATAGAATGTTTGGAGTTTTCAAATATGCATTGTAATTTATTTAATTTTGAAATCCAAATTATTTTGGTAAAAGTGGGGTTTTATTTTTTACTTTCTATAGTTTTGAAAAAGTGGCTTTTAATGGTATTTTTGAGTTTTTTTAGGTGAATTTTGGGTCATGGTTACGATTTAAGCTATTTTTGTCTTTTTCGAGCATAAAGTAAAACTGAAAAAGTATTGAGTGTTGTTTACACTTTTTACATGCTCATTAAAATTCCAGTAGAAAGGTGTTGAGTATACTTTTTTTCTTTTTTAGTCTTGTAAAAAATGGATTATGAAAAAGGAACTTGGTTCGGGAGTTATATTTAATCTCTTTTCAGTCTCCTAGAAACAAAAAAAAGATTGCCAAGCGAACTTGTTGTGCTCACGCTTGTAAAAGAATCAGAATGGTCAACTAGTTGGGGGTAGGTTATCTCTTTTTTGAACCGACTGACCTTATTTATGAAAAAGGACTGTTTGGATTCTTCTTAGTCATTTTAGAATCTCTAAACATGAAATGACAAATGAGTTTTCTTTCATCGGACTCACAAAATGACATGATGAAAGACCCTATTTGGGAACGAACCTCTCCTTTCTTAGGTTCGGGAAAAATATGAGAATGGACTCATCACTTGATGAGCTTCAACGAGTGTTTGTTACCCTCTTTGGAATCATAAAAATGAAAAGAGGCACTCACCTTTTGAGGTGGGGAAATTAAAGGAAAGGGTACTAGTTTTAATTTGTTTATATGGCAGTAATCTACAGTCCACCTTTGAACATGGTACATGTCTGCATTTGCATATCTAAACAGTTGGGTTTTCAGCTTGTCTCCGAGTCGATCCACTTTTGTGAGTCACTTGACTCCTTTGAGACAATTCAAAGAATGCTTTGTCAAATTCCTTGCATTACACCTGGTTCTTTTCTCGTTAAAGTCAAAGATTCAAAGTCATGTGTCATGCCATCAAATTGTTCAAAGGATGTCTCTCCCAGAATCAGTAACTTCACTTGTCCTTAAGAGTCAGTCATTGTCTGAGTCAGTCCATTAATTCTAATCAATTTTTGTTCCTAGTTTTGTGTCACTGATGTGGGAATCATCATGGCCCTCCTGTGACTAGTCTATTCCTATCAACTTCAAATCATTATCCAAGAATTAGACCTAGAAAGCTAGACAGTACCTTGGGCCTGAATGCCTCAATGGAAGGTTACCTCACTTTTGACATGAGTTTACATCATTAACTCTTGATTGAAAGATCTCATCGAGTGTTTGACTTCAAGTCCTTTATTCACATTTGATGGTATGTACTGAGATACCTTGGGGATCATTGTCATCAATGATGATTACCCTCGCACTTGTTAATAGTTTACATCATTGACTGGTAATCAAGTGGTTTCTACCATGCTCGGCATCAAGACAATGCAATCACATGGTTAGATTCATATCATTTGGAGATGGGAATGAAGACCCTAAGTGGTTAGGCTAAAATCATTATTTCCTATACTCAGGTTGCATTTGGAGATCATTCATAGTCATGACACGGATCCACATTGTATGTTTGGTGGTTGTGTTATATATTTGACATTGAGAGGCATAGATCTACTTTGTATATCTCGTAGCTATGTCCTACTTCTTGTAGCAGTTATTCATGGATCTACATTGTATCATTAGTATCCATGACATGGTCATCATCATAGATCTGTAGTGTATTGGTCTACAGCTATGATTGGGTTAGATAAAGTCAGTTACTGGTCCTATATGAGTCTATCTCTCTTTTCCTTTATATTAGACGAAAAATTTTGCAAACTATTTCACCTATCACCTTCTTCTAGCTTCATACTTTGGGGGGAATTCTGTTGCACTTGGAAATCTCACACTGCTTTTTAGCCTTCAGAAGAATTTCATGTTTCCTATTAACCTCCCAAAAATCCTGGTCTGGGTCACCTTGGACACTTTTTTCCCTAACCTAGAAGGGATGACGCTTCCTTGTATTTTACACAGAGCGTCGATGACCCCTGCCTTAGTTGAGAAAAAAATATTGTTTTCTCTCTTTTTTGGAAAAAACCCTAGGTCGACGCTCCTCTCAGTTTGGCTAAGAGCGCCGGTGGTCAGTAAAAAGGAAAAAAATATATTTCTAGAAGCTCCTGTATGGAATCCTTCGTGGAATTAGTTCCTATATGCTTGTGAGAGGTGGAATTCACCTCCCTCACCTATATGGATCTCATTTTATCCTTTTGCCAAGTCATCTCATGGGTTCTAGGCCCATAAATGAAGCCTTCATGAGGAGAGTGGGAGAGGCCAGAAAAAACATCCTTATGTTGCTAGTTTGAAGTTTGAATCAGAGGCAAAGTAGAGGTAGCTCGTGTTTAGAGAGGTCTTCCTAGTTATAGTATATTGTAGACATTCTTGATTGAGACAGAAGCCATCAACATCAAGGCTTTCGGTTGTACTTCTTTCTCATCCATATATTAATACAAAGACATTTCCCTTTCCTATATTTGATTGTAGTGTTTGTAATTAAATATTATTGGATTCCTTGTGATATATTTTGCAGATACTGAACCATTGCAAGGACTTTCTGGAGAGAAGATAAATGGATCCAAGGTTGAGGTATAATGTGTTAAATGTTAATTGATTTAATTATTCAAGGAAAGGATATGTTGTTGTGTCTTTTTGTTCTGTAGTTGCGTCTTACATTGTAGAGGAACCAACAGTGTCCGCACTGGTTGAGAATTCCTATTAACAAATCTATGCATCAATATAGTACACTACTACATATCGCTCAAAATTCCCATGAAAATTTTCCACGAAACAAGAAAAACCTCTGCTTTTGTGGAAAATAACTTTCAAATTTTTGAAAAAAATTGAATTTTAGCCCGACATTCGTCGCTATTGCGAAGAAGCTATAGAACTGTTGCTATTGCGACGAACAAATGAGATGGAGCCATTTTTGCATCACTAGTGCGACAAAAAAAGCATAAGCCTCATACCATCGATAGAGCGACGACAGTTATACTTCGTCGCAATAGTGACTAAAGACGAAGCTTTAGTTTTTATTATTATTTTTAAACGATCATTTTGATTATTTCTTTAATTAAAATTTGACTATTGTCCATTTTTGTTAGAACCACAACCCTCAAATCTCTATAAATACATGTTCATAATCATTTGCTAGAGTTGTAGCGCTATTTCTATTGCTTTATCGTTCTGTGATTTGAAGATTCCGGTATTGGTCTGACACATCGAATTTTTTTTCTCATTCGTTTTACAGGTTAGTTTGACTATGAAATGCACTAGTTTTTTTGTTGCGGCCTTTTTATTTATGCGCCCTTTATCATGTGAATTTGTTGAAACATTTTAATATCTATCATATTAATGAACATGAACAATAATAGTGTGACCCCTTTTTATTGGGATATTTTATGGTGTATATAGATTTGACCCCTCATTTCTAATGGAGCACTCCCAATTCTTTAGCACTAAGGCACATGATGACATTTGATGGAGTGACCCTTTTAATTTATTATTGTTTCACACATGTGGAGGAAAGAGTTGTTACAACTCAACAAACCATAGCCATTTTGTTATTATATTATAAACAAATCATCATGGTTCTAGTGGATCTCTCCCTTATGTTCACCAATCTATGCTAGTTTTGGAGGATTTCTTGGAGGGCACATAGTTGAGGATCATTGTTTATTATTTCATGGATTATTTTGCATAATCAACATGTCTAAGACTAAGGAATCATTTTTCACAAGAGAGGGACATGTGGAATCCTCAATTTTAAATCCATTTGTTTTGTATTTCATTTATTTAGGTTTTTTTACTTGTTATGAATTAGTTGAATTAGTTGGAGAATATTGTATCTTTACTCATCCCTATGGAGATATAGGTTTTCACATTGGGTATTATTATTTTATTAGAGTTTTTGAGCTCTCCATCTATATAAGATGATATCCTCTTATTGTAATGATTATTGGAGAATTGGAGAAAGAAATCTATTGCTTGATTTATGTTTATTGTCTTATAAGGTTGTGTGATTTCAAGGTATTTATTATTATGTGTAGTTACCCATTCATCCCACTTTGTTATTTATATGTGCTGGAAATTACACTTCAAATATGTTGCAATAAGATATTCAAGAAGGGAATTAAAACAATGTGTAACTACTTGTTACTTCCTTTTTATCTTTTATTTTTAAGGTGAACCATTTATGTTGTTGTATTTCATAGAAATCAGTCATGGTGAACTTCAGCTTGGAATAAGATCACATTTTGTTGTATTAGAAATTTCATTGGTGGGCACCTCTAAAAGGGCATGCAAACATATAATTCCTAACGATTTAAATCAACAACCATTGGTAATTTTTTCATCTTTCTAACAACACCTTTGTTGAATCATACCCATCCATTTCCATCCCTCCAGCACTCTTTTTTACTCCATATGTCCAAATGTGTTTTGGGCATTGATCGTACACCTCCAACCTCATTTAAAAAATATTAAATAATAAAATAATATTCTGTTGGGATAAAGGAACTCTTTGCCCCGCCTTGAACCTTATTAGCCTATTCTTTAGCAATCTTAATTATAGTACGAGTCATTGTACTAGAGAAAATATAGTCTTAAGTAAGAAGAGGGTTTTTGTGTGGTGACGTTGTCTTCCTTCTTAGTTTCATTCAGCCTTGCACTTGATCTTAGGACTTTGGATCACAAGTGCAATATTTATTGCTAACAAGCTTGTTGGTGTTGTATTAATTATAATGTTATAAATTCTGTAAAACATGTTGTAATAGATCATGCAATATAATATTTTGTATTAGCTTGTGTAGTATAGATTGCATTAGCTTGTGCACTATTTTGTATAGTGACTTGTGTAGTAGAAGTATATGTTAAAGATAAGTCAAGATTATGTATAAGCCATTAATATTAGTTAAAAGGAAGTTGAGAAACATATAATTGTTTGATATTATGTATTTATTTTTAGACGTACGTTATATATTGATTAATGAGTTTATTTTGTTGTTATAAGCTATCAGAATCTCAAATACATTTTCTTGCGAAGAAAACAATAGGAGGTATGTTGAGGCTATGGCAGCATTAGAGGCGAAGGGTGATGGAAAGTGTTATTGTCCTTGCAATGATTGCACAGGTTTGCGAACTAGAAGAATTTTACAAACATCAGCTGAAAAACATTGTAAGGAGAAAGGGCATGTTGAAGGGGGGTATGAATATCATCCATTGGTAAGATGTTATTCATTACATATTGTACGTCTTGTAATAGTACTAATAGTGTATTCACAATTTTTTTATAATTTTAAATATATGTGTTGTATATTATACAGTAATGTTATTGCATTGTTTGTAAATATAAATACAATGCCCCTAAGATGCCGACTGCTAGAAAGCTATTTGCCACATAATAGTACAAATACTACTTCACAAGACGACGAGCATGGAGATCATGCTATTGAAGATGGAGTTCTTAATGATCCTATGGATGAAGATGACGTTACTGATACTAGTGGTACTGAAGAGGAGATAAATAGATTTCTACAAGACACATTTGCTCCATTGGATGAGGAAAACCTCCATGATTTTCTTGATGTTCCTCTTCTTGAGAAGTCCCAAGAACCTCTTTATGAAGGCTCAACAACCAATATTCTATCTGCTATACTATTGTTGGTGAACTTGAAGGTTTTGAATGGTTTATCAAACACTTGTTTCACACAGCTCCTAAGGTATGTAAAGTTGATTAGATTCCTCTATTTTTAGTGTTAATTAATTTGTAAATTAGGGATATGAATTATTTATGATGTATATTGTTTACAATTAACTTTTTGTCAATGTTGCAAATTGTTGGGTGAATTTCTATTACTACCATAAAATAACTTACCACGCACAACTCGGGAGGTATTCTTGATTATGAAAGAAATTGGAGTGGAGTATCAATATATTGATGCATGTCCTAATGATCATATTATATATTATGGACAGTATGCATCAGAAAACAAATTCCCACAATGTGAAATTAGTAGATATCAAACCGATCAATTAGCAAAAGAGGTCCCTCAAAAAGTTCTTCATTATATTCCCATAATTCCACGTTTCCAATGACTATTCAGGTGCCAAAGTATAACACAGTTTATGGATTACCATGTGAAGAACAGAAGTGAAGATGGTGTTCTTCAAATGCCTATAGATGTTTCTGCATTGAAGAACATTGAAGAAAAATGGCCAATTTTTAAATATGAACCTCGTAATGTTAGACTTTAATTGGAAGTTGATGGTTTCAATCCATTTGGTGAGCTTCATTCTACTTACTCAGTGTGGCCTGTTTTCATCATAAACAACAACCTACCTCCTTGGATGACCATTAAGAGAGAGCACACAATGTTGGCAATGATTATTCCAGGTATTTTATTGAAAGCTGTAATTATATTATGTCATAAATTTATTTGTTTAATTGCTGCATGAGAAAAGCTTTTATATGTTTGGATGGATAACTAAATAGCAATATTGTATGTTTATTGATCAATTAGGTAAGTACCAAGTTAAAGATATGAATGTGTATATTGAGCCTCTTATCAATGAGCTATTGAATTTATGTGATGGAATCACTATGTATGACACCTCTAGACCAACAGGGAAAAAACAATTTCAGTTCCATGGAATACTTCCATGGACAATTCATGATGCTCCTTGGATAACACATTTTTGTGTTGTCTAACTTTATGTCACACGTCTTTAATATTATATGTTTTTAACGTTAAAAACATGCATTTTTTATTTATTTTAAATTACTAATCCTTTGATGCAGCTATAACATTAATACATATATCTCGTAGTTCTTCAAACAAAGGGAAAATTTTCATGTCCAGTATGTGGTCCTAGGATAAAATCTTGTCATTCAAGAAGTTTAGCAAAGGATTTGTTCGATGAGTACAGGTGTCACGTCCCCATGCCTCCGACCGGCGAAGAGGACGGGACCCATGGCATTAACCATCCGGGCTAAGAGCTTCATGAACATGTGAATTCATAAAACTGCTGAAACAGAATGTTGAAAGAAAATTTTTGAACTAGAACATGCACACATGAACATTTATCATGCACAGATGCAATTATTTATCAGACACAGCAGAATTGAACGTATATGCTTACAAGCATTCACTCAACATGTTCATTACATTCATTAACATAAATTATGGTTGCAGAAGTAAAAATGGACAAGATCACTTATCTTATGAAGAAGTCGATCCGCAACCAGCTATGTCACTGCAACGTTCCACCCAACCATAGGCCAGCGTGCTCCTTAATCTCTCAGCAGCGCTGCCACCCCCGAGCTAGGCATGATTCTCCAAGGAATAAGGGAACAAGCAGGCTTACACATAGTCAAGGATACACAAACACAGCCAAGCCAACACAGTTGGGTTTATCAGGCCATCAAGGAGTTGGGAAAGGCTCAAAGCTAAGCTGGTGAGCTCATTACAGAGCCAAGAAAACCTACACCAGAACTAGTCTGACCTCTAAGACACCCACACACACCCAACACAAGGAATCAGTCCCTTCTCTGCTACACAGTCCCTCAGGCCCTGCATTCCCTTCCAGTGCTATTTAGGGGTGATGGAGAAGAAGGACATCCCTCTAGCTCTATCTGTGTGGTTTCCAGCCACCAGGTTTATCAAGAAAACCAATCCCCCATCCCTGCTCCTTACACAGTCCGAAGACCAACCATTGCACATATGCAATCAATCAGAATTACAGCTGAACAGGGGGAACGATTTCTGAGTTGTTCTTGGCCCTCTCGTGGCCAAAATGACTCCCAACAATATATAGCAGCCTCCACAGTGTAACAACAAACACAATCATAGGGGAAAAATACTCCCAAGTGGATTACAGCAGTTTCTCAGCCTATACGTGGGTGAGACTTGTACCAGGCCCAATCACAAAGAAGACTGCAACCATCGAAGGTAAGGAAGACCGCAGCACCCAAAATTGTTGATGTATATGTAGCTTCGGAATGTATTCTTCTATGTATCTTATGTATTGTAACCCGATGTTTATTCCGGGATGTTTCTATTATGTATTTGAGTCATGTGGTCATGCTCCTATGTTCCGATCGGGAGGATTAATAATGTAATCAAGTCATATCAAGTCATTAGGTAAGTCCCCACAGTTTCGGGGCACTTGAGTTATTATACACTAATTAAGGTGTAGGCTCGAGTAGTAATTATTAGGTTGAGCCTACGTGTGAAAAGGCAATTCAAGTGAACGGATGAATATAAATAGAGAGTGAGAGTCTCTCTATTTATCACTTGTGAAATACATCACTTTCCCTCCCAAGTGTGGCACACTACTGGAGAAGGAAATTTTGGGACTAGACAGAAGACAGAAGACTACTACTGTTTTGGGAGATCTCTTACTATTTTGGTGTTGATTCTATCTTAGAGGAAGTTGCGGGGTTTTCTCCTTTATGGTTTCCCTGAGGAAAAATCTTTGTGTCTCTTGTCTCTTGTGATGTGTTTGTGTTTTATTGCTGTGCTTGTTATTCTCTCACTGAAAAGATCCTAAGATCATAATGCTAGCTTAAATGTGATGAAAAAAACTAACATGGTATCAGAGCTAACCTGAGAAGAAGACATTGTGCAGCTACAGGAACCAGGGCTTCCTAGTTTATGGATCTTCCTCCACATATTTTCAGCAAAATTAAGATGGAACAACTCTCCTCCTTAGGGCGCATCTTTCTGTTGAAGCGGAATTTGATTTCGAGCATTTTTAGTCTTCGATGCAGAAATTAGGGCTTTCTACAGAAGATGAATTTTTGAGTGATACCAGCATAGGATTGTTATCCTCATCAAAACCGAAGTTTAGAGACCTGTATCAATAAATTTGGTTGGGTGAAAATCCAGGAAAGTCAAACCCTAGTTTGACCATGAGCTAGGAGAAACCCTAAATACTAAAACTGCTAAGTTTTGGTACAGTCGCTATATTACGAGATTGGAGAAGTAGAAGAAGATGAAAATTTCAGGGGATGAATATAACATCCTGATAAATCCTATTTCGAAAAATCAGACTCAGATTCGCTGTACACCAGGAGATATGATCTCTCCAAGTTAGGGTTACAGCCTCTTCCAGAATTCATCCCTGAACAGGACATCTGGGGATATCTGCAATATCTTGAGCTAAATAGGTCCAAATGGAATTCCTAAAGATGTTCCAGAAAGGGCACAGAATTTAATTTCGGTGGTCCGAATATCAGACTTAGAAGATGAACCAGTGACACGTGGCATGCTTTACAACTTCGCTGTTCTGAACAGTCCTGTAACAGGTCACCTTGGGAAAAGAATCATAAATCCCAAATGGTGAAACAAATTCTGATGAAAAATATGGTTTTGGATCAGGGACATGAGAGGTTACCTCAGTACGAAATTTCAGACACAGAGGATCAGTAATTTTTGAGATATCATAGAAACAGTAACAGGAATTTCTGCAGAAGAAATCAGTAAATTAGGGCTTCCTGTTTCGGGAGCTTCCCTCCACTGTTTTCAGAAAAGGAGTACATTGGACAGATCCATTTGAAGAGATCTATATGTTTGTCCAATAATATCTTAAAGTTTCCAAGTTTTTGAAATTATGGTTTCTGCGACAAACCCTAGATCGGCAAACTCCGGGACAAGGACGGACACCTCAAATCGGTAAGATCTAATCTTTTGCATTTCCATTTGAGGTTCTCATTTCAATATGATCTATCACAATAGCTTGATGATAAGCTTGGTGAAGTTGACAACTTCCAAGCATAGAAGTATTTGATCTCTCTGAAGAAACTGGATTGGACACCTACATGAGTATAGAGGTTCCAGTTTCAGAGGGAGACGAGGCCAAAGAAGACATCATGCTCATGCTGCAGAGGATGATGAACCATCCAAAAAGAGATCCATATATGAAAGTGATGATTCTTCAAGAGAGGTTGAATATGTTCTGATATCAGCTCTCACAGGTAACATTACTCATGGAAATGATGATTGTCTTATAGACAGTGGGGCTTCCAAACATATGACGGGATTCAAGGAATCCTTTGTAAGACTGTCAGACATGAATCACCTCACAAGGTGAAACTAGGAGATGACTACCAATATCCAATAGAAGGTAGTGGGGAATCTTCATACAAGCTAGACTCTGGTAAGTCTCTAAAAATGAAAGAAGTATTGTTTGTTCGAGGACTTAAGAAGAATCTTCTATCCATTTCAGCCTTGGATGCAAAAGGAATGTGGGTTGCATTCATAGATGGTCAAGTCATCATGTGACCAAAAGGAAAGACTATCGATGATGCGGTAGTGATTGGAGAACAATAAGGAGGCTTGCAAAAATTGAAGGGCTATCCAGAACAAGCCTTGATCCATAACACATTAGAGCCAAATGAGCTTTGACATAGAAGGCTTGCACATGTGCATTATAGAGCACTACCTATTGCAAGCAAAGCTGTTGAAGGTCTTCCAGAATTTCAAGCTATT
>LPNX010330825.1:201383-222486 GCA_001517045.1 Pseudotsuga menziesii
AGGTTAGATATAAGTGCTGGGCGAAGACCTACATGAGGGTAGGCCTACAGCCAGCATGAAAAAGGGCTGGCTCTATAGAAATTCCTATGACAAGAAGAATCATGAGATAGCACCAGTGTTGATCCAGATCAAGTGATGATCCGGATCCAGTAATGATGATCTAGCAGTAGTGATCCAGATCGAGTGATGATCCAGATCCAGTCCAGTGATGATGATCCAGATCAAGAGATGATCCAGATTCGATGATGACTTGAAGGCGAAGATGAATTGAAGACGAGATGATCTAGTTGATACAGAGAAGAAGACCAGTGCTAAAAATTGTGTCGAAAGAATACCTTCCTAGTTAAGAGGGAGTGTTGATGTATATGTAACTTCAGAATGTATTCTTCTATGTATCTTATGTATTGTAACCCGATGTTTATCCCGGGATGTTTCTATTATGTATTTGAGTCATGTGGTCATGCCCCGATGTTCCGATCGGGAGGATTAATAATGTAATCAAGTCATATCAAGTCATTAGGTAAGTCCCCACAGTTTCGGGGCACTTGAGTTATTATACAATAATTAAGGTGTAGGCTCGAGTAGTAATTATTAGGTTGAGCCTACGTGTGAAAAGGAAATTCAAGTGAACGGATGAATATAAATAGAGAGTGAGAGTCTCTCTATTTATCACTTGTGAAATACATCACTTTCTCTCCCAAGTGTGGCGCACTACTGGAGAAGGAAATTTTGCGACTAGACAGAAGACAGAGGACTACTACTATTTTGGGAGATCTCTTACTGTTTTGGTGTTGATTCTATCTTAGAGGAAGTTGCGGGGTTTTCTCCTTTATGGTTTCCCCAAGGAAAAGTATTTGTGTCTCTTGTCTCTTGTGATGTGCTTGTGTTTTATTGTTGTGCTTGTTATTCTCTCAGTGAAAAGATCCTAAGATCATAATGCTAGCTTAAATGTGATGAAAAACTAACAAAAATAATCCTGCACTGTCCACAGAATTCATAGAGGAAGAGCTACGCAGGTAAACCAGCCTGTGCGTGAGAATAATCAACAGGCAATGGCCCCTACGCGAGGACGAGCAGATCCTAGCTTGTGCGTGGATGAACAGAAAACCAGAAGTGCATGAAAGGGGAGTGCGTGAGTGCTTTAGCTCGTCTTGGAAAGAGTGGAATCCTGTGTGAGTGATCATAGTGGTTTTTCCTGGCCATAGTGAAGTCAACTGTGGTGGTGTGTGCGTGTGGGTGAGGACTGACAGTCCTGCCACCCCACTCCCAAAGACAATAACTGCCTCAACCACCAGCAACCATTCTTAATGAAAGTGTCTGGAATAAAACAAGGGAAGATGACACATGGGTTTTTCTCTCGTTGGCCAAGGTTTAACAATTTCCCCACCCTTATCCTTATCAAAATCATGCCCCCTTGTCAATTTAGTTGCCGCGATCGTAGCTGGTTGGGTTCATTTAATTAATTATGCATATTTACATGATGCTAATACTTAATATGCACTGCATGCCCTGATATACCATTGGTGACAAATTTAAATCCAAAACATAGCATAACCGATCAACGGTGGGGCCTTGGCTTTTAGCTCCGCACCATGATCATTTACAATATATACATCATGTACATCTAATGCAATGGGGTCAAAACTGGGGCATTACAACAGGCATTTACTCCCTAAGAACCATAGGTACAGAACTATTGAAAAAACAAAATTCAATGGTAAAGAAGAGAATCCAAAGAAAACACGAAGAATGACACCTTGCCTATGGAAGTCGGAATATGACAGACATCATCAAGGTATGCAAATTGTATATGCAACATACAATATGCATTCATGTAATATTATGATTTTTATATCTTTATTGAATCTTCTCTACCATGGGTGTCATGAATTATTGTAAATGTGTTTTTCGTTTATTTTTAATGAATGTATTTTAGGCATGAATGGGCTTTCACGAGGAATGAAGAGTTATCCCATACAATTCTGTAGGTTTCCTTACTACTAGCACCTAAAAATAGCTCATTTGTTTGATACAATGCATATCGGGAAGAATGTAATAGAAATGATGTGGCGGAAATTAGATGGAAGGTCACACAAACATAAAATTGGGAAAATTTGTAGTGACATTGCATAAGCCAATCACGCATTACAAAGTGTAATTATTTCCAATGCTAAAAATGGTAACCGGAATATTAGTCTTCCATGGTTATTGACGGAGCAACAAAGCAACTCTATAAAACAAGTCATTCAGAAAATAAGGTTTCTGATGGGGTTTTCGTACAACATAAAAAATATCTTAACCCAGAAAAGTGATTTTGGCGGTGTTAAAACTCATGATTGGCATACATTCATAAAGGTAATTTTTTACGTATATAATTTACATTAAGTAATTATTTTTAGTAATTTTTCTCTCCTATTTGGAAACATTAGATAATGATTTTATTTTTTCTACAGTACATTCTACCTCTGGCTCTCCTAGATAGCTTTGACGGAAACATAAAACAAGTTATATATGATCTTTGTAAATACATGAGGTACGTAAAAATTTTATGTGCATGAAAAATGTTTGACGTTCTTTTGGTTGCATTGCTTATTGACATATTGTGTTTTACAGCTTTGAACTTTCATATATGTTATATGCCTCAATCTTGTTGATCATTCATGTTATTTTCTTGCATCTTTTGTAGGCAGCTTTCATCTAAAGAAATCCATAAAGAAGATATTAGATATTGGAAGAGAGAAATTCCTCTTCTAATGTGTGAAATGCATAAGTATTTACCTCCAGCATTTTTCAATGCACAAGAACACTATCTCATACACCAAGTTGAGGAGATTGAATTGTGTGGACCTGTAAACTCAAGGTCAATGTGGATGGTGGAAAGACATTTGAAGTCATTGAAGTCTTTTGTTAGACAAAGAGCATGCCCCAAGGGTTCTATGGTGTAGGGCTATATTCGATATCAATCCATGGTGTACATTAGGCCGTATCTTCCAAATTTAGCAAAAACTATCAATCTGCCTCGCATTTGGCCTATCAACTCCATCAACAAATTTGAAGTGGAGGTCCTATCAGGGAAAGGTAGAAAGAGGAAAGTGAAAGGTAAGGAGAATGGTGTACATTTTATTTGTTATACAATTATTTTTTTGATTTATGTAATTTTTATTATTCCATTAGTATTTTAAGATAAAGTTTATTGCCTTTAATGATAGCTAATTTAAAATTCTTAATTGTTTTTTTTCATATAGTTGGGTGCGTGTGGGATGCAATACATTTATACATTGAAAAAACTCTTTATTGGATGGAGGAATGAATTGAACTATGTACGTAATACTATGGCACCTTAACATGGGAAGCAGTTAGTAAAATTATTAAAACAATGCATTGTAATCAAGAGGAATATCCCGAACTTATGCAAAGGGAAATTGATTTAGCATGCGATTTAAAAGATAAAAAGGAAAGTATATTTACCCTACTCATTTTTTCATTGTTTCACATTGTATTGAAATATTTCTCTCATTTATGTCTTCTTATATACTTATTTACTGAGTCGGGCATGATGCAGCTAATACATCTCAATGCTATGTGGTGCAATGGTTGTAAATTTTGCATCAAAAAGTTGGATGACAAGAGGAAAACATTTGATTGTGGGATAACTGCAGTTTTTCAAGTCACTAATGTTTCCTCTAGAAGTGACATGCATCCAAAAGAATATGAAAATAGGTACTATGGTTATTTGGAAGATATACTTGAGTGTGACTTTAATTCCTTTAAAGTAGTTCTGTTTGAGGTCAAATGGTACAGGCTATGAATGAATGAATGTGATCCTAAAAGAACTGTTATTGAGCATGCCGATGGATTTACCATGGTTAATGCAAGGGCACTTGAACCAGGTACAAGGCCTTATGTTCTACCAAGTCAATGTGAGCAAGTATTTTACTCAGAGGTTCTAGGTAAAGCAGGTTGGACGTCGTACATTGTTAGATATGATCCAAGAGTAAGATCGGTTAAGTATAATGCAATAGAGGAAGAAGACAATGTTGAAGAAGAAGGTGACGCAGATCAGGAGCAGTTGGAAGTTGATGTAGATGTGTCAGATGAAGAATTCTACCAAGAAGTTGATCATACAAATGATGTAGCAGACAATGAATTTGACATTGATGATATTGATGATGAATATCTAACCGAAAATGACTTTGATCATTACCCTGATATGAGCGATCTTTTCAACAATAGCGATTCAGAACCAGATGATGCTACAAATTTTGAGTGACATGAAGAAGAATCCGAATGACATTGTAGCAATGTTGGAATCTATGAGATATGTGATCAGAACATATTTTTTGATGGTGTATTATGTTTACAACTATTTATTTATGTTTAAACCATCATTTGCATCATCATCATCATCACCATCATCACAATCTACATTGTCATCATCATCACAATCTCCGTCGTCATCATCGTATTCATCATGATCACCACCTTCACTACCACCACCAACATCATCATCATATTCATCATCCTCATCCTCATCCTCATCCTCATCCTCATCATCATCATCATCATCAGCATGCTCATCAGCATCGTCCTCATCATCATCGTCATCACCATCATCACAATACCTGTCATCATCATCATCTTCACCACCACCACCACCACCATCATCATCTTGGCCATCATCCTCTTCCTCCTCATCATCATCTTTGACATCATCATCATCATCATCATAATCCTTGTCATCATTATCGTCATCATCATCATCATCACCCTCTTCCTCATCAATCGCCGAGGACAAGTGTTGCTTGCAACTGTCAATGAAGCAACTATTGTGACTTTTGTTAGTGGACAGGTGATTTTTTCTATTTGCTTTTTAATGTAAGTATTAGGCATGATATTTTGTTCAAGATTTGTTTTGAATTAATGCGGGTCGAGGGCAGCGCCCTCGTTTTTTTTTTGTAAATCATTGGTTTTCGCGCAATCTAGCGCATAAGATCGCTACCAATTTATCTTTTTCAACCTTGAAAATTCACTGTAAAACAACTAAAAATCCCACTGAAAAACTATCAAAATCTGCTGGGGAAATCCCATGGAAAACTCAAATTTTCTTTGTGTAGAATCGACTCCCATTTCAACTATTGATCCGATGTTTCGGCTGCCCAAATCACTAATTCCTCCGCTGTATCGGCGGTTGAATCAACTAGCTTCTTTTTCTCTACATCGGTTGTCGGATCTGCTAAGCACTGCCGTCGGCAATCAGATCTTCTAGCCCTTCGGAAGATTAGTCCTTTCGACAGCCGCAACGATGGTCATCCAATCCACTAACTTCATCCGATGTAGCTCATCAGCTGTTGGAAGATCTAACTTTATCCGACGTCTTTATACTTAACTAAAATTTTCAATTTTCCCTTTTCATCGATGAACTAGTTCCATCCACAGTCGCAATGGCGAAACATGATCTTCTTTCTTCTCTCGATCGGCGGCACAACCTGATCGGTATCGGAAAAATTTTTACATCAGAAGACTAGTGCTTTTGGCTTCCGCAACGGTGGGCGATCGAACAACTATCCTCTTCCGATAGGCCGTTGTTTTCATTACTTAGAAAATTTTTAACTTCCTTGCGGCATCGGCGGTCTTTCCACATCGGAAGTCTAGTGACTTTGGCTTCCACAACGGCGGCACACCAAACACTAACTTCTTTCGATGGCCGCTGTTTACTTAGAAAAATTTTAAACTTTCGGCATTGGTGGTATTTTCTCATCGGCAGACTTAGTTCTTTTGGATGCCGCAACGGCGGGCGCACAAGCACTTTCTTCCTCCGATAGTCAACGATTTCGAGCCTTAACCTTTTTGACGGCGTCGGCGATGGGAGGACTTTTCCGTTGGGTGCGTAGTTGCTTCGCCGTCCACAACGGTGGACGCCTGATCGACTATTTCCTGCCGATGGTGTCGTCCAACACTTAGAAATTTTTCCCGATTTCCTTCCAACGGTTCTCCATTGGTACGCTTCCGCCTAGCGCTTCCGCTACAACGGAAGTCTTTCCTTCTAGCTCTTCCGACTGCTCCAACACTTAGACCACAATTTTTTTGAATTTTCCAGTCTGATTTCTGTTGGGAAGAAAGAAGTTCTGCTTCTGTCACTGTAACTTCATGGCTCATGTAGGCCCATGCTGCAACATGGGCTCTGATACCACTGACTGTCACATCCCCATGCCTCCGACCAACGAAGAGGACGTGACCCATGGCGTTAACCATTCGGGCTAAGAGCCCCATGAACATGTGAATTCATAAAACTGTTGAAACAGAATGCTGAAAGAAAATTTTTGAACTAGAACATGCACACATGAACATTTATCATGCACAGATGCAATTATTTATCAGACACATCGGAATTCAACGTATATGCTTACAAGCATTCACTCAACATGTTCATTACATTCATTAACATAAATTATGGTTGCAGAAGTAAAAATGGACAAGATCACTTATCTTATGAAGAATTCGATCCACAACCAGCTACGTTGCTGCAACGTTCCACCCAACCATAGGCCAGCGTGCTCCTTAATCTCTAAGCAGCGCTGCCACCCCTGAGCTGGGCATGATTCTCCAAGGAATAAGGGAACAAGTAGGCTTACACATAGCCAAGGATACACAAACACAGCCAAGCCAACACAGTTGGGTTTATCAGGCCATCAAGGAGTTGGGAAAGGCTCAATGCTAAGCTGGTGAGCTCATTACAGAGCCAAGAACACCTACACCAGAACTAGCCTAACCTTTAAGACACCCACACACACCCAACATAAGGAATCAGTCCCTTCTCTGCTACACAGTCCCTCAGGCCCTGCATTCCGTTCCAGTGCTATTCAGGGGTGATGGAGAAGAAGGCCAACCCTCTAGCTCTGTCTTTGTGGTTTCCAGCCACCAGGTTTATCAAGCAAACCAAGCCCCCATCCCTGCTCCTTACACAGTCCGAATACCAACCATTGCATGTATGCAATCAATCAGAATTACAGCTGAACAGGGGGAACGATTTCTGAGTCGTTCTTGGCCCTCTCATGGCAATAACGACTCCCAACAATCTATAGCAGCCTCCACAGTGTAACAACAAACACAATCATAGGGGGAAAATACTCCCAAGTGGATTACAACAGTTCCTCAGCCTGTACATGGGTGAGACTTGCACCAGGACAAATCACAAAGAAGACCGCAACCATCGAAGGTAAGGAAGACCGCAGCACCCAAAATCAACCTGTGCTGTCCACAGAATTTGTAGAGGAATAAATACGCGGGTAAACCAGCCTGTATGTGATAATAATCAACAGGAAATGGCCCCTGCGTGAGGACGAGCAGCTCCTATCTTGTGCGTGGATGAATAGAAAACTAGAAGTGCGTGAAAGGGGAGTGCATGAGTGCTTCAGCTCGTCGTGGAAAGAGTGGAATCCTACGTGAGTGATCGTAGTGGTTTTTCCTAGCCATAGTGAAGTCAACCGTGGTGGAGTGTGTGTATGGGTGAGGACTGACAGTCCTTCCATCCCACTCCCAAAGACAATAACTGCCTCAACCACCAGCAGCCATTCTTAATGAAAGTGGCTGGAATAAAACAAGGGAAGATGACACATGGGTTTTTCTCTCATTGGCCAAGGTTTAACAATTTCCCCACCCTTATCCTTGTGAAAATCATGCCCCCTTCTCAATTTAGTTGCCATGATCGTAGCTGGTTGGGTTCATTTAATTAATTATGCATATTTACATGATGCTAAGACTTAATATGCGCTGCATGCCCCGATATACCATTGGTGACAAATTTAAATCCAAAACATAGCATAACCGATCAACGGTGGGGCCTTGGCTTTTAGCTCTGCACCATGATCATTTACCATATATACATCATGTACATCTAATGCAATGGGGTCAAAACTGGGGCATTACAACAGGCATTTCCTCCCTAAGAACCATAGGTACAGAACTATTGAAAAAGAAAAATTCAATGGTAAAGAAGAGAATCCAAAGAAAACACAAAGAATGACACCTCGCCTATGGAAGTTGGAATATAACAGACATCATCAAGGTATGCAAATTGTATATGCAACATACAATATGTATTCATGTAATATTATGATTTTTATATTTTTATTGAATCTTCTCTACCATGGGTGTCATGAATTATTGTAAATGTGTTTTTCGTTTATTTTTAATGAATGTATTTTAGTCATGAATGGGCTTTCACAAGGAATGAAGAGTTATCCGATACAATTCTGTAGGTTTCCTTACTATGAGCACCTAAAAACAGCTCATTTGTTTGATACAGTGCATATCGGGAAGAATGTAATAGAAATGATGTGGTGGAAATTAGATGGAAGGTCAGACAAAGATAAAATTGGAAAAATTTGTAGTGACATTGCATAAGCCAATCACGCATTACAAAGTGTAATTATTTCCAATGCTAAAAATGGTAACCGGAATATTAGTCTTCCATGGTTATTGACGGAGCAACAAAGCAACGCTATAAAACAAGTCATTCAGAAAATAAGGTTTCTGATGGGATTTTCGTCGAACATAAAAAATATCTTAACCCAGAAAGGTGATTTTGGCAGTGTTAAGACTCATGATTGGCATACATTCATAAAGGTAATTTTTTACGTATATAGTTTACTTTAAGTAAATCTTTTTAGTAATTTTTCTCTCCTATTTGGAAACATTAGATAATGATTTTATTTTTGCTACAGTACATTCTACCTCTGGCTCTCCCAGATAGCTTTGATGGAAACATAAAACAAGTTATATATGATCTTGGTAAATACATGAGGTACGTAAAAAATTTATGTGCATGAAAAATGTTTGACATTCTTTTGGTTGCATTGCTTACTGACATATTGTGTTTTACAGCTTTGAACTTTCATATATGTTATATGCCACAATATTGTTGATCATTCATGTTATTTTCTTGCATCTTTTGTAGGCATCTTTCATCTAAATAAATCCATAAAGAAGATGTTAGATATTGGAAGAGAGACATTCCTCTTCTAATGTGTGAAATGCATAAGTATTTACCTCCAGCATTTTTCAATGCACAAGAACACTATCTCATACACCAAGTTGAGGAGATTGAATTGTGTGGACCTCTAAACTCAAGGTCAATGTGGATGGTGGAAAGACATTTGAAGTCATTGAAGTCTTTTGTTAGACAAAGAGCATGCCGCTAGGGTTCTATGGTGCAGGGCTATATTCTATATCAATCCATGGTGTACATTAGTCAGTATCTTCCAAATTTAGCAAAAACTATCAATCTGCCTCGCATTTGGCCTGTCAACTCCATCAACAAATTTGAAGTGGAGGTCTTGTTAGGGAAAGGTAGAAAGAGGAAAGTGAAAGGTAAGGAGACTGGTGTACATTTTATTTATTATACAATTATTTTTTTGATTTATGTAATTTTTATTATTCCATTAGTATTTTAAGGTAAACTTTATTGCCTTTAATGATAGCTAATTTAAAATTCTTAATTGTTTTTTTTCATATAGTTGGGTGCGTGTGGGATGCAATACATTTATACATTGAAAAAAATCTTTATTGGATGGAGGAATGAATTGAACTATGTACATAATACTATGGTACCTTAACATGGGAAGCAGTAAGTAAAATGATTAAAACAATGCATTGTAATCGAGAGGAATATCCCGAACTTATGCAAAGGGAAATTGATTTAGCATGCGATTTAAAAGATAAAAAGGAAAGTATATTTACCCTACTCATTTTTTCATTGTTTCACATTGTATTGAAATATTTCTCTCATTTATGTCTTCTTATATACTTATTTACCGAGTCAGGCATGATGCAGCTAATACATCTCAATGCTATGTGGTGCAATGGTTGTAAATTTTGCATCAAAAAGTTGGATGACAAGAGGAAAACATTTGATTGTGGGATAACTGTAGTTTTTCAAGTCACTAATGTTTCCTCTAGAAGTGACAGGCATCCAAAAGTATATGAAAATAGGTACTATGGTTATTTGGAAGATACACTTGAGTGTGACTTTAATTCCTTTAAAGTAGTTCTGTTTGAGGTCAAATGGTACATGCTATGAATGAATGAATGTGATCCTAAAAGAACTGTTATTAATCATGCCAATGGATTTACCATGGTTAATGCAAGGGAACTTGAACCAGGTACAATTCCTTATGTTCTATCAAGTCAATGTGAGAAGGTCTTTTAATCAGAGGTTCTAGGTAAAGCAGGTTGGTTGTACATTGTTAGATACGATCCAAGAGTAAGATCGGTTAAGTATAATGCAATAGAGGAAGAAGACAATGTTGAAGAAGAAGGTGACACAGATCAGGAGCAGTTGGATGTCGATGTAGATGTGTCAGATGAAGAATTCTACCAATAAGTTGATCATCCAAATGATGTAGCAGACAATGAAATTGACATTGATGATATTGATGATGAATATCTAACCAAAAATGACTTTGATCATTACCCTGATATGAGCGATCTTTTCAACGATAGCGATTCATAACCAGATGATGATACAAATGTTGAGTTACATGAAGAAGAATCCGAATGACGTTGTAGCAATGTTGGAATCTATGAGATATGTGATCAGAACATCTTTTTTCATGGTGTATTATGTTTACAACTATTTATTTATGTTTAAACCATCGTTTGCATCATCATCATCATCACCATCATCACAATCTACATTGTCATCATCATCACAATCTCCATCGTCATCATCATATTCATCATGATCACCACCTTCACTACCACCACCAACATCATCATCATATTCATCATCCTCATCCTCATCCTCATCCTCATCATCTTCGTCATCATCATCATCAGCATCCTCGTCAGCATCGTCCTCCTCATCATCATCTTCACCACCACCACCACCACCATCATCATATTGGCCATCATCCTCTTCCTCCTCATCATCATCTTTGACATCATCATCATCATCATCATAATCCTCGTCATCATTATCGTCATCATCATCATCATCACCCTCTTCCTCATCAATCGTTGAGGAAAAGTGTTGCTTGCAATTGTCAATGAAGCAACTATTGTGCCTTTTGTTAGTGGACAGGTAATTTTTTCTATTTGTTTTTTAATGTAAGTATTAGGCATGATATTTTGTTCAAGATTTGTTTTGTATTAATGAATTTTCTTCTTGTATTTTTGCAACTGAACAATCTAGAACTTGCCATGAATCTTGCTAAAAGAGGAAACCTTCTTGAAGGTGAAAACCATGGTAAGCATTTGTACAACTTCATTGTAATTTGTACCTTTACGATGTATGATCAACCACATATCTGCATGATCTCTGAAGTGGAGCAATTGTTTATACAAATCTTTTTATTCTTAGTTAGCTTAGTACAAGTTATGGTGTAAAAATAGCCTAGTGCAGGACAAATGAATACGTAGGCTAGAGAAATATTATTGACTATGTATTAAATAGATAAATGTAGGTTGTATATGAATGATATTGTTTATTTTATATCTATATATCAACTTGAAAGGAAGAAGTAAAATAAATTGGAAGTATAAAGTCGTTAAATGCAAGCTCATTATTAAGGGATGAAAATAAAATATCAAGACTGAGATTGATGTTTTTATTTCTATTTTTCAAGTTTTCCATATATGTATTTGACAATCAATTATTTTAGCACAGCATCATGTATTCTAGGATTTAAAAAATAATTAAGCTTGGCCTTTACTCATTGATTGTCAAATGTTGCATACTCTTGAAAGGTAGAACTGTAGAATTTTCATGATCGTTAACTATAACGTTTCTGGTTCAACTTGAGCATGTCCAATAATACTGTAATGAGTTTTTTTGGAAATTTATATCATATTTCGGACATGCATCCATAATGTTTGTCATTTTTACCCTTGAATACATCTTTGATAGGCTAGTCTTGAACTAATATCAACAAAATCCTTGTTATAGCGGCATGGTATGGGATGCCAAATGCAAATATATGCTCAGATACATGAACCATGATTTAAGTATACTAAGTAGGTAGGTTTTCTATACCAAATATACTAATTATAGTCGAATTTGTTTATTTGTGATAAAGGTTAAATTTCTTGAAGTGTTATCCGACCTACATATAAGCCTTTTTCACATGTGAAAAGTGTGATTTGACTTACATATAATAGTTAAAATCCCACCCTAGAACCCATTGGACAATTAGGAGTTTACACATATGATAAAGGTTCAATTTCCCAGTACTCTCTGGTGTATACATAAGACTTAAAGGCCCACCCATAATTTAGCTTCCAATATCAAACGGCTCCGATTGAGTTAACTTACTAAAATCTGTTAAGTAAAATAATACTGGCTATACAATCTATTTTTGACAGCACAGATAATATTTGGTTCAAATTTTTTGTATAATACAAGTAGTTCATTGAAGGTATGTCTGACTTTTCCATCTTCAAATCGAAATCAAATGCTCGATGTAGTTTTTATTATAATATGGAAGTTGTAGAACTTAAACACTAAAAGTTTTACATGACTTTATTTATCTAGTTTTAATTTGATTTCAAAAATTTGACATGAAATATTTATCTAGTTTTAATTTTATTTCATATTTTCTTTTGTAAAATATAATTCTTATATATATAAAAAATTATTACATCAATAGTAGAAAAACAAACAGGAGCATATATACAATGGTGATTATAACATTTTCCTTAAAGCAACTAAAATGGCTATGAAATCACCCCAAGTGTTGACGAACTTGGTATACTATCGACAGAAAATTTCGTTGCTAGTATGGCAAGTCCATCATTTAAAAAAAAAAAAACCTTTCCTTTCGTCGCTATAGTGATGTGAAATTCGTCTCTACATCAATGCAAGTGCGGTGCGACATCCACGTAAATTTCGTTGAAAACGTTTTGTTTTGTTTTTTTTTTAACTTGCCTATCGTTGCTATAGCCATGGACATTCCATTGCTACATCCATGAATAGTTCGTCAAAAACCACAAAAAGTTTGTCGAAAACTGTTTTTTTTAAACTTGGCTGTCATCGCTATAGCCACTACTGGTTCATCACTACAGCCACAGAAAGATCCCCAAAAATTTCATCGAAAACTATTTGTTTTTTTTAAAACTTGGCTGTCATCGCTATAGCCATGGCCAGTTCGTCGCTACAGATACGGAACGTTCGTCAGAAACGACGAAAAGTTTGTTGGAATTTTTTTTTTTTAAAACTTGGCTGTCGTTGCTATAGCCACAACCAGTTCGTCACTACAGCCATGACCAATTTGTCGCTACAGCCATGGGAAAACACTTTGTTTTTTTTTAAACCATTAACTCCCGTCGCTATTGCAACGCCCATAATTCTTTATTTCCGTTGCTATAGTGATGGTAACCTTTCATCGCTATTGCGATGAAGTGAAAAACTATTGCTTTACCCACGAATTGGAGGGGCCATTTTCGTTGCTTTAGCAATGAAAGTTTGTGGAAAAAATGTCCACATGTACTAGTGGTAGTGCATCAACCATAGTGAAGAAGAGTCACGTGATCTTGACTTTTTTGTGGTGGAATATTTAGTTTTGGACCATTTTGCTTGGTTTATTCTATTGTATATGGATAAGGAATCCTCTAACATATATTTTAGAGAGTATTTTCATCTATTTTGATCAATATTTGTGGAGTTTTTGAAGATTTAAAAAACTTGTGTGCATTTAGCATGGGAATTTTTTGTAAATCATTAATTTAGGCCTTTGATTGGGATAAGGGTATAATTTGAATACCTTAAGTTGGCATACAAACACTTGTTAAGACCTGTTAGGACCTATTAGAAGTAATATTGAGAGGTTTTGGGATATTTTCATTTGAATTTGGGAGGCTTTGAACCTTCTTTAGAAAACTTGGAAGATCACTTTCATTAGTAATTTTTGAGTTTTTGTTCAAATTTTCTTTTAAATATTTCTTAGATATGAATGAATTAGGTGATATTTTGAATTTGGATCCATTATTTAATTATTATTGTATGATATTTTGAATAATTTGGTACCTTTAAATCATTGTTTGCAAAGAAAAAATTATTCAAGAATGAAGAACATCAAATGCTTTTTGAAATCATGAACCTTAGGCCCTTTGATTTTGAAATTACATATACTTGATGATGAAATAAACACTTTAAAATAATAGTAAATACACAAGTATAACCATCAATTAAATCATATTCACAAAAAATTTCAAAAATTTGGACCTCTAACTTAAGATAGATTCAGAAATTTTTCCACCAAAGCATAATAAAATGGCTTGAACAAGATTATGTTTCTTTTGGATAGATTAATTTGAATTTCTTGAGGAAAAATTACAAGAGTTTGTTTTTCATTCTCAAATTTCTTGTGATACATTTTGATTCGAGCCCTATGTATCCTATTCACTTGCACCTTTGGGCGATCTTGTGAAAGAGAAATAAGGATCTCAAGTGTAATAGTCTAGTATTATTTTTTAATAGAATTTTGAGCCTTGTGTATCCTCTTCACTTGCACTTTTGGGTGGTCCCGTGAACGAGAAAAAAGGATCTTAAGTGTAATAAGAATATTTTGAAGTTTTGAAGCATATTATTGGGCCACGAGTATCCTCTTCACGTATGCTTTTGGGTGGTCCTGTGAAAGAGAAAGTGGATCTCAGGTGTAAATGCTTGTCATCTTTAGAATTTCGAAAGATATTTAGAAATTTTCATTGATTTTCAAACCATCAATTTGGAACATTAAATTCAACATTCATAAATAAAACATTATGCAATTGAAAAATCAAAATTGAATCACAATCCTACATTTAAACATTAGTTTGAGATACTTATTAGAAACAAGAAATACATTGAACATTCAAAAAATTTCCAATTCCAATTAGAGATAGTTGAATCAAATTGAACACAACTTATGTTTGAAGCCAGCCTATTGAACCCTTACTAAACAAATTGAAAACTTATTTTTTCCTATGTGTAAAAGTGATTTTACTTTACAATTTGCATGCTTAAGGATCTCAAAAAACCTCTTACTCTTCCATAGTAAATACGTTCATTGAAATAAAGGAAAGAGTAGTGACCATTGTGCATTTGATTGGTTCAACATTTTGAGTCACAAACACCATCAGTTTCACCATCACTCCTTGAAACTAAGAAAGCTACCCTAAAATCAACGCTTAATATAAAATCTATCAAGATTCTTTTTTATATCACCAACATATATTAGGCCCTAGGGACTTGGAATAATATTGGAGAATTAACAACTCCTTGACCACATAATTGTGAAACTATTATTGATTAAAGATATGTCAAATACATTAATAGCAAAGAGTGCATGCTAGGAAAGCGCTTTTAACAATGTGTTAAGCATGAGGTCAATCTGAATTAGTAAGGGTGGTTCCCTCCCTCTTGCTTATTTGGTGGGATATACACACATTACAGTATTTTAATTAAGTGACAAGTCCTCTGGGTGACATCACTTTATTAATATATCTAGTCTATGTGATTTATCATAGACTAACGGTTGTCCCTCCCGACCACCAATTGTGAAGTGGTAACCATAGTTTCTTTTCCTAGGGAATCACATTAAATGTTGTGAGTGGGGTATACTTGCAATTCCTGACATAGGCACAAGGTTGTTTCAGATCCTTGGGAGGGTGAGTATCCAAGATCTAACACTTGCACCTTTGGCGATTGAAGGACATTGTAATTGTTTCACATACGTTCACTATTTAGTAATTTTTGAGGTGTGATGTCCCTCAAGAGGTACTAGTTTTGGAAGGCGCTCTAATCCATATTTTCACTGAACTCTGGTTCTTTAGAAAGAAGTTTGTTTGCTAATTTTATTAGGACTTTTTTAGATGTGTGGACACTTTGATTTTTATTGATTCTAGTTTTCTTTAGTATTGCTTGACTACATTTTGATATAATCTAATAAACAAATCCTTTTATTAAACTTCAGAGTGATTAATCTCTCGATTCACCAATCAAGGTGGCAGCGAGGCAAGTTACCCAAGTTTGAGGGCCCCACTACATGGTGGAGGAAGATACATGAACCACATCATTGTGACTTTGAAAATAAACTAATAAACCCAATCAAATGTTACTACAGAAGAACACAATTAAACCAATTCTCAAAATTTGTCACATCATGGACGAAACATAGATAGAATTGATGATCTTTCTCTAATTGAAATTGAAACAATAGAATATCCACCTATCAACCCCATTCCATAATGGAGTGGTTAGGACCTAAGGATTAACCAATCATCTTTGGGACTACCTCCTTAAAGGGGTAATCTACCCATTAGCTAGGTTATAGGAAGTAATCAATATTTTTGGATCCAACCTTTGGAAGGAGGTAACTTACCTTGGAACGATAATCAATCCTAAGGACAACTTCCATGGTGTGGTAAGGATCCAAGAAGTAACCAATTCTCTGGGTACCTACCTCCGTAAGGGGGAAATCCACCCATTGGTCATGTTCTAGGAAGTAAACAATCTTCTTGGGGGAAGTCTCTGTAAGGGGTGATTCAACCTTGGAATTCCAATCAATCCCAAGGACAACTGACATGGTGTGGTCAGGACCTAAGAAGAAACCAATCATCTTTGGAACTACCGATGTAAGGGGGAAATCCACCCATTAGTTGGGTTCTAGGAAGTAACCAATATTCTTGGGACCCAACTCCATCAGGAGGGAATCCGCCCAGTGGTCAAGTTTTAGGAAGTAACCAATATTCTTGGGACCTAACTACATTAGTATGCAATCCACTTGTTGATCATGTTCCTATAAGTACCCAATTTTCTTGGGGTATCCTTCGCAAGGGGGGAATCCACCTTGGAATGCTAATAAAATCCAAGGACCACCTCAATGGTGTGGTCGGATTCTAGGAAATAACCAATCTCATTGGAGTATAACCCGCAAGGGGGTAATTCACCCATTCATCAATGGTGTGGTCATATTCCAAGAAATATCCAATCTTCTTGGAGTCTAACCCTGCAAGGGGGCGATCCACCCATGAACCCCATTCCATAATGGAGTGGTGAGGTTCTAGAAAGTAACCCATATTTTTGGAAACCACCTGCAAAACTTGCATTTGATCTATATAGTCCACCACATGGACCTCATGCCAATGGTATGATGGGTTTCGTCAACAAAATTGAGCAGATTACCCAACAAATGGGACAAATGTATGTTCAAACTTCACAAACTATAGTTGGCCATTATATGCAGCAACATGATAATCCCTCTCTGACTTCTGAAATCCTCATAATTCAATCCATGGAACTTATGGGAAAGAGGAAGAAGTATAAGGGTAAGCACAGTGTTAATCCTTCCCAAATTCATGCAATTCTCATAGTTCAATCGATGGAACTTGGAGGAAAGAAGAAGAAATATAAGTTAAGCATAATATTAATCCTGGGATGGGAGATGCACTGAATCCAACTCAAGATGGTGGGAAAAAAAATCCGTTGTATTAATGAAACCATTTATGTAGTGCCATCATCAAATGGTTTCTACAATGTTGGTACTTCCACCAAGGGGCAACCATTCAAAATCCTCACATTGGGGAAATGATCCCCATGCCAATGTCTCCATGTGTGATCATGAGGTGAACATTCAAACAAGATATCATTCTTATGATGTCCCTCCCAGTACATTGGATCAATCAGAATCACATCCAAGTGGTTCTATTCATTGAGAAACCAACCATAGACATAGTACCACACCCCCTAAAGGTGTTCCCCACATAACAATTGATAATCCTAACACACAAGCTGCTCATACTGAAAATGTTGTTGAGAAATAGCTCAAGCACCATATTCCATGCCCTCCATGGAGGTATTGCAATATTGTAGTGCACAAAGAAAGGAACTATTGTATTCAACTAGAGTTGTTGGTCCATCCAATACGAATTTGATCACACTATACATTGACCAATTAACATGTAGGATTCCTTCTGGAGTTTCTTTTAGTATTAAAGTAACATATCATGGAAAGAACATTTTTCAAACCATAGTCGATGAAGAGGATTCAAATTTTCTCATGTCATTAAAACGATGGAAAGCATTAGGATCACTCTCATTAGTTCAATCCCATACTATGCAAAAAGAATTTGATGGACATTTTTCTCTCCTCACAGACTCATTGTATATTGCCATATTGAATGGGGTGGAAAAACAGTCACAGTGGATAATGGGGTATTATATGCGCCTATAGATTACAATTTTCTATTAGGACTTATTTGGATACATGTGATGATTCCTATAGTGTCTTCAGAGTTTGTCTCCCTCATTGAGGGAATATTTTCATGATCGACCAATTAGGTTATTGCATGCTTGAAATTGTTGTTCAGTTGAATGTTCCTTTCATTAGGGATACTCTAAAGGAGGTTCAAAACATTAGGGTAGGATCGTTCATAAATGATTCCCTCGTAGGAAACTTTATGATCCCGTAACCCTTATATGTTGTAGAATTTCCATACCAATCTATTCAAATGGCTTTCGCATATTTGGATCAAAATCTTCCCTTTATGGAGGACTATGATCTAATTACTTGGCCCATGTGACACATCAGCACCTCGACATTCTCTACCAGATTCACCACAGGAATAGAGGCGTCCGTTCCGAATTCCATATGCCTGTCAATACATGTGGCGCATCACTGCGCGCCTTCACTTAACGAATAAATGTGCTTTCACGGCTTTTATTTGTCTTTGATTGTGTTTGTTTTACCTTCCTAAATGGGTATCCCAACAATGTATCAGAGCGGTTATGAGTCCCATGGCATGTGCTTAGATATCTGCTACACTACGCCACCTACTCCACAGTCTTGCACTTCTACCTGCATTCCCTGCCATATTCTCTACGCTCCTGCTTGCTAAGCCCAGGGGTAATTCCATTTATTCTTCTACTGCTCCATGGTTTTTATTTGCAGCCATTTTGTCAACAGTTAGCTATCACTCTGCTTTGGATTTACCAAGGAGGAGGAGCCCCAATTAATTGAATTTGGTGGCTTGTTGTTTATATTGTTTTCCAAGGCGATTTTTGGACGATCATGGAGAAATGGCGATGGCGTTGGGGTGTGAATATTTCTGCTGCTGATGGTGTCGAGCGTAGATGAATCCTCGGCCAAGGCAATCATCCACTCTGGCGTTGGCCACGCATCAATTCTTTCTGTTTTGGACTCCAAAGACGATCGCGTGGGCGGTTTTTCAACTACCTTCCGTTCAGTGGCATGAAAACCCCCGCCTAAGTGCGTAGCAGGTTTTAACGGCCTGGTTTGGTGAAATCCATGTTTCTATTTTGCAAGAAGGTATTTCGTTATCCTGGATTCAAGGTTTAGATTTCATTTCATGGCCTGGAGCGGACATTAAGGTTTTAAGCAGGTTTAACTGTTGTGTTAGGTTAACTTATGTTCGGTCATTGCATTGGCAAGTGCGCAGAAATGATATCCTTTTCTTTATCCTGTATGAAGAAAGATCGTAGGCTTCTTATATTTCTTGAAAAAGCAGCATGTTGGAGCCGGAACCCATGAAAGTCCTACCTTTGTAGCAGGTTTAATTAACTAGTTCAAGAAGAACGACAGGCATTTTGCAGTATGTTTTTAGATTTCTGGGAGAACTTGAGTCGCTTTTTCCTTGTTTTAGCAGGTACTGGAAAACCAGGGTTTTTTTTCGGAGAGGTATTGTAAAATATTTCGATAGAATCAGTGTCCTGTACGAAAAGAATCTTGTAATTAAGATTCCTGTTGAGAAGGTTAGTGCTCGAGCGATTGTCAACGTCATTTTTTAAAGTTATTGACTTCCACCCTAGCGTTTAGGTTATTTCTGATCTACAAGGTTCAGGGTTCCGGTTCTACAAGGCAAGTAATTTTCCAAATCATTCAATAATTTTTGTCCAAGGGTAATTGCTCAATGTTAGCTCCATCATTTTTAATTGTATTCCGGAATTTCAGGTGTCTCAGCTGCAGTTTCTAGCTTTTTCATTGCCGTCAGCAGCTAGAAAAGATCTGCATTATTTCAAATATATTAAAGTTTAAGCTAAATAAACAATATATATTTAACAAATCAAAAACCTATGATCTGCAATAGAGAATCCATTATGGAGGGTTTCAATCTCCAAAACCAAAAAGACTACCTCGAATTCATCATGTTCACAAAAGGATTGGTGCAGTTTTCTTTTCTATCAAACCAAGAATGTGATAGTTGCATAGGATGGACTGTTTTCAGATGATTCCAGCACTTCTTCCTCTTTGTTCAGCTTCATAGCTTAGGCATAACTTAATGGACCAGAACATAAACGACTTTGAACTCGTAAACATTGGAAGATTACAACAACAATTTGATTTCATTCTATAGACTAGGTGCCGTTACCATTGTATTCCATAGGTTTTTGTTGCAATTGCATACACCTTTCAAAGATGGCGCAGTTGTTTAGACGTGAACATAATTATATAGAGCCTGGGTTCAATTACTAACCCTTTGAATAGTTGATTATGGCAATGCAAGACCCATCTATCTTAAACCATAGTGCCGGACTATCTGATCCTAGACCATGATCCTAGACCATAATTATTTGTAATACTAGCCTTTGTCTAAATAGTACTCCTTCTATCATTAAGCACCAGTATTAACAAGGGGTTAATCCGCTTACAAAACAAAAAACGAAAGGCTATTTGAAATCAACGTGGCTTGGATACTTTTGTCATTTTGTTTAACACTTCAAAGACAAAAGGATTATATTAGTGTGAAGTTAACAAAATATAAAATTTAGAAGGATAAACCATTTAATAATACTTTGTAAAAATATATTATATAATATATCATAATACTTATAATTAATAAGGCAGTATATTAAATAATTAGCTTTTCATACTTTATTTATAAAAAAAATATAAATTAGGTGAAATGATAATAATATGTTTTTATAATCTAAAATCTTTAAAAGAACTCAGTAAAATTAATTTAATAAAATGTATCGTAGTTCCTTATTATACACATTAGCCTTTAAGACCATATTCGTAAAAAGATCACAAAACTTAATAAATGTCTTAAATGATCAAATGATTCATATATATATAAATATAAACAAACACATAAAACAATTAAAAATTAC
>LPNX010330825.1:222670-250973 GCA_001517045.1 Pseudotsuga menziesii
TAAAATAATAAAATTAATATGCGTCTCAGAAATTGAAGGGTGATACTTTCGTAGCCACGCCTTCCTTTTAATTTTTGCATAGTGGGACCTAGCCCATCTTCAGTTGGGGGGTAGCCGCATAATCATTAAAACTGCTAAACTCACCATAAACTAAAATCGCTTGTTTGCACACTCCTCTCTATTCATATCATCAAGATAGCCCATTTTTAGAGAGGTCGACCACTGAAAGGGTCGACCTTCTCTCCCTATTTGCGCAATCATTACATAAAGACGTGTATTCATATACATAAAAGCACATAAAAATTTGTTCTTTTGTAAAATCAAATTTAAAAAATATATATAAAAAAACACTCAAATAATAACATTACAAAAAATAAAAAATAAATAAAAGTAAAAACTAAAAACATAAAAATTATTAGTTAATAAATAAAATCATAAAATTAAATTTTAAATGAATTTAGAATTTTCTCAAAATTTTATGATTGTTGTGCTAACTTGTTTTTGCAAGTCGCTCAGAAACAGGTTTCGACGAGAAGGGTTGCCACTTTTAGGTATAAAAGCATTTCATTTATTTTCTTTGAGCTGGTTTATTAAGCACATGTTTTTCTATATTTTCAATGCTCTCACAAGTTGGTTGCAAGAAAATGCTAACCTTTTGCAAATTTAAAGGCAAACATATGGCATGCAGAAGTGATTTCTAGGACCGCAGAAAATTTTTAGAAAATTGTTCCATTGGAAGCTTGAAGGAGTCGATTTTCCCTTGTGCATGTCATGACATTTGCTGCCACAAAGAAGCCTTTCAGAAACCCACTACGCCATGTCATGATTATTTATCATTTTTCCTTCCAAGCTTGTTCGTCATCCATGTCAAAGTTTACATTTTTACTGCCTTATATATCCCGCCTATATACATTTTCTGAGTCGCACATACTTTCCTCATTTTCAGTTTATCTTTTACCTTTTGAATAAAACCATTCATCTTTCTTTCCATGACTACATTGCTTTGTTATCCCTGCTATAAAAACTATTTGACCATGAGATATTTTATTTATAGTCCTATGACTCATTATGTACAACTCGTGTTGACAGATGTGGGATTCCTTAAGGCCCACCTTTCAACAAGTCTTGCCCCATCGACCTCAGCACCTTATCTAGGATAGAGACTAGAGTTCATTTTTAGTAACTTGAGGCTTGCATGCCTTAATTACAAGTTCTCTTGTTGACAATCATGGGAATACATCAATGTCCCTTGATCGTTAGATCCTGCAAGTGGCTCGACATCAACTCATTTATTTGCACTTTGCATGATGTATTTAGGTACCTTGGCACTCATTGACATCAATGGTGAGATTGCCTTGCATTGGTTAACGACATTCATTAATGGTCGGTAATCCAATGATTTCTTTCCATGTTCGACATCAACACATTTATTCGCATGGTAAGAATTATACCATCAGGTTTTGTAGTAGGTGAAGACTATATATTTTTCATGATCATCATCAGTAGTTTTACAACAGCATACTTCAGCCATATGAGAGTACCACAATTATATTTTCATCTCTCATCTTTTACTTCATCCAACCAAGCAAGAGTTCAGATCCTTCACATCCAGCAGCAGTATCAACCACATTCCTCTTGTATAGTTCATCATCTTTTTGGGGTGAGTGGAGGTATGTTGTTTTCTAATATTTAACCATGTAATTCCTTAAATGTTAGAAAATGAATGAATTTGGAAAATTTCATCACTACATTCCCTTTCTCACTTTTCATAAACCTAATACAACTTAAGTTGGGGGGGGAACTATTCATTATCATTTTACACATTCATCATCTTATTTACCCTTAATCAACATGTCTGTCCCAAACTATGTTATGTATATTGGCATGATTCATAATTATAAAAAGGATTTTTACTATACATTGATGGTTTATCATTTCTAATGCATGTATACTTTTAAAATCTTATGTATTGCAGCAAAAAAACAAATAAAATGAGCGAATGTTGTTAACAAAAGAACCAACATTTGTTATGGTTGTTACACAAGAACCAACCACAATATATATATATATATATATATATATATATATATATATAACTACTGCCACTCATGCATTTCAAAATCATGGAATGATTTTCTATTACATACCATCATCATGTAAAGCCTCAGCTATAAGCCAAAAGTTTTAAAGGAATCAATGCATAGTTGCATGAGGACATGCAAACAGTCAAGTTGGGGGGTATGTTGAGCCGCAAAAAAGACCACATTTTATTCATCATTTCACATACTATTTATCACCTTATTCCATTATATCCTTCCATAAAACCATTAACATCCACCACTTTCATAATAAATATGGGTTTATATTACCATTTTCCAAATCATTTATTTTTGAGTATTATTGAGTGAATTTATGGTTAATTATTGAGAAATGTAACATATTTTCAGTATACTTTAAAGTTGGGTGAGTTTGGTGATGTGTACAGGTGTAATTGAAGACTTTAGCAAACTCAAAAGTGGCCCCCTGGCCTCAGATTCGAATTTCATCATCTAGATGTGAGCTAACTTCAAGGAGAAGATCATGGACATGTGGAGAGAATATCTCATCCAATAATTGGTTGAGGATTTAAAGGGATGAGTTGTCTATTTGTTGGGAATTTTAAGGGATAGGTTGAGAGAATAGTGGATCTATAATTATGATTAGTTATCTTGGATTTATGTATAAATAGGAGGGATCTCTCCTTATTTTAGTTAAAGGCCTCTCTAGTGGTTTGGAAGTAGAAGATAGTCTAGATATCTTTCAGAGTTAGTCATAGAATAGATACTGAGTATTATGTAATGGAGATGATGCTTATTGAACCTCCTTTGACTCTCTTATATTAATATAGATTTCCAGCAATTTCTTTCTTTATGAGTTGTTAGTGTAGATTTCCAGTTATGTCTTGTTTAGGAATTGTTAGCATAGGTTTATCGTGAGCTCACCAGTTATTGTTAATTGATTTGTACCAGTTATTGTTAATTTATTTATACCAATTAATGTTATTTGATTTATACCAATTTATTTCATGTATTATTATGTTTTCTTAGATCAGATTCATTTCCTGTAATTTCCTGTTTTTAGATTAGATTTATTTTTTTGTCATTTCCTGTTTTATCAAGTTTAATTTAATTACAGTCATGTATTTTTAATTTCAGTTTTAGATTAAGTTCAGTGACACTCTGCCCCTGCATATATTTTTGTCTGTACCTCACAAGTTTACGCTCTCCTTGGGTTGACAATTAAATCGTTGGAATTCTATTATAATTTGTTTAATAATTTTACCCAAAGCAGAAAATGAATAATTTGATAGTGAAAATGCAGAGCTTCAAATTAGAAATGAACAACTAAAAAAGGCTCAAGAAAAATAGCAGGAGCTCAATGAGATATTATTGCAAATCCTGGAGGAGAGAAACAATGGAGAAAAACCACCAGCAGAAGCAGGGAGGGACCCAGAATTAGGGGACAGTTTCGAAAGAAAAGACTGTTCCTCCCAGGAAACTAAAAAATCTGGGAATCAAGCCCGAACAATCAGAAAGAGAAAAATAGACCACCTAGAAGGAGAATTCAAGAATATTAAACCCACCAGTATTGATGGGGAATCAAGGACTGGAGAAGAAGTAGAATCTTAGTTGTTGGATATTAAAAAGTAGTTTTAGATATACAACTAATCCAGCAACATGAAGGTAAGAATGGAAGTTTACAACTTGAAAGGAAAGGCCAATATTTGGTGGCATGACCTAAATATCTCCCATGGATTAAAAGAAAAGAACCTGGAATGGTCAGAGCTTAAGAAAATCTTCAAAAAGTAGTATTTATCAGAAAGCTATTATGAAAGGAAGACAAAAGAATTCTATGAATTGAAACTTGGTCAAATGACCATGAAGGATCTCATCAATAAATTTCTAAAACTACTACGTTTTGTGTCATACATTAAAGAAGAAAAGGTAAAATCCCAACAATTCCTAATTTTCTTGCCACGGTCTTATAAAGATAGGATTGAATTTGATAACCCCAAGACTTTGGATGAAGTGTTAAGAAAAGAAAGATTATGTTTTGAGCAATATAAACAAAGGAATGACCTCTCCAAATCCTGGAAGGACAAGAAGCAAGAAAATTTTAACCAACGGAAGAAGGGCTTCCAGCCACCATCCTTCAGGAACATGCCAAGGAATCCTCAAGGAAATTCCTACAATAGATATGGAAAGTTTCAGCGTAAGGACAATAAACCTATGCACCTTGGACTTAGAGGGGATGCTAGAACCCCTAAGGAACCTCTAAAGTGTTGGGAATTTGAAGGTCCCCACTTACGAAGGAACTTCTCACTCCTCAGTGAATCCAACAAGATAGTACACAACCTGCAAGAAGTGTCTATTGTGGGAGAAATTCGCAAAAGTTTCTATCATATTAATGCATCTCTTGAAGATTGACAGGTAGATAATTAATCTGTAATCGTAGATATTGAAGGTACTATTTCTAACCAAAACTATCTATATTAATTGATCCAGGATCTACTTTAAGTCACATCACTCCTAAAATGATGGAGAGTTCTCAGCTCGCCAAGATGAGGCATGCAAATCCTCGATCTGTCCAACTAGCCACAGGAGAAAAAAGGAAGGTAACAGAGTTTGTTGCTAATTGTGAAATCCTAATACAGGATCATGTAACTAGGATCAATTTGAATATTTTTCCTCTAGGGTCATATGATATGATTATTGGCATGGACTGGTTAGAAAGGTATAAAGTAGTACTAAATTTCTTCGATAAAACCTTTACATATGTAGTTGAAGATAAAATTGTTAGGAAGGTAAATGGTTTTAGTAATCCTATTTCTTTAAGGTAGATATCTACCTTGCAATTGAGGAAGTGTTTTAGGAAGGGTTGTGAGATCTATGTTGTAGAGATTGCTGACCTAATCCCTAATGAAAACCCAACATCTGTAAGGGACCACCCAGTTCAAAGTGAATTCATGGATGTGTTCCCAGAGGAGATACTTGGACCTCCCCTTCCACAAGAAATATATTTTTCCATTTTAATTATACTTGGGTCCGCTTCAGCATCCAAAGTACCTTATCGAATGAGTATCCCTGAGTAAACAAAATTGAAAAACTAGTTACAAGAACAACTGGATAAGGGTTACATCAGGACAAGTGTATCACCTTGGAGAGCCCCAATTTTATTTGTCAAGAAGAAAGATGGTACTTTAAGACTATGCATAGACTACAGATAATTAAATAAAGTGACCAGAAAAAACAAGTATCCTCTACCTCATATTAATGATTTTTTTGATCAATTGGGGGGGAGGGGGAGTCTTCTCCAAGTTCGATTTGAGGTTTGGTTACCATTGGATTAGGATTAAGGAAGAATATGTTAAAAAAAAAAAATTAGGATCCGATACATGAATTATGAATTTGTATTAATTCCATTCGGCTTGACCAATGCCTCTTCTATGTGTCTGATGAATAGCATCTTTAACAAGTACTTGGATCAATTCATGTTAATCGTCATTGATGATATCCTGATCTACTCAAAGATAGAATAAGAACATCAACAACACATGAAAATCGTACTACAGACCCTAAGGGACCACCTGATGTGTGCTCAATTCAAGAAGTGCAAATTCTTCAAGAAAGAAATTCAGTTCTTAGGACATGTCATCTCAGAAAAAGGGATTGCGGTAGATCCATAGAAGATAAAAGAAATTATGGAATGTCCTGTGCCTAAGGATGTCGCTGGCATCCGATCTTTCATGGGACTCATTGGGTACTACCAAAGGTTCATTCAAGGGTTCTCAAGGATATCCTATCCTATTACTTCCTTACAAGGGAAGGGAGTAAATTCTGTATGGTCTGCGAAGTGTCAGGAGAGATTTGAAAACCTAAAAAGATTGTTAACCATGGCCCCAATATTGAAGGTAGATGACACTTATAAATACTACACAGTATGTACTGATTCTAGTAAGGATGGATTGGGGGGAATACTATCGCAAGAAGGTCATGTGGTATGTTACAAATCTCGCAAGTTGAAGGATCATGAACGAAATTACATAGTGCATGATCTAGAATTGGCATCAATAGTGCATGCCTTAAAGATGTGGTGTCACTACCTATTAGGGAGAAATTTCCTCTTATTGACAGATAACACCTGCGTAAAGAATATATTTAGTCAGCTTGGACGCAATTCCAGAAAAGCACAATGGATGGCCTTCTTAAGCGAGTTTGACTTTGAAGTGAAGCATATCGAAGGTAAGGAAAATAAAGTGGTTGATGCACTCAGCCGAAGAACTCATGAAGTGTATGAGGTCACCGTGATTCAACCAGAAGGTGACCTATTGAGTAGGATAAAAATAGATAGGATCAATGATGTTGAATATGGAAATCTGTTGAATAAATTGTTGATAGAAGATGTAAACTTGAATGGGACATATTTCAAAATAGACCAGAAAGGATTAATTTGGTTTAAAGGAAGAATATACATGCCTAATGTTGCATATTTAAAACTATTTATTTTAAATGAAATGCACAAACCTCCTTATATGGGACACCCTGGATACCAAAATATGATAACATCCCTCAGAAAGAAATTCTTTTGGCCCAATTTGACAGAAAATCTAGTTGATTACCTATCTAAATGTTTGGAATGTCAACAAGTGAAGGCTGAACACCAACATCCAGTAGGTTTGTTACAACCCTTACCAATTTATGAATGGAAATGGGAGGTAATATATTTGGATTTTATCACAGGTTTTCCTTTGACTCAGAAACAACATGATTCAATTATGGTTGTAGTTGATCAATTAAGCAAGTATGCTCATTTTATACATGTGAAATTGACTTATAAGGTTGTCAATGTTGCAGAAATATTACTGAAGGATATATTTTGACTTCATGGAGTGCCAAAGATGGTAATTTCTGACCGGGATGTCAAGTTTACATCCAACTTTTGGAAGTCATTGTTTGCAAGGTTGGAGACCAAGATAAACTTCAGAACTAGCTATCACCCTGAGATAGATGGAAAAACAGAATGAACAAACCAATTCATTGAGGACATGCTAAGGATTTATGTCATGGAAATACCCACTAAGAGTGGGAAGAATATATGCATTTGGCAGATTTTGCATACAATAATGGCTACCAGGCCTCTGCCAAGATGAGCCCATTTGAGATCCTGTATGGAAGGAGGTGTACTACCCCTGTTAGTTGGGATAGCCCTATGGATCGTTTGATGACAGGACCTGAAATGTTGCAAGACATGGAACAAACGGTTCGGGAAGTACAGAGGAATTTGATGGTGGCACAGGATCACCAAAAGAGTTATGCTGACTTGAAAAGACAGAATAAAGATTTTTCGGTCAGAGACCATGTTTACCCTCGAGTCAAGCCCAAAAAGAGATCCCTAAAACTGGGAAGTGGCACCAAATTAACACCAAGGTTTCATGGAACCTTTCAATTCTTAGAAAGGATTGGATCTGTGGCATACAAGATTGATCTTTCAGCACACTTAAGAATTCATAAATTTTTTTCATGTTTCATTACTGAAGAAATATGTATATGATTCCACTCACATCATTGATTGGAATGTGGTACAGGTTGAACCAGAGGGTGAATTTTAGGTGGAACATGTGCACATTCTAGACAGGAAAGAAACTATGCTTCGTAATCGAATCGTTGCTTGGGTTAAAGTGCAATGAAAGCACTTTATCCCAAAGGAGGAGACCTAGGAATTAGATGATGTCCTATGAAAAAAGTACCCAGGTCTATTCCTAGGAACTATGGAAGACGTCTGAGAACACTGTGGATAGTGTTACAATAAGGGGGAAAGGATGTAATATCCCCCAAGCAATAAAATTTATTTGTAATATTTTTGAAAAGACTATTTTATTTTTGTAATGTGATTGGCGGACTTGGATTATTCCAATTGGTCCTTGTAGGGAAAATATAACTGAAACATTATGCTTATAATAAAAATCTAAATGATAGGGAAAACCATGTTGAATGAGGAAATTATGCATGCGAGAGTGGGGGACATGAAGAGTTACTCTCAGAGAGGTTACACCAGGTGTGGGAATTCTAGTATGGTGCTAGACCCACCCTAGGGAATCAAGGATGAAATGACACAGGAATTCCTAGGGGAATTGGCCATTAGCTGCAAAATACCCAGGAAAAACAAAAACTATAAAGAAGGAAGCATATGCTAGTAGGTGAGACGTCACTGAGTATGTTGGATCAGGGAATACTTGTTGTGTGATCACTCTGTGTTAAGAAAGTGATTTCTCTCTGGAGAATTGGAATGAGTTTGACTGTCACCACTCTCGCCATGAATAGTTTTTCTCGAGGGTGATTGAGGACGGAGAGATCTATGCCTAATCTACGGTTGGGTGGAATGTGGTTGTCCCCTATTCATTGTGGTGTTGAAATATTGTAACTTCGAATAATATTCTATATATATCTTTTTGTGGTCCCCGATGGTCTTATAGGGAGAACCACTTATATTACTTTGTACCCCGATGCTCCTAATCAGAAGAACTAATAAGAGTCATGAGGTAGTCCCCTCTAATTGTAAAGGTGGGTCATTAGCACCCCAGTGTGGTTACTTGAGCCTACATGTGTAACTTGAGCCTACATGACTTAACTCGAGCCTACATGTCGAATGAGTTATCTTAAGTGAACATATGAATATAAATAGAGGTGTAGCACTCCTCATTTGGAACACACACTCTCACTTGTGTAGCGTATTAGTGGAGAAGAGAAGAGTAGCAGGAGAAGGAGGAGGATCAGGCTTTGATCTACTTGCTCGTTTTATCTTTTACTCTTTTGGGAATCTATATTGAGGAAGCTTTTGCTGGGTTTTTCCCTTTAGGTTTTCCCAGGATAAATCTGTGTTGTTCTTGTGATGTTGTTTCTTTTAGTGATCTTGTTTATATGCTTTTGTTATGAAAATGAAATGATATACTGATGTCTTAGATAATCATATGAAAATTTAACATGGGATCAGAGCTAACCTGAACAGGACAACTTTCACAAGGTGCAATAGCTCTCTCTCTCTCCCCGGAAGAAATTAGGGTTTTCACGAAAATTTTTGAGTCTTGAAAAACTGATTGCATGGAAAGTTGTGCCCTCCTAGAGCGCATATTTTGAGCCTGGAATCACAGTTTTTGGATGTGTGAGTCTCCGAAAAAGTCAAACCCTAGTTTGACAGCTATCCTAGAAAACTGTTGAACCAGAAAAACTGCAGAAGCTGAATCTTGCAAGTCTGATTTGAAAGGTAAAGAATTGAAATATCCAGAATCCAAGCACACCAGTCAACTCACCTCATTCAAGCGCATCTCCTGGTAAGGTCATTTTCTCATTCTGCAAAATTTCATTTTTTTGTGATTTTCTGATAAGATGGCCCCAAGCACTAAGCTTGAGGACAAGCTAGAAGGCATAGAAAATTTCCAAGCATGGAAATATAGGATTGCTCTCATTCTCCAAGAGAATGATCTTGATAAGTATGTCAAAGAAGAAGTTTCAGAACCTGAAGAAGCTAAAGCCAAGGAGAAGCACATAAAGGATATGATTAGAGCACAAAGGATTATTGTTGACTCCATCAAAGATCACTTGATCCCTCAAGTGTCTTCCAAGAAGACTCCAAAATAAATGTTTGATGCCCTATCTAGAATGTATGAATGAAGGAACATTAACAGGAAGATGAATCTAAGAGCTCAACTGAAGAGCACCAAGATGGGTCATGGAGAATCCATCCAAGATTACTTCACAAGGCTCTCTGAGATCAAAGAGCAACTAGAAGCTATTGGAGACAAGATTGATGAAGAAGAACTAGTTATGACTGCTCTCAATGGTCTCACTAGACCCTGGCAGTCCTTCATCCAAATGATGTGTGCCAGAAAAGAAAGCATGAAGTTTGATGTGGTATGGGAAGACTATATTCAAGAAGAGACAAGAGTGGCAAATAGAGAAGCCTTATTAAAAGAAGATGATCAAGCCCTAGTCACTCACACCAAGAAATTAAGAGGTCAATCAAAATTCAAAAGAAGAAATTTCAAGGAGTCTCAACCTCCTAAAATAATCCAAAGGGTAAGAGAAACTCCTCTAAGTAGAGACTACTCTGATTTTCAATGTTTTCATTGTAACAAGATAGGACACATTGCCTGAAATTGTCCTATAAGGAAGCAAGAGTATCAGAGGAGGATCAACAACAACAAAAGATATCATGATCATCTGGTGGAAGATGAAGATGAAGAAGAAGAAGAAGAAGAAGGACCTCCAAGAAAGCAAACAAGAGAAGAAGATGCAGAAGAGTATGTACTATTCTTTGCACTCTTTGGGGCTGTCACACCTGGAGAATATACTTGGATTATTGATAGTGGTGCTTCAAAGCACATGACGGGACAAAAGAGAAATCTGTCCAAACTTGAATAAAGAAGCTCTCCTCAGAAAGTATCCCTAGGAGATGACTATCAATATCCGATCAAACAAGTTGGTGAAGCAAGCTACAAACATGATTCAGGTAATCCTCTAAAGATGAAAGATGTATTGTATGTACCCAATTTAAAGAAGAACTTACTTTCTATCTCAGATTTAGATAAGAAAGGATTCATAGTGGCTTTCATAGATGGCCAATTACTCATGTGGCCCAAAGGAAAGAATATTGAAGATGCAATCATCATTGGTGAAGAAGAAGGAGTCTTGTATAAACTCAAGGGGCACTCAGAAACAACCCTTGTTCATGAGTCCACTAACTCTAGTGAACTATGGCATAGAAGGCTTGCCCACATTAATTACAAAGCTCTACCTCATGTAAACAAGGTAGTGACGAGATTACCAGATATGAATATCAAGCATGAAGGCATTTGCAAAGGGTGTGCGAAGGGAAAGAACATCAAGAATCCATTTTTGAAAAGTGAAACTAAAACAAAAGGTACATTGGAATTGATTCATTCTGATGTTTGTGGTCCAATTTCTTCCACATCCTTAAGTGGATTTGAATATTATATCACATTTATTGATGATTTTTCAAGAAAGACTTGGATATACTTGTTATAGCGGATTTCACCACACTAGGTGAATCACACATTGTATGGCCTTCCCCTGTCCCGCTGTAGACTCATTAGCCCCTATGGACCACTTTTTGTATTTTGATGTATCATCGACCATCCCTAAAAACATTAGAAAACTGATATACGCGGCATTTTCCCCGATAACCGCGTACATACGCGGATATTCCCATTATAGTCACGTACATCAGGATGTGTACATAATCCAAAATCCTTTGGAGCGTTCCTTGTCTTGGATCTGACTCACATGACTCCTGGCCTTCCATATGCCTTGAGATTGCACGGATTCAACCTTTGAGTATCAATTTGAAAAGCTATATAAGGAACCCTTGAGACATTGAAAGAAAGAAGAGAGAATTGAGAGTACCGAAACTATAGTCCATTGTTGCCAGAACTTATACTTGAGTCTGCATCCCTTTGTCCCTTGGAGCACTGTTGTGTTCTTCCTAAGCTTGCCCTTTGCTAGTAATATTGCTATCGAAGTGATGGAGGATTGAGGTGGTGGAGGCCCAAGTGGGGGATTCAGTTTCTCTGGTTCGTAGATGTGCCGTCAGAGGTTGTCACTTGTAATCTTTGATTCATATTAATAGAAATATCTTTTCCTGTCCAGTAATGTGTATTTGAATGAATATTGTTTCCATTGGAATATGTCAAATTCTCATACATTATTGATTTATATATGCTAGAATAGATCTAACACCATGAAATATAGTATGCTTGTATTGTTTACTTGTTGTTGAGGACGTGCCATAACAATTCAAGCTGAAGATTGGAAAGCTCAATGGGGATCTACTTCAACCGTCCGGAATAAGGTACGAGGTTCGATCCTTTAGTGTTAGATGTTTTTATTTCTATTGCATATTGGGAAAGATTGATTTCTGGAGTCTATTTGTTTGTTGTGGTACCCCAAGCCATAGGAATTTCTCTCCGTAACAAAATTGGCGACTCCGCTGGGGAGTTCCTAGTAATTGTCCTTTGGGGTTGATCTTTGGGCATTCAATGTATTTGAAGTGCTCTCTCTCTCTTGTTTCTGTGTTGGGTATGGAGGCATGTATGCCTGGTAGAGCCTGATTGGTGTGAATTTAGTCTCAGCCTGTCTATTTGCCTTGAATTTGTGCATTTTTTTCTTCCTGTATGTGGGTTTGTTACTTATAGTCGCGTATACACGCGGTTTCCTCTGGGATTTCCGCGTATACATGCGGGTTCATTGCGCACAGTCGCGTATACTCTGGTTTTTACCTTTTTGGGGAAGATATTGGATTGTTGGGTGAATGCTGTTAGTTGCTGAGTCTCCTTTGGCACTGCCTGAGTCTGTTAATACCTCTATTTCTGACCAGAAACGTTTTTTTTTAGCCTAAAATTTTCTTTTACGAAAGTTCTTGTCATGGCATCTTTGATTTTTTGTTTGAGATTAGTGCATTAGAGTCCTTTTGCCTTATTTCTTTGCTGGAATGTTGTTTATGTGTGCTTGTAGAGTCTGGGGTGGTTAGAATCATTCTATTGCTTTTCTTATCTCTTTATTTTCAAAAAATCCTAAATATTTGCTTATCATCATGCATTGCATTATGCATTTTGCATTGTACTTGCATTAGATCTAGATTTTCTTTGGAGTAATAGTTAGGACTTCATATAGGGAAATTTGCATTCAGCATTTGAAGAAAAATTGTGCATTCACGTAGTACGCATACCCTGTTTTCATGGACACAATGCATTTGCATTGATTGTTAGGTGTGCATTTTACTTCTTGTTGCGTCATAACACCATTAGTTGCACGACCATATCCTATTTTTGAGTAATAAAACCAAACTAAAATCAACGCTAATTAAAATGAATTATAAGGATTTTCTTTTCTAGGGTGCACCAACAAGCTTAGGTTTTAGGATCTTGGAATAGTTCATTGTGAGTCAATTCTCCAAGGTCACTAAACTACAACAACTAGGTGTCTGTCCAGGGAGTGTGTGAAATCCTTTATATAACCAGCGTTCTCAAGAAGCTCCTCTCAAAAGGGAGTCAAGCACTAGGCAGTGTGAGTGGTTGTTGATTGGGATAACCCTTGGTCGAGAACTGTGTAGCACCGACGATATAGCCAGGATTGTATTCGTATCTGGGGGCTCTTTCGGGAGTTTCGAGCTTTGCTACCCTGCCCATATGGTCAATCCCGCCTGCGACTGTCTGCCTAAGCGTTGATTATATCGAGGTGACCTTAGTGACCTTACCTAGGATATCGAGGGGGTACGTGTAGAGGTTATTCTGCATGTGTCCCAGCCAGGTTGGGGTCGGATAACACAGTCGCTTTACGCGTTGAAGCTGAGGGCCACAATAATTGGTTTCGAACCTCCGCTTGTGGTGACAAGGGCCTCTCAAGCCTCTCCTAGGTAAGACATACCATCCACAATCGGGAGCTCACTTATCCAATCCTTGTTTGCTTGCTTTTGGCTTTAGATTTGATAGTGATTGCTCTGTGCACGCTAGTTGGCCTAGGGTTGACGTAAATAGAGAGTCTTTGCTTTTTTGTTTGAGTCATTGTGGAGTCGGGTGCGGTTCCACGCCATTCTTGTCGGTTAGCAGGACTTCTGCCTTCCACTTCTCCTCCTCCTTTGGGAGAGGGGCCTAGATGGTCCAGGTGGACTATGTCACACATTGATTCACACACCATGGAGGATCATTCAGAGACTATTCCTGAGCCACCTCCTCCCATTCGTATTGACGATGGGGAGATTACCCCTACATATGATCCCTCACCTGACCTAGCTGAGATTGGTCCTGTTATTTCCCAGATAGGATCTTTTCATGAGAGACCTCCTCACCCTAGGGCAGATTCCCCATTGACCCGTTACCGGTATGGAATGCCGGATGATGCCGAGACTCACTTTGACCCTCCTAGCACCAGCTATGGTAGTTATGTTATGACTGGTTTTCCTATGCATGATTTGACATTTCATGTTGAATCCGACTTTGACCCTAACACTATGCCTGGGGGCATTCCCATGCCTTACCTTGCGGAGAGGTTTGGGAGTACTAGTCACATTGCACCTTCTATCCCATTGGCGAAAGCTCCATCTTATATACCTCCTAGGTCTAGAGTTAGTGATCCGATAGGGATACCAGGTTCTAGATGAGTGACGATAGGCACTAGTACATTTCTTCTTACCGAGATTCCTTCGTCCTCGCTTCCGAGTTCTTCAAATGTAAACCCTCCACCTTACTCTCGTGGTCCTTCGAGTCGGCACGTAGCTACGAGTCAGATCCGTACTGCGGTTACTAGACCAATTGTGTCTCAAGCCTACATACCACCCATGGTTTCAGGAGGTTATGTTCATGTCTCTAGAGGTCAGATTGCTACTTCATCGACATATATTCCTACTTCTGGCATGTATATACCTACTTCCGGAATGTATGTACCTACCTATGGAGTGTCTCATGGGGCATCACAACCGATGACCTATGGACCCTACTATGGGGTGCAGTATGGACATGTCTCTCCACCTTATGGAGGCGGGTATTCACAACCTGCTTACTCTCCCAACTATGGCTTTGTAGCTCCTACTAGTCAAGGTCCACCTCAGTATGCTACTTCCACGCCACCCTATACGGGTCATACAGGAGGAGGTCACTATGGCCAAGGTCATGGTGGTAATCAATCCTATATGAACCAGGGAGTGGTCCCTAGACCTCATCATGCTAAGCTCCCTTTCCTCGTGACACTCAATTTACCCGACTTATCAAGACTTACGAACGATCCTGTGGCTCAAGACCCGGCTTGGTCAGCTGTCCCTACCAAGCTTCCTTCAGACATACCTAAGTTCGAAGGAAAACCAGGAGAGGATCTGAGTGAACACGTTACAACATTCCACCTATGGTGCTCTTCCAATTCATTGCATCAGGACTTAGTCCGTTTGAGACTATTTCAACGCACCCTTACAGGGCCTGCGGTGAAATGGTATATAGAGTTACCTAGGGGTGCCTTTACTTTGTTCGAAGACCTTGAGAAGACTTTCCTTAATCACTTCCAGCTACCGGTACAATATGATGTTGGTACTGAACTCTTGTCGACATTTCGGCAAGATAAAGCCACCCATATTTCTGATCATATTCAGGAGTGGCGTAGATGGAAGAGATTAATCAAAGCCTTTATCCCGCCGGAATTTCTCCTTGAGTGGTTCCTCAAATCTTTATTGCCATATATCATGAAGGATGTTTCCACATCTGGAGTGCAGAATGAGGAACAAGCCATATTTAGGGCGCAGGAAATAGACATGATCTATGCTCAGTCTGGTTTGTTATATGAGATTATACCTAATACCCCTCGTTCTAGTTTCGATCCCAAGGTCAAACCTGGACCACATGCTGATGGCATTGTGGGTAGTGCAAGTAAGAAACCTGCAGGTTCAGTTGTGAAACAATTTTCTCAGTTGTCAATCAACCAATCTACCTTGGGACAAGCTACAACTTCGTCTCAGCCCACCCAAACGGGGAATGTACTTGCTGTGCAATCGTTCGAACAGAAAGGTAACCAGCAACCCAGACGGAATCGAAAAAAGGGTAAAAACAATAATAATAAGGGTGGGAATAAAAATGAGAATGCCAACAATAATGGCAAGAACAATAAAAATGCTTGGGGGGACAAGAAGAATAAGCGTAAGGTTAAGTTTCCTTGCAAGATTTGTAAGGATGATCACCTCACTTACTTGTGCCCTAGGATGGATGAAGATTCGAAGTTCATAGCACAGGGCCCAGCTGTGTTAACGAACCCTTTACCGCATAACCAAAATATGAACTCGAAGTCCCATGACCAATCTAGTGATGAAGATCCACCTGAAACTAGTGGTCGTGGGTGCATTAATATGGTCTGTGCCGCGAAAGTTGTGACGCGTGCAAAAGATTATTCTTCGTCACAACCCAACCCAGGAAAAGAACCTGATCCACCAGGAACCCCTTTGCGTATTGAGAAACCTGTGGATAAGCCTGAAGCTGCACCTCGCATTCCTAAGGGGGTACTTAAGCGTTCGGGGCATAATCCAAATGCCCGAGCTGCCCAGAACTATTCAGTTGTCGAGGACTTGGGTCATACTCCTTGTGCGATGTCTGCATTGGAAGTGCTTCAGAGTTGTCCGTCGCAAAGGAAGGCTTTGCTTTCCGTTCTTGGTGTGAATGGTGATGATTATTCCTCAGTAATCAAATTTGAAACCGCAGGACATCAGCCTCACTTGCCCTACTATGTGTCCCTTTTGGTGCATGTAGAATGTCTTAATATGATCGTCAAGTGTACTGTAATTGACAAGGGCGCTGCTGCTTCCGTGATGTCTTTGTCTTGTTGGAAGGGTCTTGGTTCTCCTGAGTTGTCAAAGTCTACGACCATGTTAACTGCTTTTGATGGGAGATCGTTTAGGCCGCACGGTATCCTTCCTTCTCTTAAAGTCCGTTTGGGAGGGAAGACCGTTGCGATAGAGGTCGAGGTGGTTGATGCGCCCCTTGAATACAATATCTTACTGGGAAGGAATTGGATGTATGGTATGCAAGCCGTTGCGTCTTCCGTATTTCGCGTTGTATGCTTTCCTCATAATGGGAAGATTGTGACGATTGATCAGATGTCATTCAAGAATCTGCCTATTAGTGCATCTTCGAAAGCTTCGGTTTCGAAAGTTGAACATTCCCAGCCGGCAACTGGGAGTGTCGGTGTAGGTATGTATCCTTCCCTTATGGGAACCTTTAGTTGTCCTAGACCCGTCCTCATGATAGGAGCTCATTTTGATGGTGCTTCCACGTCTATGAGATCGGTGCCTTTTCGCACAAATCATATGGAAGATCCTTGGATTCTTCCATCACCGAGTCTTTTGAGTGAGGCCATTGAGACGAGTGTGTCGTTGCCTACATCCATGATTGCTTACCAAGCAAATCTTCAATCTGCTACAGAGCCTTGTTCTTCTTCTTCACGACTAGAGGAGGAAGACCCCTATATGCTGCCCACATGGGCAGTACAGTCTTCTCGTGCCCATGATTTCCTTGATACGGTTTTCCCTTCAGACGAAGTGATTATCGAGGCTATGTCGGGAGTTGAGCCACCATGGGAGGAACTTCATCATAGATCATATTTCCTTCCAGAGCTTGACCTTTTGGAGCATGAGGATTATAGGGAGATTCTTAGACAGAAAGTTGGTAGACCCATGATTCCATTAAGCTCTCCTGGTCAGATGGCTGATGGAAACATGGAAAAAATATCGTCAACTATGCCTATCAACATTTATCGCAACCATGGTACAATTGAGAATGTGTACATTGGGGCGGATTGTTCCCAAGATGAGATTTGTGAGTATACTGAGCTGTTCAAGGAATTCCATGATGTTTTTGCTTGGTCTTACGATGAGATGCCAGGGATTGACCCTCGGATTGTCGAACACGAAATTAAGACTTACCCTAACGCTAAGCCTGTTCGACAGCGTTTACACACGGTAAATCCTAGGAAAGCACCCGCCATAAAGGCAGAGATAGAGAAACTATTGAAAGCTGGTTTCATCTATCCCATTCCCTTGACGGAGTGGGTTTCAAACCCCATTTCGGTAGATAAGAAGCAAGGAGCGATCCATATATGCACTGATTTCCGTGATTTAAATCATGCCTGTCCTAAGGATAACTTCCCCACACCGTTTATAGATCATATTTTGGATGAGTGTGCAGGTAGCGAGGTGTTCTCCTTTATGGATGGTTTTTTCGGATATAATCAGATTCAAATTAAACTCGAGGACCAACACAAGACCGCATTTACTTGTCCTTGGGGAACATTTGCGTATTGAAAAATACCTTTCGGCCTTAAAAACGCCGGAGCTACGTTTCAGCCGGCGATGACCTTGATTTTACACGATCTCAAGTCCATTATCGAAGTATTTTTGGATGACCTCGCTACTCATTCTCGCATGAGGATGCGTCATTCTTATCACTTGAGATTGGTGTTCGAAAGATGCCAGCACTATGCTGTTAGATTGAACCCTCATAAGTGCATCTTTTGTGTGAAATCAGGTCGTTTATTAGGATTTATCATTTTGAAAGAGGGTATAAGAGTCGACCCCTTGAAAGTGGAGGCAATACTTCAGTTGTCTCCCTTGCAAAATATTCGTCATCTTCAGTATTTGCAAGGCATGGCAAACTTCCTACGAAGATTTGTTGTCAATTTCACCAATTTGACTAGAGGTTTCATGCGTCTCCTGAAGAAGGATACTCCCTTTGAATGGGATGAGCGAGCCCAAGAGTCCTTCGATGCCCTTAAGAGAGCCCTAGCATCGGCCCCGGTGATTAGTCCTCCGGATTATAGCCGTGATTTCCTATTATATGTGGCCGCGTCTTTAGAGACGATTGGGATGGTTTTGGTTCAAGAGGATGAGGAGCTCCAAGAGCATGTCATATATTATTTGAGCTGAAACCTTATTGACGCAGAGATTCAGTATTCTCATGTAGAGAAGCTTGCCTTGGCCACCGTACATGCGGTGCAGCGTTTGAGACATTATATTCTCCTTTGCCAAACCTTGGTTGTTGCCCATGTCAATCCATTTCAGTTCGTCCTCACACGTAGGATGATTGGGGGAAAATATAATAAATGGATTGTCATCCTGCAAGAGTTTGATCTCGAGTTTGTTTCGGCAAAATCGAAGAAATATTTAATCTTTGCAGAGCTCATATCGAATTTTTCGAGCGAGGATGAGGAGTCGGTATGTGAAGATACGTTCGTTTATGAACACATTTTCTTGATCTCAATGGCTGACCCATGGTACGGAGATATCATAGTATATTTGCAAACGCAGAGGACCCCTACTCACCTCTCGCGAGATGAGCGATGTCGGTTACGTCACGTTTCCAAGAACTACCTCATAGTGGACAATACTTTGTACCGTCGTGGAGTAGATTCCCTTTTACGACGTTGTTTAAATCATGAGGAGGCTAAGGTAGTGCTTAATGATTGCCACGGAGGGGTGTGTGGTGGTCATTTATCTGGGCTTGCTACAACTCAAAAGATTTTGAGAGCAGGATATTTCTGGTCGTCGATCTTCAAGGATTGTATGGAAGTGGTCAAGAGGTGCCACCCTTGCCAGGTGTTTGCATGTAACATGCGCTTGAATCCTGCCCCGTTACACCCTATTATCACCGCCAGTCCCTTCACCAAGTGGGGGATCGATTTTATGGATTTCAACCCAGCTTCGGCCGGGGGGCACCATCATATCATAGTGGCTATCGATTACTTCACGAAATGGGATGAGGCAATGCCTACAGTAAAATCCGACGGTGAGATAGCCGCTCACTTCGTATTCAACCAAATAATCTCTAGGTTCGGGATTCTGAGAGAGCTAGTCATTGACCATGGCTCGCACTTTCAGAACCGTATGATGGAAGAGTTGGCATCCAAGTTAGGGTATAAGCAAGAGCACTCCTCTTCTTACTATCCTCAAGCAAATGGACAGGTTGAAGCTGTGAATAAATCACTTAAGTCCATTCTCCAATGAACCATTGCACAAAGCAAGACGAATTGGCATATTATGTTGTATCCTGATTTGTGGGCATACCGAACCGCGGTAAAGACTGCCACTAGTTTTTCTCCATATTAGCTTGTTCATGGAGTGGAGTCAATATTGCCGGTTGAATGCGAGATTCCTTCGTTGAAGTTAGCCATGGAACTCTTACCAGACACTTCAACTTTGGAGGAGCGTTTGGTTCACCTTGAGCAACTCGATGAGCAGCGTAGAGATGCCTTGGTGACTCTAGAGGTTAATAAGTGTCGTGTAAAGGCCCAGTATAATAAGTTTGTCCGTCCGAGAGTGTTTAGTGAGGGAGACTTGGTCCTTTTGTGGGATCAATCGAAATAACCCTTGGGGGCAGGGAAGTTCAATCGTATGTGGCGTGGTCCTTACGTGGTCAAACGTGTATTAGAGAAGGGTGCCTACGGGTTAGTGAATTACGAAGGGACAGCCTTGGCGGAGCCTAGAAATGGGCTCTATCTCAAAAAATACTACGCATAATCTTTAGCCAAGGTTGTTTGTTGTATATTATTGTACAGCTTTTTTGCATATTAGGTCTTTTTTATCGTGATCGGGTTTGTGATTAGTTTCCATTTCTTGTGGCAGATGTCAATGGAATCTTATACCTACATAGGATTCGCGGATGGTGCAAGCTGTCACACTCAACACTTAGCCTCAGCTGCTTGGGTGATCTTTACTCCTATGGGTCATGTACTGTCTTCAAGAGGTGTATGTCTACGGCCATCTTCCAACAATGTTGCTGAATATAGTGTTGTTATCGAGCTTCTTCGGGATTCCATTTCGCATGGTGTTCTCTCTCTTGAGGTATGTCTTGATTCAGAGTTAGTAGTGTCATAGCTCAATGGTTTGTACCATGTTAGAGATCCGACGTTATTGAGGAGATTCTTACGTGTGAGATTGCTAGAACGGCAATTTGAGAACATAACATATATACAAATTCCAAGAAATTTTAATCAAATTGCTGACTCATATGCTAACTATGTGTTAGATTGGCATTTGTTTCATTCATCGTAAATTAATCATAAACACAATTTTTACACATGTAAATAAATAAACCGATCACCATAAAACTTTTTTATATACATCAAAATGTGGTAATACATAATGTCATAATACAAAATTGGGGCTTTGAAAGCCACCATCATATACACGGTAGTACAAAATAGATACACTCCCAGGTGTCTACTCCTGTGGAGGTGGATGAGGGTTGTGATCATGATATGTCACCACGGCTCTAGCTAGCCGTCGGAATAAACGCACCCATGCGCGTGGTACACCAACCACCTGTCTCTGCATAGCCTCAGGCAAGTCCTCGACTTGCGCCATGGGAATCCTATGAGTCAGTCGTACGAAGTTGGTATGGATGCTTTGGAGCGTTTGCTCCGCATCCACACCGGTGATATCGTCTCCTCTTCCCCTCCGTCTATGACGTGGGAAGCCCTCTGGTCTCCGTGGTCCCACATATGCACATGAATGGTAGATGTCATTATGTATTGTCACCCAAAAATAGGTCTTTTTGATTCCATTAATCAAGAAAACACAAAAAAATTAAATACTTCAAAAATTTTAAAAAGAGTAAGGGTTGAGATTCGTTACCTATGTCTCCATATGCTGATCCTGGTGGTAATGGCATGTCCGGGTCTCCCCGGAAGTCTATCCCTGCATAAGGGTAATCCTCTATGGCGATAATTTGTCATCGCCACCATGGAAAAAAGTCTGCTGGATAAGGGTTGGCCACCCTACCGCCCCCCAGTCTGTGCATCGCATCTGCCAAACGTCGTTGGGCCAGATCTCAAACCCTGTGGAGAGGAACATCCACTCTAGGGCTCAATCCTGGAACCCGCTCGAAGAAGAAAGTGCTCAAGATACTACTGAACCTGAAGTTCCGTATCCTACCTGCCTTGCACTCACTGAGCTGATGTTTCATGTTGCTCAACAGTGATGTGCTCCAATCATAGATGGTCGGTGTCATGCACTCCACCGCATAGAACATCAATGGTCGAGAGGCCTGATGGAGTGATGCTAAGCTTGCTATCTTGCCCAGCATCAGTAAGATGGCCTTTAGGCCTAGTACCTGTATAGAATTGGTGGGGACTTGGCTCCCCACCTTCTCTGTCTCTGGATAGCAGTACACTGCGATGTACTCGTCAATAGTCAGCCCATGACCTGGCCCTCCTCAGGCACGAAGGTTCACCGTCTCACCTCGCCGTGATAGACCTGTGATAAAATAGATATCCTCCACCTCAATGGTGAGTGTAGCTAGGGTTTTACCCCTAGCTTGTGCGAATGAGCACCTACTAAGGAGAAGTGACTCCTTAGTAGCAGTTTAGTAAAATGTAAATGAAAATGTTAGACAGAAAAACGAACTACTCTAAATATATGCATGAAACAAAACAACAAAATGTAAAGAATGGTTTTTATATTGATATTACCTCCGATGTGAAGGTTGGTGAAGCTCTTTGCAGTGATCCAAGACGGTTGCTCCAAGCTCCAGCCTGCTCCTTCTCCTTCTCCGATGGTGGAAATGGGCCAAAAGGGGCTCTTAATTGTGAAAGTAGCTCAAGGGTGAGCTAGGGTTTCCAGAGCTGTTTTGGCAGAGTAAGGATGCTTATGATTGTGGATGTGAAATAAGGGGTCTCCATCACCTATTTATAGTTTTTTGGTGGTGGAGTGCTGGCCCATGGTTTTGGAAACCATATGGTTTAGGGTAGCTGTTTAGGGTTTTTTCCTCCTTTTCCTCATTATTTTATATTTTTTCTTCCCTTTTGGGGATTTTTGCTATTTTAGAGGAATTTTGGATATTTTTGGAGGAAAAAAAAGGGGTTTTTGGTCTTTTGGAGGCATTTTAGGCCTTTTGGAGGCTTTTTAGATGGTTTTATGTCCTTTTGGAGGCTTTTTAGTGGGATTTTCAGGGTTTTCAAGGGAAATATGGTAGAAAAATGGACAAATGAGCCATATAGTGGGGTAGATGAGGTAGTGAACACTTTTTGGGTGTTGACAGATTGCTCCCTGATGTGCGAGGGCAGGAGCTCATCGTATGGACGATGGACATCATAAGTCATAAATGGTGTTTCTGGGGTGTGGAGAAGAGAAGAAACAAACGGAAGCCTGGAACAACGATCCCGAACCAACTGCAAGAACTAAAAGTACATAACCTCAATAATGGATGAGGAATCATCTGAAAATATGGATGATGCGGGCATTCCCATGCTCGTATCAGGATATAACATAATAATAACAATGGGGTCCAAAATGTGGGGACCTAACATATATATGGCCTCAAATACTGAATGAGGAAGAATCTTAATATATGGACGAGGCGGGCATACCCATGCTCGTATCAAGATACATAAACATAACTGTGAGGCCCCAAAAGAGGGACCTGTAGGATACATAAAAAACGACTGTGTATATCATAAGGGTCCAAAAGGGACACAAATCTGGGACATACTGCTGGGATGATCATGTCTGAGCTGAAAAACTGATGCACTGGAATGACAGCAGTGCTACTGAATGTGGTACCAAAGGAACTGATGAGCTGCTGGACCAGAGTGACAAGGGTCATACTCGCAATGGTACACTGTACTGGAACTGAACTGGGTACTCAAGGAAGCATGGAATGGAAGGGATTCCGAATACAATTGCCAACGCAGCCCGGACATCCACAGGAACATATAACTAGGCGTTCCGAAGCGACTCACCAATGTGCTAGAGTCGGGGGAAATCCGGGGTCTTTGACAAATGATGGAAGGGATATACATCCTGCGCAATTCTCAACGATGCGATCAAGGTGCTGAAGTCGAGCATGTGAGAAACAACCATTCGGAGAGGCAATTATGACTCCTCCCAAAATGGTCCGTAGGCACTCACCACAGATGGTGATGGGTCCAGGGCATAGGGACCTCTGGGTCTATCCTCTGGAATAGAGGGGCTGTCGTCGACAGAGGGAGACCTGCAACTATCAAGGCAAGGATGTTTCGTTGACAGGAGCGCGAGGTGGAAAACCGAAATGTGATAGTACTGATGGCAGGATTGATAAGCTGGGGGGAATAACTGGGCAAGTAGAGTGGGTGGACTCAAACTTCCTTTGTTCAGAGTATGGTGGTGGGGATGATCGGGCAGCATATGAAACTGACGAGTGGTAAGGGGATCATAGCTGTGTTGGATCTGGGAGAGTGACTGGGCTGAGGGAGACTCAAGCTGTGGTAAAATGGTAGGAGACTGCAGAATACTCTAAACAAAGGCGACCTGATTGGGGGTGCTGCCGAGAGGATCGATCATGGCGCCAAGAGGCACGGGGGGACTTCTTCATTGGTTAGGGAACGAGAAGAAGTGTGTATATAAAATGGTACTGTCATGTGGATTTATACGAGCCCAGGACAGTGCATGCTCGTGGTTGATTTCAATTTTAAGGAGTCTGAAAGCAAATAAGAAGACTCTAAAATAATGGAATGGTACTGTTGTGTGGATTTTACGAGCCCAGGACAGTTCATGCTCGTGGTTGCTTTCAATTTTAAGGAGTCTGAAAGCAAATAAGAAGACTCTGAGGTGATGGAATGGTACTGTCGTGTGGATTTAACGAGCCCAGGACAGTTCATGCTCGTGGTTGCTTTCAATTTTAAGGAGTCTGAAAGCAATAAGAAGACTCTGAAGTGGTGGAATGGTACTGTCGTGTGGATTTTACGAGCCCAGGACAGTTCATGCTCGTGGTTGCTTTCAATTTTAAGGAGTTTGAAAGGAATAAGAAGACTCTGAATTAATGGAATGGTACTGCCGTGTGGATTTTACGAGCCCAGGACAATTCATGCTCGTGGTTGCTTTCAATTTTGAAGAGTCTGAAAGCAATAAGAAGACTCTGAAGTCATGGAATGGTCAGACAAGGAGGAAGTGTTCAATCAAGGAACATTTATGATGACCAGGAACGAGGGTGGGGGGGAACACTGGTGGGCCTCCTTGCGCGGTGAATGAATGGTGGCAAAATAATGGAACATTTGCAGTATGACAGGAGTGGATGGCTCATGTAAAAATTGTGGAACAATCTGATGGCGGCCGATGTGGCATGCAAATCGAGGCAGCAAGATGTCGGGACACAAGGTTGAAATTGTACCAAGTGAGAGCAAGAAATGATCTCAAGCATCATCACGATCTCGGAAAAATGAATCCGGCGATATAAAAAGTGTGAAAAACGGAGAATGGCCGAAGTGGTGCGCAAACCGAGACGACTAGCGGTGTCTAAAAAATGGGCAAAAAATGACGTAGAAAAAATAATGCAACGAGGTGACCATCGTGACGGTCTCGTCGTGCTGATTCCAATGGTGGAAATGGTTCAGAAAACGGACTCTGTATGGGTTCAGAATGGCTGAAACAAGAAAAGGGTCAATGGACTATAAGTAAGTGGGCCCAACATGACAAGTGTCATTTGTACTATTTTGACTTTGACTAGTGATCAGAGTGGACCAAAGCTGAGGTGGCATTTCTGGACGATCCGACCGGCTGATTTCAGATCTGGGAGATACAGTCATTACGTCAAACTCATACCTGCATTGTCGTTGGGTTCGGGGGGGGGTAGTGTGTCCCAGGGTACTCTTTGTATGGTCCACGTGGGGTGGACCGTAGGTTAGCGGGTCGAAACCGCGGTCAAGGACCGCGGGTTTAGGCTCGACAGTCGCGATTAGGGACCACGAATGTAGGCTCGACAGCCGTAGTTAGGGATCGTGATTGTAGGCTTGACAGCCGCGGTCGAAAACCACAGGTTTAGGCCCGACAGCCGCGGTTAGGAACCGCGACTGTAGGCTTAACAGCCGCGGTCGGAAACCGCGGCAAGGAACCCTAAAGCCAGGGTTTTGGACCGAGCTATTCGGGTTTTTGGTTGGGGGAAGGGTGATTACTATTTCTTTGACATGAGTCTGATGAGTCTACTTTGTGTGATTGGAAGGATGCCGCAGGTGCTATGGAGAGAGTGGGAGATACCAGATGAGATTATGGCCATCGTCTGAGAGGACCACCGGGTACGATCGAATTCGGATTGCTGAAGTTCGCCCAGGTACCTATGATGCAGTCAGCAGCATTGCTGCTGAACCGACTGGTTGGTTTCTGGGAGCCAGACATACAGGATTTTCGAGTGCAGGGTGAGAGGGTGGACCTCACCCTGACTGATGTATACTTCCTGACGGGGTTTCCCTGTCTGGGTAGGGTGGCAGACACACAGCCGCGGGTATCCGTGGACATAGATATGGATGACATGCTGGAGCGGTTCTGTGGTCCAGAGGCTCGGGTGCATAGAAATACACTTCTGGTGAGAGATCTATAGGAGCCAGCAGTGCAGGCCATGGCAGCATGTGTGGTGTGCGTCTTGGGATCCCAGTCACCGGAGAAGGTGTCTGGGGGTCAGGTGGAGCTAGTGGAGCGCGTACTGGCTGTTGTTTATTATGCGTGGGGCTAGATGTTCCTGACCTGCGTGCAGCGGCAGCTGACAGCAGCGAAGGAATCTGGCAAGGGGTTTTGCTATGGTTCCTTTTTATGCGCATTTTTTATGGAGAGGGTACCTACACTGCGACCGAGGGTGCTGATCAGAGCAGGAGGCTTGAGGGAGCCGCGGATGGTGCGGTGGGGTGAGATGATGCGCCGTCGTGGTGGCGGCGATGTGGGTAGGTACTTCACATAGGAGTTGTACTTGCAGTGGCTCCAGCTACCATTGACGCTTGATGATTATCCATATAGAGATATGAATTACACCGGAGACCCAGAGGCACCACGGTCGCCGGGACAGGCATGGGGACCAGATGGTACGTATGGTTGATTGCATTGTCAAGTTTTATATATGATAGTTGATTGATATATTGTTACTGACAAATGTGTGACCTGCAGATGTGGGCCCGAGGCCACCGCTAGGGCATGTGGCGTGGAGGGGGATTGTGGCCGTTCCCGCTCTGCCTGGGCGGGGGGAGGTGCATCACCGAGATGCGGAGGGGACACTTGAGTCTGTACGGGCCTTACTCGACCGTTTGCTGGTGGGGGTGACTGACGAGGGATGGCGGGACATCGATTCGGACATGATTCAGGATTGCATGAGGGCACCCCGCGAATTCAGATCTATTGCGATCCGGGTGGCTATCTTGGCGGATAGGGCATGGGCACCGGAGCCCAGATGGGATGAGGATTTTCCTAGGGAGGAGCGAGGGGAGGATTTAGAGGTAGTGGATACCGGCAGTGACGCGGGGTACGACTCTCATTAGGGAGTGTAGGGGACTCACCCTGATTTTTGTAGCTACGACGTGTATTTTATGAGCTGTAGGGATGTACAGGCATTTTTTGTATAGCTGAGTACAGGGGTACTCAGGGAATGTATAGCACCGTGACATGTATTTTTTTATTGATATATATATATATGCACATGGATGCACCTTTTTGTGATGTTGTCTTAGTGGTACGCACGTGGATGTGCTTTATGATGTGTTATATGTTTGTATTGCACGTGGATGCAAGTAGTCTTAGGATGGTGGGCACATGGATGTCCCTTGTGTATTTTATGTGATGCGACATATGTATGATTAGGCACGTGGATGCCCCTATGGATACAAATATGGTTTTATGGTTTTATGTATATGGATGCAAATGTTGATGCAATGCAATCTTTTTGGGTTTTTATATATTTTGATGAGATGCTATGCAGGATGGAGGTGTTACATGGTGTGATTGATATGCCAATCTAGGATGTTATTTTACATTTGATCTGTGACACTGTTGTAAGCTCTTGGGACATGTGTGAATGTGATGGATTCAAACTGTCGAATGAGTTGTTTTGTACGCAGGAATTTTCTAAATACGCAAGGATCACACACCTGGTAGCAGTTGTTGAGCTGGGAGACAAGTAGCTAGGAGTCCAGAAACACATGAAGGTGACATATGCCCATCTGGAGGGCAGCAGTCAGGAGACCAGTCACAGCATCATACTCTGCCTGGTTATTGGTAGCGGCGCCTATACATATTCTGTCAAGGTGAATTAGTTCGTTGGAAGGGGAATATAAGACCCATGCTGCAGAAGCCAGGTTGGGAGACCAGCGGCTTGCGCCATCAGCGAAGCCAGTGTAGCGAGGTGGAAGATGGTCCATCTGTGGGCATGCAAAAAATGATGAATGTAAGATTATGGTAAAAGAAGGTGAAAAATAAAAAAGAGAGCAACCTGTACAATGCGGACCAATGAGGTTGCGGTTTCAGTTATGGGTAAAAGTGTTTAAGATACAACCCATTACGGGGATTGCGTAAAGGGTGGCCTTCAGAATCGGCTAAAATGTATGCCCCCTTGCCGAGGCAAGTCTGCACAATGTAAGGGCCTTGCCACATGGATTCAAACTTTCCTTTACCGGTTTTGGTCGTGGGCTTGGTCATAGGCGAGGACGAGGTCCCCTTCGTGGAAAGTTTGAGGGTGGACATGTTTGTCATAATCAGATTTGGAGCGGTTTTTGGCCGCTTCGATGTTCTGGAGAGTGGCATGACGATCTTCATTTGCTTGTTTGAGGGATAGCAAACGTTGCTCAAGGGGGGAGGTATCGGGGAGGAGCTCAACAATGATATGCAAGGTGGGTATCTGACACTCGATGGGGAGGACAAACTCTACACCGTGAACGAGATGAAACGGGGTAAAACCAGTGGCGGTCTTGGTGGAGGTACGGTAAGCCCATAAGGCAGG
>LPNX010330825.1:251185-268030 GCA_001517045.1 Pseudotsuga menziesii
GGATTCCGCCCATTTGGTGAAGTAATCGACGGCGACAATGATATACTTATGGCCATTCACAGATGGGGGTCGACACTCCATGAAGTCGATGGCCCACTTACAAAAGGGACCGACGGTGACGACTGGGTGTAATGGAGCGGGTGGTGTCCGGGCCTTGGGGGTGAAAAATTGGCAATTATGGCAATGCTTGACCGCAGTGATGCAGTCAGTGAAAAGTGTGGGCCAGAAGTATCTGGCGCGGATGACCTTTTGGGCAGTGGCCATCCCTGAGAAATGGCCACCGCAGGCACCGCTATGACAGTGATTAAGGACGTGTTCAGCTTCCTCATGTGTAAGGAAGCGACGAAGAATTGTGTCGACCCCTCGCCGGTAAACAACATCTCCTATGAGGAGGTAGCGAGAGGCCTGGTGATGGATACGACGACGTTCATTACGAGTGAATGTGGGGCAGAACTTCTGCGTGCGTAGGTATAACAAGATATCACTGTACCACGGGTCATCAGACGAGATAGTGAACAAGTGATTATCCAGTAACTCATCGGATATAGGTGGGGCCGGGAGAAAGGAAGGGAGATCAGTGATGAGCTGGGAAAGCACAAGGGCTTTAGTGCTCTTAGGTGTTCGGAATGTGAGGTCATATTCTTGGAGGATAATGACCCATTTAGCCACACGACCTTGCAGGAGCCGCAGGTTTAGGAGATATACCATGGGGTTAGAGTCAGCGACGACTGTGGTATGACTAAGTAAAATGTAGTGTCGCAATTTTTGGATAGAAAAGACCACTGCTAGGGCTAGTCTCTCCTCATATGGGTAACGTAGGGGTGGGCTGGACAAGGTATGGCTGACGTAGTAAATGACATGCTCTTGGTGTGAGGTGTCTTCTTGAACCAAGACTCTGGACACAGCATGCTCAGATGCCGAGACGTAAAGGATGAAGTCCTGAGAGAAATCCGGGGGGGAGATCAAGGGGGCTTGTGTGAGAGATTTCTTGAGGGCTTCGAATGCAGCTTCTGCTTGCTCGTCCCAGAAAAAGGGTACGTGGGTACGAAGCAGGTGCAAGAAACCGTGAATGGTTGTGGCATAATCAGGAATGAAGCGTCGAAGGAAATTGGATCACCCTTGCAGACTTTGGAGTTGCTGGAGCGTTCGAGGAGAGAGAAGGTCTAAGATGGCTTGGACTTTCAGGGGATCAACAGTAATTCCTTTCTGGGAAACAATGAAACCCAACAATTGACCTGCCGGAATGCAAAAGAAACATTTGTGTGGGTTCAAGCGGATCTGATATTTGCGACAACGCAGAAAAACTTGCCGAAGGTCGTTAAGGTGGTCTGATCATTTCCGGGAACGAGCTGTAAGGTCATCAAGGTAGATGAGCAGGATGTGGACCAAATCATGAAAGCAATAGGTCATGGCCCGCTAGAATGTGGCACCAGCATTTTTTAGGCCAAAAGGCATGACGCGATAGGCAAAGGTGCCCCATGGGGTAGTAAAGGTAGTTTTGTACTAGTCTTCCTTTCGGATTTGGATCTGATTGTATCCGGAAAAATCGTCCATGAACGAGAGGACTTCATGCCCCGCACACGCATCGATGAGCTGGTCAATAAATGGCGTGGGTAAATTGTCTTTGGGACAGGCACGGTTTAAATCTCGGAATTCAGTGCATACTCTAATGGTGCCTTGTTTTTTGTTAACGGGAACCGGGTTTGAAACCCAGGTGGTATAGGCAATGGGATAAATGAATCCTGCCGTGCGAAGTTTCTCAATCTCTACTTTGACAGCTGGGAGTTTTGAGGGATGAATGGGACGCTGTTTTTGACGAACAGGGGGTACATCAGGCTATGTGTCAATGTGGTGCTCTATAATGGCAGGATCAAGACCGGGCATTTCGGTATAGGACCAGGCAAAGACATCACGGAATTCTCTGAAGAGTTTTTTGTATTCCTCAATCTCTTGCTCACTACAAGAGGCTCCTAAAGTGATGAGTTCGGGGGTGCTTCCTGGGGCAGAGATATCAATTTGGATGACAGGTGAGATGTTGGCCATGTTACCCTCCTCGAAGGCATCAGGAGCAGGGATAGGGTCCTTGAACCAGTCGACCTTGGGGGGAAGGAAGTCTTTGGATTCAACTGTGAACTGGGTAGCGGTGTTAGAGGAGGATTCATTTGGGAGGAAGTATGAACGATGGTGCATGTCATCCCAGGGATACTCCAGGGTAGTGAGAGCCTTGAGAATCTCTTCGTCAGTACGGAAAGTTTGTGTCGTCAAATCGGTTGATGAGGGAGTAGGGGCGGAAGAGATCATATAAATGGTATTAATCTCTTCGAAAGGGGGAGAGACCGGGGGGAGGATCTCCTCACTGGTGGGTGGTGCCGTCTCAAGATCTGGATTGTTCATCTCATAGAGAGCTACTCTGTAATCGGGGAGATCAGGACAGTGATGGGTGTAATGCCCGTAAACACCGCATATGGCACAAGGGTGGTTAGTGCACAGGGATTTGTCGTGAGGCTTAAGGGTTGACTCTAGTTGGACAACCGGTATACTGGGGTCGTCATCAAGCATTTGCATGTGTTCCTGTAATGCCAGTAACTGAGGACATTGGTGAGTCGCATGGCCCAACTCATCGCACAGCAAGCATTTGGGAGGAGCATGAAACACAGGGGGGTTTTTTACTGTCTTGGGAGGTGGGACGACAGAGTAAGGTTGGGGGCCTCTGCCCCCAGTGGGTTTGGTAAGAGGAGGGGGGGGTTCGTGGAGGACGATGGGGTAGCGACACCGGGAGGTGGTTGACTAGTAGTGACAATGGGTTGCACCGGTTGCAGGACGACATCTAGTGTCGGCGGGGGAACGGGAGGCGAAAGATACCAAACGGGTAATGCTAAGGTTAAACCGGGGAGGCTGAGGGTAGCCATGACCGGGGCGCTAACTACTCCCGAGGGAGGGATGAGGAAAGGAATGGTATGGATGGGTGTAACACCAATGTGACTAGGTACCAAAGGGGGTTTAGGCAACAAGGGCGGTTGATTAGTAGGAGTTTGCATGTTATGGGACAGGGTACATAGGTCAGACACGTCAGTGGCAGGTGACGAGGGTGGAATAGATTGGAAGGTCGAGGTCATGGGCGCATCTGAGTAAACTCCAGGCCCCATAGAGAAAACAACTGAAGTGGTGGCACTCGAAACAGGTTGTTCAACCATGGGGAGAACATTTTTGGGTGCCGCGGGGGCACTGGGATCATGGTAGGTGAGTTGGTCAACCTTGACCACGCATCCCTCATGAGGGAACATCATGGTATGAAAAATGAAAGAAACAACCGCCTGCATGGCATACATGTAGCTACGGCCAAGTAAAAGGTTATAATCAAGCTGTGCATTAATAACCTCGATGTTGTTGAGGGCATTTTTTCCAACCAGCTGGACGGGGACATTAGTTAAGAGGCCTTGTGGTTGAGCCGAAAAACTGTCGTAGGCTCGCAACGCAGTAGAGGACTGATGGAGAGTGGGGGATCCCATTTTCTGCCAGATGGAGGTGGACATGACACATGTAGAGGCACCTTCATCAATAATGCATTGATGGACGACAAAATTCTGAATGGAAACGGAAACTTGGAATGCTAAAGTGGAAGGCATGCGGGGTTCGGATTGGTCTAAATCAAACGCCATTACATTCGAATCATTTGGATCGATAGCCCCAATGGCTGAGAGTAAAGTCTTGTGCTGCGAAGGGCAGTTTTTTAAGACTTCTAACGCAGACATGGCTACGGGAGATTGGGCTAAGTCATCAACAATGTTGTAGTTTGATGCAGCCCACGCATTGGGGTTATTGTTGATATGGCGAAGCGGGAAACGAGGTGCTTTGGGAGCGCCATCTAGTGGGGGTGGAGGCATACATAACGCCTGATCAGTGGGATGAGTGTTACTGGGTTTATCGGTGGGAGGGGCTTCAGAGGTGGAGCCATATTGGTTTCGGTGGGTCTGGAGGTTGACTTCATCGGAGGACATCATCAACAAGTGGTGGGTACCTGAGTCAAACATGGGTTGATCAGGAGCAGCGTAAGTGATTTGTTGTTGGGTTGGCACGTTGGCTTGAGGGGGAGCCAACGGTTGAGTGTTCACTATGCCTTGGTTTGGTAAGGGGTTTTGCAGCACCAAAGGTGGCTGTTGAGGTTATGGGGGGTTGGGTGGTGCTTGAGGAGCCGCCTGCCCTTGGCGGTGGGCATCTTCAGCCCAAAGTTGCCGAACTCACTCCATGTGCGGACAAAAATGTGTGTAGTGGCCATAGACCCTGCAAATAGAACAAGGATGGTTTGTTCGTAAATTGGGGTTTTTAGCCTGCTTGGGCGGGTGATCAGGGTTTTGGTTAGCAGGGGCCGCATTATTATTATCAGGGGGATTAGGGGGTTGACCAGATTGGTTTGTAGGTTGGTTGTTCCCACGATCCTGGCCCCTGCCGCGGTTTTGTTGGCCCCGGTTGCATTGGTTGGTCTGGTTTTGCTGCAGGTTTTGTTGGGCGTAAACTTGCCCTTGGGAAGCAGGTGGATTCTGAGGTTGTGTAGGTGTAGGAGCAGGCTGGGGTGGATGATATGTAGGTGGAGGCTATGCAGGTGCAGCAACTTGAGCGGGTTGCTGATAGGGCTGCGGAGCAGGTTGTGGGTTTGCCGCAGGGGCGGCCTGTGGCGGGTAATAAGTGGGTTGGGCTTGTGAAGGCACAGGAGCTGGTGTAGCCTGCTGGTGGTAGTAGGGATGAGGTGCGACCGAGGGGGCATAAGCGAGAGTCGCGTGACTGAAACCCTGAGGTGGACATGAGGGTCGATGGGAATGGTGGTGATGTTGCATGGGAGCATACGAGTTGGTGGCTCCAGGCTGTGAGGTAGCCCGCGCAAGGTTAGGGCCAGAGGTAGGACGTGCTATGGAAAATGGTTGAGGATGTGAAGAGACACGGCCAATGATGCCGTCGACAGCGTGGGATGCCCCCGGTGCATCGTGTTGGGAGGAATCGCTGCGAGGGGCGTCAGGTATAATGGTATAGAGATAACCCGAATGGGCGTAAATGAGGTCGAATTGTTGGGCCTTAAGGATGGCCTCTTCTTCAGACTGGGGTCTTTCAGGTGCCACATCCTTAGCAATAACAGGAAGAAGGGATTTGAGGAACCAATCTAGGAAGATACAGTCATCTAATTTGATCTTGCATAAGCTATGGTGTCGACGCCACTCATGAATGTGGTCCGTGATGTGGGTAGCTGTGTTTTGTCTGCATGATAGGAGGATCTCAATGCCCGCGTCATAGCGGACAGGTAACTGGAAGAACTGTAGGAAGGTTGAGGCAAGGGAAGTAAAGGTGGCATGGGTTCCATGGGGTTGCTTGATATACCACTTGGCTGCAAAGCCAGTAAAGGTGCGCTGTAAGAGACGGAGGTGAATAGAGTCGTCCACTATGGAGTTGGAGGAACACCATAGATGGAAGGACATGATGTGGTTTTGTGGGTCCTCACCTGCCTTGCCCTCGCACTTAGGGATGTCAGAGGGGAGCTTGGTGGGCATGTGAGGCCACGCAGGGTCGTGTCGGATAGGGTCATTGGTCAATCTGGCTAGGTCAGGCAGGTTGAGGCTAGCCATGAATGGCAAACTAGAAGAAGGATGTGACACGGTAGTGGGGTGGGCCAAGTTGGGGCCAATGCCCCCAAGTGGAGGGGTAGTGTTAGGGAGGTTGCCCCCAAGTGGGGGAACTAAGGTGGTATAGGATGGTCCTGCACCACCATGGGTAGTGTGAGCCACTGATGGAGTGGGAATAGGTATTCCTGCTGTGGGAATAGGTGCCGTGAGGGGAACGATAGATGGGGGCCCTGTGGAGGGCATACCCACAGCGGGTGTGGTCACTGGTGTAGTGGTGGATGTGCCACCAACGGTCCCTACCATGAAGGGAGTGGAAGTCACGCTAGCCATGGGGCTAGTAGGGGCAGTGTAAATGGGGTTCTCAAACTCGGGCTCAGAATCAGAAGTAAAATAAGGGGCATCAATATCTGGTGACGGATTCCTATGCCGCTGATGAGTGGAGTCAAGTGAGGATGACCTGTGTCGATGACGGGTGGTGTCAAGTGAACCGTACTGCGGGGGTTCACCCCTGAGGCATCGAGAATGTCTCAGGGACTCAATGGTGACAGATGGTGTCAAATATCTGTGGGTTGAGGTGAGTAAAAAACAGCTCAAAAACCCTAATGCAACCGAGTGTGCAGAAGGAGAGCTCAAAAAATAGGGCACTTAGGCCAACAACCAACTCAAAACCCCTACTGTAACAGCTGTGCTACAATAGGTGGAGTGTCAACAGAAATGGTCAGAATACCAACAAACAGCAGGTTTCCTAAAAATAAAAAATGGTGGACTCACTAGACCAAAAGGAGGTAAGGGAGCATGCAAACACCTAACTAAAAGTATTCTGACTCAACTAGACATATCCTCTGCAAGGTGATGAAATCCAAGTCATAAAATATGAATAGGAAAGCCAAGTGGCTAAGATATCCCCCTACCGGGAGGGATATCGGGTAGTCAATCCTAGAAGAATGGCAACTAAGATACCCTGTTCATGACACGTCCAGAAAGGTGAATATGCCATTTGGTCCTTTTACTGTAATACCCCTATACAGGGATATCCCGAGAACTGCAAAAGGTATCCCTTCAGTTACTGAATGGAGTGCGGTATTCCACTCAGGCCTCCGGAACCAATCTCGCGACTTCAAACCTCCTAAGGGAGAGGCCCTTTGGTAAACTAGTGGTGACCGTGCCAAAAAGTACTAGGGGATTTTGGTTCCCTAATTGGACAACAGCTATGTCTCAAGTGTAAGTAACCGAGGGGTGTTATTGGAAGCCTATCCCCCCGATCCTACCTAACTACAAAGATTCTTTTGTGTTCCCCAAGTGGGGTTAGAATATTGGTTGAGTTAAGCAGTTTTTTAAGGCTCACTTGAATTAGGTGACAGAGTGTGTGCTCATGAGGTGATGAACCAAAAATAGAAGTGCCACACAAAGGGGCAATCTTCTAACAATAATATTGAATCCACAACTTTAACATGCAAAATTTTCTGAATTAAAATGCTAAAATTTCAAACAGATTCTATAAAATGGAACAGAAATGATGTTGCAGAAAAGGCTGTAAGGAAGTAGGGCTGCAGGTGGAACAGATGGCTGTGCAGATGCAGAAAATATTGCAGCAAAGGGGCTGGGTTCAAAAACAGAACCGCGGGTTTTGGTCTTTTGGAGGCATTTTAGGCCTTTTGGAGGCTTTTTAGATGGTTTTATGGCCTTTTAGAGGCATTTTAGGCCTTTTGGAGGCTTTTTAGTGGGATTTTCAGGGTTTTCAAGGGAAATATGGTAGAAAAATGGACAAATGAGCCATATAGTGGGGTAGATGAGGTAGTGAACACTTTTTTGGGTGTTAACAGTGAGGGACATACCGTCTAGCCGAAAGGACTCTGAGTCCGGATCCCAATAGTCTACAAGCATCTGTAGTAGTCCTGGTTTGGCCCTCAAGCCTCCTAGGCACCAAAACTTGTAGAGTCCGCATCTTCTTAGAGCTTCTTGAGCCATTCTGTCAGCCCTTACTGGTTCCTATACATCACCATGCTCGCGTTCTCACCACTCTAGCACCATCCTGCATGAGATTTTGACCAAAATGTCCATTAGATTCATGAAAATCTTAGTGCGCGGCGTCATACACGGCTGTTTTCAAAACAGCCGCGTATGTACGCGGTTTCTGGCCCCTTTTTCGCGTATAGCCAACCCTATACGCAGAAAAAGCCTCGATACCTGCGTGGGCCATGGTGCTCATGTAAGTTTGGCCTTTAAAAATTCATTTGACCATGAAAAATTATAAAATTTGTATTGAAATGCAAGCAGAGAAGATGAGTAAATACCTGGAAGAATCGGTTGTGAATTCCGCCGGCTGGATTTCCTGGAATTTGCAGTTGAATATCAGAGATCCAATGGGTAAAAGTTTCAAATGATTTATATTTTTTACTATTTATAGAAAAAATTTCAAATATTTGAAAATTTTTACCCCCTTTCCTATAGTTTTGACCATTTATAACCATTTTGGACCTTTTCTGACCTAATTTGTGATGTAGAAGACCATTTTTAGCGCCGTTTCAGCCTTTGGATTGACCCGTTTGTACTGATCTCAGGTATAACATCTATACTGGCATATAGGTTAGGTTCACCACCATTTGCATTTTGCATGACCTTATGACCATGTCACTATATCCTTAGGTACGAACCCACTCTATTATGTCACGGAACCTCCTTGCTGCTATAGAAGTGGCATGATATGAGTGGTAGAGCCTCACCGTACATGGGTACCCTAGTTAGTGCCTTATTTGCATTTGGTGCCCATGCCGATGTTTCTCCCTTTAGGGTGTGGGAGTCCATTGTATAGTATTGCCATGACATTTAGCAAGAACCTCATACTCCTCTTGATCTTATGATGGCCTTTTTCCCTCCGGACTCCCTTTGTATCAAGTTGTGGACGCATTATCATGAGATTTTCCTGTCTTATTGAGCTTTATGCCGGCTCCCTTGACATTGTGTTTCAGCCATATAGCCTGATCTTGTCTCATGTCTAGCCATGTAGAGCCTTTATTTATATCCTTCATAGCTTGATTCCCTTTTTACTGGGAGGGGACTTTCCCCCGAGTGTCGATATCCTACACATGTATCCTTGCATTGAGCATAGGTATGTTCCACTACTTGGAACTAGTTTGTTTTCCTTCATGACACTCGTATCCTCCTAGTTTGTAACTATAAAGCTAGTTTATTATTTTTTCAAGCTTTTCAAATAACTGAAAAAGACCAAAAAAATCAAAAAACCAAAAAGCCGGACAAGAAAAGATATTATCTTTGGCATCTGTCGAGTCGTGTCACCTTCGAACATAGCACTATATATCACATCCATTGGTTGGGTTATAGTTTGACTTAGGAGCTGTACTCGTTATCTGAGTTTTATCTCCACCGACTGGTTAAGCTTCCAGTCCCTATGGAGCCTCCATTGATGCCTCCTGCTTCATAGAGATGTCCCAGTTTGTATATCGAGTCTATACTGCCTTCATTCAGTCACCATACACCGTTATGCTCTTGTTCAAAGGAAGTTGAAACCTGAGTTGGACATTCCTTAGTTATCTTGACTTTGCATGTCGGCCATTCCCAGTACAGTTACTGGTTTGTGCACCTTATGATCAAGTCCTTCCACATTATACAGCTTTGCTGATTACCTCGTGTTGGATGATGGGGGATACCCTAATGCCCTCCTTCCAGCGGATTTCATCCCATCAACTTCATATCATTTATTCTGGGATTGGAATCTAGAGTCATTTTGAGTGCCTTGAGACTTGCAGTCATCAGTGGCAGGTTCTCTCGCCATCGACAGTTTTGGGAATACATCAATGTCCCCTGATCGATGGATTCTTTCAAGTGTTCAACCTCAACACATTTATTCACACTTTTTAGTTTGCACTCGAGTACCTTGATTCCCATTTTCATTATTGGTGGGTGATCTCGCATCTGTTAACGGTATACATTAATGACCGGTAATCAGACGATGGACTACTATGTTTGACCTCGACACCTCTATTCGCATAGTAGGACATGTACTCATAGCGATTTGTGTAGAAGACCTTCCAGATTGGTGGCATCCACTATATGCTACCTCCTTGATCGTGCCAGTGTTCATGAGTTTTCAGCTCTCGTGACTTGTTCCAGTATATGTCAGACATTTCCAGCCACTATGGAGATCTTGATCTATTGTATATCTTCAGCCTTTGTGGAGATCATTGTACTTTGTATATCTTCATCATGGAGATTCTGATCTATGTATATTGTACATGGTGATGACCACATATGTTCTATCATGTTTCATGCCTATTCATGGCCATTGTACTCTTATGTATCCGGGACTGCTCTATGTACTTGCAGTTATATGCAGAGTTGTATTATGGTATTATGCTGATTGGGTGGCTAGTCTTCCATTTGGGTACCTTCATCACTTCACTTCTAGGATGGACTTATAATGTATTTCAGCCATCGTATAACCCCTCTGATCTCATACATTAGGGGGCATCTGTTATGGTAGATTTCACCACACTAGGTGAATCACACATTGTATGGCCTTCCCCTGTTCCACTACAGACTCATTAGCCCCTATGGACCACTTTTTGTCTTTTGATGTATCATCGACCATCCCTAAAAACATTAGAAAACTGATATATGTAGCATTTTCCACGATAACCACGTACATATGCGGATATTCCCATTATAGTCGCATACATCGGGATGTGTACATAATCCAAAATCCTTTGGAGTGTTCCTTGTCTTGGATCCGACTCACATGACTCCTGGCCTTCCATATGCCTTGAGATCGCACGGATTCAACCTTTCAATATCACTTTGAAAAGCTATTTAAGGAACCCTTGAGACATTGAAAGAAAGAAGAGAGAATTGAGAGTACCGAAACTATAGTCCATTGTTGCCAGAACTTATGCTTGAGTCTGCATCCCTTTGTCCCTTGGAGCACTATTGTGTTCTTCCCAAGATTGCCCTTTTCTAGTAAGCTTGCTATCGAAGTGATGGAGGATTGAGGTGGTGGAGGCCCAACTGGGGGATTCAGTTTCTCCGGTTCGTAGACATGCCGTCAGAGGTTGTCACTTGTAATCTCTGATTCATATTAATAGAAATATATTTTCCTGTCCAGTAATGTGTATTTGAATGAATATTGTTTCCATTGGAATATGTCAAATGCTCATACATTATTGATTTATATATGCTAGAATAGATCTAACACCATGAAATATAGTATGCTTGTATTGTTTACTTGTTGTTGAGGACGTGCCATAACAATTCAAGCTGAAGATTGGAAAGCTCAACGGGGATCTACTTCAACCGTCCAGAATAAGGTATGAGGTTCGATCCTTTAGTGTTAGATGTTTTTATTTCTATTCCATATTGGGAAAGATTGATTTCTGGAGTCTAGCTGTCTGTTGTGGTACCCCAAGCCATAGGAATTTCTCTCCGTAATAATACTTCTTGAAAGCAAAGAGTGAAGTGTTTGAAAATTTTAAGGAGTTCAAAGCCTTGATAGAGAATCTTTCAGACAAGAAAATAAAGACACTCCATTTAGACAATGGAGGAGAATATACCTCAAAAGAGTTTGAGGCTTTTTGCAAAGATGCCAGAATCAAGAGGGAACTAACTACTCCCTACAATCCTCAACAGAATGGGGCTGCAGAAAGAAAGAACAGAACCATCATGGAGGCAGTGAAGACAATGATATATGATCAAGATCTTCCAATGCATCTATGGGTAGAAGTAGCAATAACTGCTGCATATGTACATAATATAATATCTCATAGTGCTCTTGGGTTCAAGAATCCAGAAGAGATGTTCATAGGAAAGAAGCCTGAGGTAAGTCACCTCAAGATATTTGGTTGTCCAGTATATATTCATATACCAAAATAGAAAAGAACCAAGTTAGACCCTTCTGGAAAGAAGGGGATATTTGTTGGATATTGTGAAGTATCCAAAGCATTCAGAATTTACATTCCTGGATTCCATCACATGGAAATCAGTCGAGATGTGACATTTGATGAAGAGGAATCCCTCAAGAAATCTAGGAAGTGCCAACATGAAGAAGTGAATGAAGAAGAGACACCTCCAAGAAATAAAGAAACTACGTGTCTCCCTGAAGATGAAGCTCCTAAAGAACATGACATGACAGAACCTCAAGAACCTCCTGTTATGGAGATATCAAGAAAGAGAAAGCTTGCTTGGACAAGAGAAATTATATGAGAGGCAGAAAGATATGGAGCTCATGAAGGCTCCATAAGGGAAAGGAAGAAACCTAATACTTTTACCAACTACGTAGCCTTGATGTGTGATCTCGTAGATCAAGAACCTACAAACAACGAAGAATCCATACAAAAGAAGGAATGGGTAGAAGCAATGACTAAAGAATACCAGTCAATAATGAAGAATGATGTATGGGATATAGTTCCCAAACCAAAAGGAAAGAGTATAGTATCCTCCAAATGGATATACAAAATAAACCATGCAGCTGACGGAAGTATTGAGAAATATAAAGAAAGATTTGTGGCTAGAGGATTCTCTCAGAAAGAGGGAATTGATTATGAAGAGACATTTGCCCCAGTAGCATGGTATACTTTGATTAGAGCTATCATGGCACTTGCATCCATGATGAAGTGGGACTTATACCAGATGGATGTAAAGACAGCCTTCCTGAATGGTGTGATTGAAGAAGAAGTATACATAGAGCAACCATAAGTGTTTGAAGCTGAAGATAGACATACTAACATATGCAAGTTGAATAAGGCCCTGTATGGCCTAAAACAAGATCCTTGAGCTTGGTATGGAAGGATAGATAGTTTCCTGTCAAGCATGGGATTTACCAAGAGTAAAGATGATCCCAACCTTTACCTCAATATTGTAGAATATGAACCTGTCATCCTGCTACTATATGTGGATGACTTATTCTTGACAGGAAATGAGAAACAGATTATGGAAAGCAAGAAGAAACTAGCAGAATAATTTGAGATGAAAGATCTTGGGTTAATGCATTATTTCCTAGGTCTAGAAGTATGGCAAAGTTTAGAAGGAATCTTTCTCAACCAGGGAAAGTATGCAGTAGAGATATTGAAAAGATTCAATATGTTGGAATGCAAAGCCATGGCTACTCCCATGGATTCCAGCCTGAAGTTGTTAGCCAATGACTCATCAGAGTTAGTGGATGTAACTCATTATAGATAGATCATTGGGTCATTGATGTACTTAACAAATACCAGACTAGACATTTTTTTTGTTGTGAACACCTTAAGTCAATATCTAGTTCAACCTAGAAGGGTTCACTTGGTAGCTGCAAAACATGTGATGAGATATCTGAAAGGGACTATAGATTTTGGACTATACTATGATGGTAGCCATGAGTATAGATTGTATGGCTATACAGATGCAGATTGGGATGGAAGTATCTCAGATAGAAAAATCACATCAGGTGGATGTTATAGTTTGGGATCTGCTATGATTTCATGGTTTAGCAGAAAACAGTCCTGTGTTGCTCTAAGCACAGCCGAAGTAGAATACATAGTAGCTTGCTCTACTAGTTATGAAGCCATATGGCTTCGGAAGATGATGTCAGGATTATTCAACCTATAATTGGATACTACCTTGATTCTATGTGATAATCAAAGTTGTATAAAGATGACAGAGAACCCAGTATTCCATGACAGATCGAACCACATAGAAATCAGGTATTTCTACATTCAAGATATGATGCAGAAGGGAACCATAAAGCTCCAGTATGTGAGTACTGATGAACAAGTTGCTGATGTGCTAACAAAGCCTCTGTATCGAGTAAAGTTCAAATACTTTCGAGATAAGATTGGTGTGGTTCGGAAAGACCTTCCTCAAAAGGGGGAGTAGTGATGTTGCAATTGGATTGTATCATCCCTGGGCACTTGCCCTAAAGTGATCCGGTGACTCGGTAATCGAGATGGTGGTAGGATTGTATCATCAGTGAAACTTGATTCGGAATGGATCCGGTGACTTCTGTCATCGAGAAGGTGGTAGGATTGTATCATCCTTGAACTTCGGTTCAGAACGGATCCGGTGACTTCGGTACTCAAGAACGTGTGTTGATCCCATAATTCCTAGAGGAAGGATTTTCTAAGTTCCACAGATGTGTTGATCCCGTAATTCCAAAAGGAAGGATCGTTAGTAACTCCGTAAAGACCTAAATCCCGTAATTTTGAAAGGAAGGATCATTGACTTGATCCCGTAATTCCAATAGGAAGGATTGTCTGAGTTCCACAAATGTGTTGATCCCGTAATTTCGAAAGGAAGGATCATTAGTAGCTCTATAAAGACTTGATCCCATAATTCTAAAAGGAAGGATCGTCTGAGCTCCACATATGTGTTGATCCCATAATTCCGAAAGGAAGGATCATTGGTAACTCTGTAAAGACCAAAAATCCCGTAATTCTGAAAGGAAGGAACATGTTGACATTTTGATGATGATGATGTTGATGTTTTGATGATAATGATGTTTTGATGATGATGATGTTTTCATGATGATGTTTCTGATCGAAAGATCAGAGTATGATGATGATGATGTTTCTAATCAAAAGATCAGAGTATGATGATGATGTTGTTGCTGATTGAAAGGCCAAAGTGCCGAAGATGTTGCTGATTGAAAGGTCAAAGTGCTGAAGATGTTGCTGATCGAAAGGTCAAAGTGCTAAAGATGTTGCTGATCGAAAGGTCAAAGTGTTGAAGATGTTGCTGATCGAAAGGTCAAAGTGCTGAAGATGTTGCTAAAAATGTTGTTGATCAAAAGGTCAAAAGATGTTGATGTTGATCAAAGAGTTGTTGTCGTTGAAAATTGAAGATGAAGACTATATGATGTTGAAAAACTTCCAATGATTTATATATGTGTTACCCTGATGATGTTGATGATTTCATATCTCTCTCTCTTCTATTATTGTTGTTGTTGATGTTGTTATAGAATACCCTTCTTGTTAAGGGGGAGTGTTGAAATATTGTAACTTCAAAGAATATTCTATATGTATCTTTTGGTGGTCCCTGATGGTCCTATCGGGAGAACCACTTGCAGTACTTTGTACCCTGATGCTCCTAATCGAAAGAACTAATAAGAGCCATGAGGTAGTCCCCTCTAATTGTAAAGGTGGGTCATTAGCACCCTAGTGTGGTTACTTGATCCTACATGTGTAACTCGAGCCTAGATGACTTAACTCAAGCCTACATGTCGAATGAGTTATATTAAGTGAACAGATGAATATAAATAGAGGTGTAGTGCTCCTCATTTGGAACACACACTCTCACTTGTGTAGCACATTAGTGGAGAAGAGAAGAGTAGTAGGAGAAGAAGGAGGATCATGCTTTGATCTCCTTGCTGGTTTTATCTTTTACCCTTTTGGGCATATATATTGAGGAAGCTTTTGCTGGGTTTTTCCCTTAAGGGTTTTCCCAGGATAAATATGTGTTGTTCTTGTGATGTTGTTTCTTTTAGTGATCTTGTTTATATGCTTTTGTTATGAAAATGAAATGATATACTGATGTCTTAGCTAAGCATATGAAAATTTAACATGTGGCTCATTTACAACTAGGTTTCACTACTGAGGGTTTGTTCCTACTATTTCATTGAACACTGGGTATGTGTTTTATGTGGAAATATGTGTTTCATTGTTAAGTAAATGTTAATTAGTAGTTTTTGTTTCACTATTGGAAATCATGCTTGCAAACTATTGTTTCACACACTCTGTTTTTAGATCATTGTGCCTTGTATTGGGATAAATGGAAACTAAAATGGTGTAGTTATTCTTTGTAAAGAATCACCAGTTTTCTGCATGATTTCCTCATGATTTCCTTTGATTAATGAGCTTAGGGCATGTATGTAGATGTATATATGTATGCTTCAATGTTGTTGAATGATAAGAGAATGACCTTAGTTTGCTGATGAAAATTAGGGTTGATGAATGGGATATGCTCATAGTATTAGGATTGCATGAGTTCTGTAGATGATTAATGGTACCGAATGCACCTAATTTGTTTACAATCCACTGGAACTCATAGATTGACCCATTCCTAGGAAAAGGACAATCCTGCCCAGTTTGAATAACTGTGACTTATGTCGGAGGTTTTTCGGTTTCCTAATGGTGTCATTACATTCTATAAAGAGTTCCTTGCATGTTGTATGTTTACCTTGATTTAAACACACAAGGTATTTGATTCCTGTGAGGGGGATTAAGCCTTGTTCTAGGTGGAACCATCCCAGGATTAATTAAGTTCATGGATACTATTTATATTGTTGGATTTAGTTTTGTTACACTTGCACCTACCCTTTTCCCTACAAAAGTTTAGTTCAATGAAAGGAATATTAAGGAAAGAAGGGTCAATATGGGAAAAGGGGAATATCAAAGGCTATTATCAGATAAATCTACTCAAGTAGACTCAAGCCGGATCTCCCTAGTCCAAGTGGATCTAGAGAAAATCAAGTACACAATAAAATATACTTTCCTAGATCAAATAGAAATGCAACCTTGCAGATAGATCGCTTACCTACAATATGCAAATCCTCTTCTCTCTTTGTTGATCCAAGCTCCAAATCCTTCAGATCTTTAGCTGCAAAACCATGTAAAGAAAGTGGAAACAATCAAATAGCACATGTGTATCCAAACATGAATTGATTTAAGATAATAGTTAAGGAAGAAAGCTATAAACATCATTAACATAATAACATTTATGGAAAGAGATTTGTATTAATGCAATCAAGGAGATACATAGAATTACATAAAGAAAGAATGTCACAAAATAGCCTTAACGCTGCAAATTTCCATCCAACAATCCAATCCAAGCCTGCAAAGCAGGATAATAGCCTCACAAAGGATGATAGGGATCACCTAGAAATTCCACCAGCATAATAGTACCATAGTCCTTCCTCTCTTCACAATCAAGAGAGGGTTCAATTTATAAGGCTAAAGGGATAGAGTAGGTTGAGGATTAGGAGGAGGGATCAAAGGGATATTCCCTATAGGTTAGGAACAAAATTCCACCTCACCTAGATAATAGGGATAATCCTCCACCTCGTCCACCTTCGAGAAGGGTCTCGAATCTCCATTTTTTACCGTCAAAACACCACCGACACACCTTCCATGAAGGGGGAAAGCACCATCGGTGCACCTAGTGTTGAAATATTGTAACTTCGAAGAATATTCTTTATGTATCTTTTGTGGTCCCCGATGGTCCAACCGGGAGAACCACTTGTATTACATTGTACCCC
>LPNX010330836.1:0-48343 GCA_001517045.1 Pseudotsuga menziesii
GCGGTGGGGGTTGAAAGAAGGAGAGAAAGGGGGAAGGGACACACATGTATAGGGATATCTAGAGAGAGAGAGAGAGAGAGAGAGAGATGGTGTTAAAGATGGAGGGTAGAGGGTTGATCGATGGAGAGAAAGGGAGGTTGTGAAAGAAAGAAACATGGAGAGGGAGGGTGAAAAGAGACAGGGAGGGAGGGATACAATTTGAGAGAGAGAGAGAGAGAGAGAGAGAGAGAGAGGATATTGTAGAGGGATAATGGCATGGAGGGACAGTAATTAAGGAATAATGGAGGGATATATTGATAGAGGGAGGTAAGTAGAAGGTGGAGAGAGAGGGAGATACAGAGGGAGTTTGTGTGAGAGGGGGGGGCACACACACACACACACAGAGATTATGTCGGAGAGAGGGGGAAGGGTGAGCGATAGAGGGAGAGGGAGAGGGGTGAAAAATAGAGAGATAGTGATGGAGGGAAGGATCATAGTGAGGGGGGTATAGAGGAGGTGGAGAAAGGTTATGAGATATGGGAAGTGAGGGAGGGAAACACACACAAACCAAGGATAATTCGCCAAAAATGATTCACCATTTTGCATTTTTTTGAAGCCCTGTTTCACCCAATTTTGATGGGGTAAAATTTTTTCACCCTAAAAATGGCCAAATTATTATATAAATGATAGAAAATCCTTGGAATTTAAAATATTTTTTGAAACATATTGCCAATCATTTTATAGTTGGTGTTTTAAGAATTGGTAATATTCACCAACATTTATACACTTTTAAATTAGTATGGTTCCTTAAAATCATCCCTGACACAAACATAGATATATAGAGAGAGGGAAGAGAAGCACACACACACACACACACACACACAGAGAGAGAGAGAGAGAGAGAGAGAGAGAGAGATTGTGTGGGATAAAGGGAGGGACAGATGAGGGGCAAAGAGAGAGGGGGGAGGGCTGAATGATAGAGAGAGTGATATGGAGGGAGGGATGGGGGTATATAGAAGGTGTAGAGAGAATATGAGAGAGGGGGGATGAGGCAGTGACACACACATAGATATAGATAGAGATAAGGGGGAGGGACACACACACACACACACACACACACACATATAGAGAGAGAGAGAGATTGTGTTGGAGATAGAGGGGAAGGGGTGAGAAAAAATGAGAGAGGGGGGAGGAGGGAGAAATAGATGGAGAGTGATGTAGGGAGGTATAAAGAAGGTGGAGAGAGGTTGTGAGAGTTGTGGAGTCAGGGAGGTACACACAGATACATAGATATAGATAGAGAGAGGGACATTGTCTGAGAGATTGGGGGGAAATACACACACACATACAAATAGAGATATAGCAAGATGGAAATACAAAGGGAGGGAGGGATAGCAAGTAAGTCTTATAGGGATAGTGAGTAAGGCACATGGATAGCCATATATGTGAAAAATATTATTTAGGGATCAAGTCTTGGATTTCCTGCCTTGACCATGTTGAGGCATTAATACCCATATCCAATGCTCAAAACCTCTTAAAGGAATGTGCATTTTATTATTCGAGACCAATCATACCTATGGTAGGTCATGTGTGGTGCTTTAAGGAATTATTCATTAACATGGGTGCCTCAAATATTTCATTATGGACTAATGCACCAGTATATTCTCTTAATCATGTTTCATAGGTCCCATACTTGCTGCTCAAGACCACCTAATTCCACTAACATCCATATTAATAGTCCAAATATTCCTATGATATGCCATGTATGATTTTGTAAGGCATCCTTCTTGTCCCTGTATGTCTAGAAGCTTTAGTTAGGGCCTAAGGCCATAGCTTCCTCCCTTGACTGTGTCCATGGACTTGAGATGCATAGCTAGTGCTCAAAAAATGATGACGGCATGCATATCCCCATTAATATTTAAAGGATTCACTTTCAACATCATGTGTGGTGGTTGGAGGCATTAATTTTGGCTCTAAATGGTTAACAAATTCCTTTAAGACCTAAGGACCAAGTATTTCCCTACACCCATGTCAAGGGGCCTAATATATGTACTTAGTGATAAAAATGTTCTAATGGCACTAGTATCCTCATTTCAAGGTAAATGATACCATTTAAGGATCTATTGAGGTTGTTCAACACATCATTCTTGGCTCTAGATGGCTAGACGCATCTTCTAGGAGCTAAGGCCTAGGTTTCCTCCCCTTATTATGCCTAAGGTCCTAAGACACATACATAACACTTAGAAATCCCTAATTGTTCCCATATCTCCATTCAAAACAAAACTATTAAATTGAGAGGTCATCTATGGTGATTCAGGGTGTCATTCATGGAACTTGAGCCCTAAAAGTTGGTTTACAACCTAAAATTAAAGCTTTATGTACCATCCATGATCAACACCTTATCCTCCATATCTAATTCTAAAAAAATCCTAATCATGGCTGTATCCCAACTTAAAGGTTGAGTATTCCATTAAGAGATCATGTGTGTTTGTTCGAGGTGTTTTTCTTTTCCCTATATGTCTATAGGATTCTTTTAGGGCCTAAGGACTAGGTTTTCTCCCTCAACTATGTCTGCGAATATGTTTCTAGTGCCAAAAGAATTCAAATGCACTGCATATTCTCTCTTAGATTCAAAATATCACACACAAAGGTCCTATGTGCACGTCCGATGCCTTGTTTATGGACCTCAAGCCTTAAAACCTACCTTTAGGGCATAAGTCTTGAGTTTCCTTCACCGAGCATGGTCAAGGGACTATGACCCATACTTAGTTCTTAAAGCCTCATAATAGTTTTCATATTACAACACAAATTAAAATTATGCTCTTGGGAGGTTAGGCATGGTTGTTTGAGATGTTGTTCTAGATGTTGCTAAAATATTACTATAGGTCCTAAGTATTGATTATGCAAACAATTGTTTTTATTCATTTCCCTAGCAAAGCACGAAAACCATTTTTTTTGTTCTCCTTAATGTGTGTTTGTTTTTCTTCTCTAAAATCTGTTCACTTTTTGCTTCTCCAAAACAGATGCACATTTTGCTTCTCCATAACGCGCATGCATTTTGTAGCTATAAAATGCGTTCACATTTTGTAGCTATAAAACGTGTGTGTATTTTTCTTAGCCTAACCTATGTTTCATATGACATGTCAGGATTGATCTTAACTAGGCCATACATTACGTAATGTGAGCACATTGTGTTTTTATGTATCATGAGCGTGTTTCCCAAAAGTAGGATTGCATCTAAAATGCCCCTCATCTTCTTGCACACACCCATTGAAATTATTAATTTGATATTTTTTACTATTAGTGTATGCTTATTATAATAATTAAAAAAAAAACGTTTAAAAACAATGCCTTTTCAACAATTATTTTGTTTTTATCGTGCAATTTTTGGATTTCAAATATCGCAAAGTCTCATTATTGCTCTAGAATAAATTGTTGTAGTTTATGTATATAACCTAATTATTGGATTCCCTGGATTTATTTTTGTATTGAAAATGAAAATAATGTATATGTGTTGTTTCTAATGAATCCATCATTGTTTTCTAAAAGTCACCTCCCCCCTCCCCCATCCTTCATTAACTTCCAACACACCTCTAGATGAACTAAGGACCTATTAATAACCATCTACATCCTTAATGATGATTTTTAACTTCTTCAATGACCTTTTGCTCCATTTTTTTTGGTTCAATATTCAACAAATGTACAATTGAATGTATGAAAGATATAGTAATTATTGTTAAGAAGTACATTTATAGAAAAAATCAAAGAAAAAATTCATGTTGATTCACCTTTTGATCCACCTAATTCTACTATTTGTAACATTTCCATAAATTTTATGTGTTCTTTTGATCTCAAATTTTAAACATTATTTTGGGGTTTCTTTATTTCTTTTATTCTACATGACAAAAATAATCCAATCCACATCATTTAAACCCATAGATAACTCATATACATTACATTTTTATTGAAATTTTAAAGAACTTAACATCTTCGCCTCTTGAGATGTACTTCCCTCACTTTCACTCCTATGAGTTTTTTTTAACCCAAACTTGTATTAGCTATCTTCTATCGATTAAAACTCTACATAATAAAATATGTACAAATTATGAAATATGTTTTACAAACAAAGTAAATAATTCCATACTAAAACTATTTTTTTGGGTTAGGTGGTGCCTGTAGTATAAAAACATGCATAAGTGCACTTAATACATACATAAGAATCGATTTTTAGTTTCTATATAATGTGAATTGATAAACTTAATAAAAAAAATTTAGTATCAAACATCAATAAGACTAAGCACAATAGTGTTTTCCATTGGTGCATTATTTCTATATAGTATGCATTGCAAATAGTTTTAAAGTAAAAGCAATAGGGTTTTGAATCCAATGTAACACTACAACAAATTTGACTTTTAGGGGTGGTTGTCTTCTGTAATATCCCAAATTTTGGACCTAACACTTATGGGAAGGAACCCCACTAATTATGATGTTACCTTGATGATTTATTTTTGTTATACTCGGTTGAAGACCACATTGCATATGAACATGATGATTTGTTTGATATATTGGGTGTAAGCCAATCGCATGTGATGTGTGTGTGTGTATGTGTACCTTGAAGCACATGATCGATGAGATATTTTGTTTTGAGCGAGGAGCTTTGGAGCACATGGGTAAATTGATGTTTTGTGTTGAGCAAGAAGATCTAGAGCACATGAGTCTTGAGACATGTTTGTTGTGCATGAATCTCTAGAATACATGAAAATATAATTTGGAAGTGTTGGGTATAAGCCCTAGATGCTTCCATGTTGATGTTGAGCATAATCTCTAGAACATCGGATCCCCGGCCATTGTATCCCTAGCTATATCCTACAAGTATATCCTAGATTTAGTGTTGAGCAAAGAGCTATGGAATTGCACTAAGTTTGTAACTACCTGTTTTTAGCGTTGAGTATGGGCTCTAGTAAGTGCCAGGAGTTACTAAAAAGAATTAATGATTCCTGAGTGAAAATAACTTGAGAAAAATATTGAGTCTCATCTGACTTATTTATAAGTGATTAAATGAAATATTTTGTATTCTCATCAAGTACTGAAGAACTATGATTTTATACGATGGAATCCAACATGCAAGGATGTTTAGAATTGCCTAGCCTAGTAGACCTAACCATATACCTGATGACCTTAATGAAGAAAGTGTCATAAGTATCGGGATCACAACATGTGAGATCCTAAGACAATATGTGAACAAATAATATATTATTATATATTTTATACAGAGTATGTATAAAGAGTACACCTAGTAATAATATTAATAATGTAAGAAAGAAGGAAAAGTTCCATCTATTTCTAGTATTACTAAGATAAAAATTAAATAGTATAATACCTATAAAAGTCCAACTAGGAGCTAGATAAAAGTTCCTAAGTTAAAATATTGAAAGTACTAAATTAAATAAAAAGGGTTAAATCAAGAAATGAAGTGATTCCTGATTTAATTGCCCCTTTTATTGAAAAGTATTTCTATAAATTCCCAAACCAAAGAGAGGCTTGGGTATCTCATCTATCTTTTTGGCGTCATTATTCTTCCTGCTTATTTTCAAGAGAGTTCTTGGAGAACATTTCCCTAAGAGGAAGAAGGATAAGTGATCTAGACCTGATATACTAATTAGGGAAACCTCACCTTCGGAGCTCGAACATACTTACATGTTGGAAACAGCTCTGGGGGAATCCAGATGAAAACGAGGAATGGTTTTGGGTCATGGTTGGGTGGAACATGGTAGTTCCTAAGTGATTCAGTCATCTATACAGAGTTCATATCTTCCTATGAATTGTTAAAGCTGGGTGATTGAGTGTGCATGTTTCAACCATTAGAAGAGCTTCAATTTACAGGTATGAGGTTCTGGACTACTTATTTCATTTCCTAGAATAACTGCTAGCTAGATTATGAAAGTGTTTATATTATATGTTCTAACTGTATGTGCTTTTTTTTTTCCTTGTCTAATTACTTTAAGGTTTACATTTTTAAAATATAAACCCTAGCCTGTAATTTAATTCCTTTGGTAGACTTGTCAAAGGTTTGGTCCTTTCATTTTTACTTTTGTAATTTAAGTCATGTTTAAATATTTATCAAGGGTTTTGTTTCTTTCCATATTACTTCTGTATTCTCTCTTACAGCATGAACTCTGTTCTTTTAAAACTTAGGTTTTATTTCTAAAAACATGGCCTATATGTTTTATTTGTTTAGGAAACCTAGTGACAAATCTCATATTACCAGTAGATATTTATTTAAGAAGTAAAGGCTAGTTCCAAGTCCAACGTTAAATAAACTTAATTACAGATATAATAAACTGATATAATATAGAATCTAATAATTACTTTATATATATTATATCAAGTATAAAACAAGAATATATATTTCTAAACTATCAACACTATAAATACATATAAGAATAACCATAATCTTCAAATACTAAAGCTAAGATAAAAAACACCAACAAATACCTCTCAAGGTATGAATAAATAAACTTATGCTAATAACCAAGATAAACATTATTATTCTTCTTAAAACAAATATTATCATAAATTGACTAACTGTACAAGTATTGATACTGTATAGATGGTCCACGATTTAATAGATTTATATTAGCTACATCTAGAAAGCATAAGTAGTAATTTTACTATCAACATTATAAATCAATTACATAAGTAATTATTCAAACCATCTAATATTATAATCCACATGATATAAATCGCATACCATAAAATATAAGGTCCACCATAATAAAACCACAACATTATTTAAATATACAGCCATCATTTAAAATACCCAAGTTAAATGCACAAATGTCGCAGGATCGAGCTCTGTGGACACTTACGCCAAATCATATCTATAACAACAACCCTCACCACTTTACACAACCCATGATCAAATCCTGTAGGGTTGGTTTTATTTTACAAGCCATGCTACACTATTTACAAATAGTCTATGAGTCTAATAATCAAATCTTTACACAGAGGTCATAAGACCCATTACATTTTATACACGCAATCACCTATGGCCCTTGACATCATATTTAACAACACAGTAAATTAAACTACTATAAAAATGCTGTAACGAAATAACCAACATTGGTGTTTTCGAAAGAAGGGTTTATACCCACAATCGGCCTCACATTCCCTTCACACATCATATTTTTTATAAACAGTAATGTGTGCACCCATTTACGCTATCACAACTACAATGGTGAGTGCCAATTCCATTCACGGCATGGCCACAAGCCATAATCCTGACACCCATTGTCATCCTTACTAACAAAATAAATAATGAATGTGAATGGATACATTCCACATGAATTAAAAAGAAAAAAATTAAACGCAGCATATATTCACAAACCCATTCGTTATAATCCATAAAAGAATATTTAGACAGTTGTTTCTTACGGCCTTGCACCATTGCAAGCAATGGTGCTACCCATGGCCAGTACCATAACCAAAACATAAAATATAAAATGCATAGAACCTGTCGTAGATTCACCTAGGCCTCTTCATTACAAAGAGTGCCATAAATAAATCCCTTTACATCTAAACAATTCAAGCCCAGAGGAGAAATGAAAACCCAAACTATTGGAACCCCAAAATCGTGTAGCATTCCAAACGCAGATCTTTTTAAATTGCAGTCAAACCCCCCAAAACCCAAACGCATCCATGGGAAATAGACTCAAACAATTTTAACAATCCATGAGTAACAACTTAGACATGACCACGAATCCAAGAGGGACAAGTGAATACTTGTGTAGCAAGCTTACTGTAATGGTATGGCTTTGCTTACAGCCTTTCCCTCAAGCAACGAACCATTCTTCTCCTCGCCACCCCTGTAGCATGCAACCATAGAACAAAATCCATAATGAGAAGTATTAAATGTAAATAATGAAACCTAGCAACTAATGTTGTGAAACCAACCATTATTCTTACTTGTCTGCTAAGCTATAACCATCGCCTTCCCTCACGCAGAGCAGGAGCAAAGAGTAAGCAACAAAGAGGTGAAATTCCAAACTAATGCTTGGGCCAAAACCTAAGCTTTCATGCCACATATTCCAAGGCACATTGATACCACCAACCTGGCCGCCATTAATGCCTTTCTGAGCCATTTCATATAGTCTATGGACTATGTTATAAACTTGCCACCCCAATTTGTTTAACATAAGGCTTAAATCATTTCATGCATTAAATACTTTAGGATATAATCCTTAGGACCATGTGCATCGAATTCATAGGCCTTAAGCCCTAAGACCATGGCATATGAAATATGCCATGGTATATATTTTAAAGCCAATATTTTTAACAAAAGTATTAGAAACTTTATAAACATATAATAAAAATATGTTCTAACATGAACAATTCTTAATATTTACACCATGAATAATAAATTCCATGTAAATACCAAGTTTGGGTCATAAAATTAATAAGTGTTGTGGTGACCTCATCACTAGCACAAAGTATAATAATAACAACCGGTAAATATCACTAGGACAACGCTACTAATGCAAGTGCCAGTGATCAAACGTCTAGCATTTCTGGACAAGTTTTTTTCGCTATGTATACTTGCACGTAAACGATACAAGAGTGCATTAGTTAGACAAAATTATCTAAGCCTATTGTGTCAAGTATAAACTATTACCTCTCAGATAGTTACATGGGAGAACTAGTCCCTTCACTCTCCCCCTTTATCCATTAACCAAGTTAAGCTAGAATCATGTTTACGACGGTAAAAACATGTTAAAATCAGTGAAATACATAATAAAAGTATCTAATATACATAGAATTTTGTAACCATAATGATAACATAATAATCAACATTACAACATCACAATTAAACAAAGTAATAATCACATTGGAAAGTAAGGAAGAAAGAAATAAGAACAACATACGATAAAAACAACAGTGTAAATAGAGCACAACACATTCCATAAGTCCAATAGTTTTCAACATGGGTAGTTTGACTAGCCTATTAATTTTTTTTCAATTTTTGGAGACATTGCAAGTGCTACAAGAGCCCAGTTTCAGCACTAAGAGACATAATGGTTGTACCAGACATTCGTTGCAAAGAAAAAATAAAGTATCTTTTAAATCTTGTTAACTAACAAAAAAAATTTCTGTTATTTAAAATTTGCAATTACAGGATTTTTTACAAAATAGTTCAGATCATGAACACTGAAGAAGATAACATCTGGAAAGGGAATATGAATACACCTACCCAACATGCAGAACTGGTGGTGAAACTGAATTCTGACATTATGAAAACCATACAAAGTCTTCAAGCAGACTTGCAAGGTTTCAGAGATGACAATATGAATGAAAGAAAGAAGCGACAGGAAATCAATGAAACATTGCTGCGAAATATGATAGGAGGAATCCTACAGGGGAAACCCACTCACTCCACAAACAGGTTCAAGAAGGAACCTCATAATAAATGGGCCATTAGCCCAAGAGAAGAGGAACGTACCCCTTAAGATCTAGAAGGAGAATATCATAGTCTTTCCAGTGAGGACTCACTTTCTCCATGCAAAAGGAAGAAAAGAAGTGATGACAATATTCAAGGGGAGTTCTGAAAAATAAGATCCCCGACCTATGAAGGGGAAGTGAACACAAGGGAGAAAGATAAATAATGGTTGTTGGATATGAGAAAATATTTCAGAGTTTATAACTACTCAAGCGAGATGAAGGCTCGACTTTCCATCTATAATTTAAATGGAAAAGCAGCGAGATTGTGGAGAGATATGAAACATACCATGAAACATGAGTAAAGGGAAATACGCTGGAGTAAATTCTGCAAAATATTACAAGAAAAATATATGTCGGAAAGATTCTTCTATAGAAAGGTGAAATATTTTCATGAACTACATATGGGATCCATGACTATGGATGCTTTTATTAATAGATTTCTAGATTTGTTACATTATGTACCATACATTAGGAATGAAAAGGTAAAAATAAAATAGTTTTTAGGATGTCTTCCTCGTAACTTTTGGGAAAGGATTGAGTTCGAGATTCCTAAAACCTTGGAAACCACATCGCACAAAGCTAGGCTCTACTATGAGCATGGACAACTAAGGAAAGAGAACATGGTAGAAATAAATACAAGTCTAAGAACTTCTCTGAAAATCGTAAACCAGGGTTTAACCCATCCCCATATAGGAAACAAAACAACAGTTTTCCAGTAAACAAAAACTTCAACAAATCAGGTACGAAACCATATGTACCAGCTCCAAATGCAAACAATCCAGTAGCATCCGGGGGAGCCAATGATACCCCGATGCAGATCAAATGATGGAAATGCAGTGGGCCTCATTATGCCCAAGATTGTAAGAACAATACCAATGGGTTCTTGCAAAACATACAAGAAGAACCAATGGTAAAGGACATAGTTGGGACACCGCGTATTTATGCAGCCTTTGATGGCTGACACGAAGACCATTAGGCTACCATGGTTGAGATAGAAGGTAAGATCTTGAACACTTCTATTTCAATATTGATTGACCCCGGTGCTTGTCGAAGCTATGTATCGCCTAAAATTTTCGATGTATGCAAACTAGGCAAAGTAAAGCATGATAAAACTTGGCTGGTACAATTAGCCATAGGAATGAAATAAAAGATTTCAGAAATAGTTAAAGATTGTGAGGTAAACCTGAATGGTTATCCTACGAAAGTAAACATGAATATCCCAGTTTTATGATCATATGATTTACTTATTGGTATGGACTTGTTGGAACAACACCATGTCATGCTCGATTGGTTACATAAGTCAATCTTGTGTACAAATAGCCAAAGAAATCAAGTGAACATTCAAGGCGTACCAAAAAAATTCTCGGTAAGGCAGATGTCTACCTTACAAGCAAAAAAGAGCATTAGAAAAGGCTGCAAGTTGTTTCCAGTAAATAATCGAGACATAGAGGTTGAGAGAGAACAATGCATAGAGTTCTTTCTTGTTCTTATAGATTTCAAGGATGTATTCCCTAAGGAAATGTCTGGATTGCCTCCGAAACGAGACCTAGACTTTTCGATAGAACTGACACCAGGATCATTTCCGGCTTCAAAATCCCCTTACATTATGAGTGCACCAGAGTTGGTGGAACTCAAACTGCAGTTGCAGGAGTTCATAGAAAAAGGGTATATCCGACCAATTGTGTCCCCTTGGGGAGCACTGATACTATTTGTAAAGAAAAAGGATGGTACGATGCAGATGTGCATCAATTACCGTCAAATTAAAAAGATGACTATCAAGAACTGATACCCACTCTCTAGGATCGATGACTTGTTTGATCAAGTAGGAGGAGACAAGATATTTTCAAATATGGACCTACGATCCGGGTACCATCAGGTACATATTTGCAATGAGGATATTCACAAAACTTCCTTTCATACAAGGTATGGGCACTACAAGTTTGTAGTAAAATGCCATTGAGGTTGACCAATGCACCCATGAACTTTATGTGTATGATGAAAAGTATATTTAGTAAATATCTGGAAAAAAAAAATTGGTCTTTATAGATGACATCTTAGTTTACTCTAAGAGTAAAGAGGAACACGAATAACACCTTCGCATAGTACTACAAGTGTTACGAGAACACCATCTTTACACTAAGTTTAGTAAATGTGATTTTTACAAACCACAAATACAGTACTTCGATCACATTATCTCTGAGACAAGGATAGTTGTGGACCCAGAAAATATTAGAGCCATATAAGACTCACATACCCCTACTAGTGTCACCGAAATTAGGTCATTTCTGGGATTAGCTGGATATTATCAGAAATTTATTGAAAAATCCTCAAGAATAGCTTGTCCCATTACTGCCTTGGAGAAGAAGGAAAATTAGTTCTTATTGCCGACCAAGTGCGAGGAAATTTTTCAAAAGCTTAAGCAGCTTTTGATGACCACACAGATACTACAAATTGCAGATCCCAATGGGGATTTTGTTGTTTTCATAGATGCAAGCACGGAAGGACTTGAAGGGGTCCTCTTTAAGAATGATTATGCGATCTATTATGAATTGTGAAATTTAAAAGGACATGAGAAGAACTACCCCACTCATGATCTTGAGTTAGCTTCCATCATTCATGCATTAGAGATGTGGAGGCACTACCTCATGGGAAGGAAATTCCTTCTGAAGATAGACAATATGAGTCTAAAGTATTTATTTGAGAAACTAGATCTGAATGCTAGGCAAGCCAGATGGTTGGATTTCCTTAGCGAGTACCATTTTGAACTAAAGCATATTAAGGGAAAAGAGAACAATATTGTTGATTCTTTGAGTCAACAAATTCATATGATATATGAAGTGACTTTAAATCAAACTGATTCGGATTTGTATGAGAGGATTAGAACGGCCAACACATTTGACCCTTTCTATGTAGAAATCCTCAAGAAAGTCCAAGAGGACAGGTTCCTTCAATAACAAAAAGAGTACAAGGTAGACGAAACAGGACTACTATGGTCCAAGGAGAGATTGTACATTCCAAACAGAGTGGACAATCGGTCCGACATCCTCATGAAATTTCATCGGATACCCTACTCGAGGCATCTTGGATATCAAAATATGATATTCATCATTAAGAGACAGTTTTTTTGTCCTAAGTTAAAGGCCGACATTGCGATGTTTAACGTGAAATGTCAGGAATGTCAGCTAATCAAGGCTGAGCATCAGCATCCTTTGGGAATGTTGCAACCATTATCCATTGCAGAATGGAAGTGGGAGGTTAATAGTATGCATTTTATCACCGGTCTACCAAAAAGTAAGAAACAAAGTGATTCTATCTTTGTAGTAGTTGACAAATTGTCAAAAGAAACACACTTCATTCCAATAAAGTCGACCTAAAAGGAAGTACACATTGCCGATATCTTCTTGAAGCAGATATTTAGATTACACGGGATACCCAAGGAAATCATCTTGAATATATATGCTAAGTTTATAGTAAACATTTGGAGATCCTTATTCTCTGGATTAGAAATGTAGTTGAACATTAGTATTGCTTATCAGCCGCAGACATACGGGGAGATAGAAAGAGTAAACCAGATTGTTGAGGACATGCTTAGGATGTATGTCATGAAAAAACCCACTAAGTGGGAAGATTACCTGCATCTCGTAGAGTTTGCATATAACAGTGGGTACCAGACTTCTGCCAAGATGAGTCCCTTTGAGGTACTCTATGGATAGAAGTGTAGAACACTGGTTACTTGGGATAACCTGGTGTATCAGCTCATGTTAGGGCTTGATTTATTAAACGACTTGGAACAGTTGGTTAACAAGTTCTAGGTGAACCTTACAAAATCACAACACTGCCAAAAAAGTTACGCGTATAAGAAAAGAAAAGATAAAGTTTATCAAATAGGCGACCATGTCTACTTGAAGGTAAAAGCAAAACAGAACTCATTGAGCTTGGGCAGGTGTGGTAAGTTAGGACCTACGTTTTGTGGACCTTTTGAAATACTAGCCAAGAGAGGGCTAGTGGCATATGAACTAGCGTGACCTACGCACATAAGATTTGATAATGTTTTCCATGCATCTTTATTAAATAAATACATTTATGATACTAAACATGTGGTTGATTATTCCTTATTATAGATGGAACTTGAAGGGGAGTTTTCCCCTGAACCTCTTCATATATTTGAAAAGAGAGAGGTTCATCTCAAGAAGCGCATCGTAGTCTAGTTGAAAGTGCAATGGAAGCACTTCAAAGCCGATGAGGCTACTTGGGAGAATGAAGCCACCATGAGAAATGATTACCCCTCATTGTTTCATGATCTCATTCCGAGTCCCTAGAAAAACAGGGACAGTTTTTTTCTAAGCAGGGAGGGATTTAATCTCCAAAATTTCGGACCTAACACTTATGGGTGTGAGCCCCATTGATTATGATGTTACCTTGTTGATTTATTTTGGATATACTGGGTCAAAGACCCATTGCATATGAACATGAGGATTTGTTTGATATATTGGGCGTAATCCAATCGCATATATATATATATATATATATATATATATATATATGTTTGCTTGTGGTGGGCATGGACCCTGAAGCACATGGCTGATGAGATGTTTTGTGTTGAGCGAGGAGCTCTAGAGAACATGGGTAAATTAATGTTTTGTGTTGATCGAGAAGCTCTGTAGCACATGAGTCTTGAGACATTTGTGTTGAGCATGAAGTTCTGGAACACATGAAAATATAATTTGGAAGTGTTGGGCATAAGCCCTGGAGCCTTCCATGTTGATGTTGAGCATAATCTCTGGAACATCGAATCCTTGGCCATTGTATCACTAGCTGTATCCTACAAGTACATCCTAGAATTAGTGTTGAACAAAGAGCTCTAGAATTGCACTAAGTTTGTAACTCCCTATGTTTAGCGTTGAGTATGGGCTCTGGTAAGCGCTAGAAGTTACTGAAAATATTTAATGATTCCCTAGTGAAAATGACTCAAGAAAAATATTGATCTCATCTAACTTTTTTATAAGTGATTAAATGAAATTTTGAATTTCTGTATTCTCATCTAGTACTAAAGAAATACCATGTTATATGAGGGAATCCAACGTGAAAGGATGTTTAGAGTTGCCTAGCCTCGTAGACCTAACCATCTACCTAATGACATTAATGAAGAAAGTTTCGTAAGTTTAGGGATCACAACATGTGAGATCGTAAGACAAATGTGAACATATAATATATTATTATATATTTTATACAGAGTATGTATAAATAATACACCTAGTAATAATATTAATAATGTAATAAAGAAGGAAAAGTTCCATCTATTACTATTATTACTAAGATAAAAATTAAATAGTATAATACCTATAAAAGTTCAATTAGGAACTACCTAAAAGTTCCTATGTTAAAAATGATTAAAGGTACTAAATTAAATAAAAATGGTTAAATCAAGAAATGAAGTGATTCTTGATTTAACTGCCCCTTTGACTGAAAAATCTTTCTATAAAGTCCCAAGCCAAAGAGAGGCTTGGGGATCCCATATATTTTTTTGGAGTCATTATTCTGCTTGCTGATTCTCAAGAGAGTTCTTGGAGAACATTTCCTGAAGAGGAAGACAGAGAACTAATCTGAACCTGATATACTAATTAGGGAAACCTCACCTTAGGAGCTCTAAGCTACTTACATGTTGGAACCAACTCAGTAGGAATCTGGATTAAAACCAGGAATGGTTCCATGTCATGGTTGGGTGGAACGTGGTAGTTCCCAAGTGATTCAATCATCTATACAGAGGTCAGATATTCCTATAATTTGTTAATGTTGGTTAATTGAGTGTGCACGTTTCAGGCATTAGAAGAGATTCAATTTGAAGGTATGAGGTTCTGGACTGTTTATTTCATTTCCTAGAATAAATGTTGGCTAGATGATGCAAGTGTTTATATTATATGTTCTAACACGATGTGATTTTGTTTTTCCTTGTCTAATTCCTTTAGGGTTCACTTTTTTAAAATATAAACCCTGGGCTGTAATTTAATTCATGTGTTGGACTTATCAAATGTTTGGTCCTTTCAGTTTTACTTATGTAATTTAATTCCTGTTTAAATATTTATCAAGTTTTTTTTTTCTTTCCATATTACTTATGTATTCTCTCTTACATCTTAAACTGTATTCTTTTAAAACTTAGGTTTTATTTCTAAAAATAGGACCTATATGATTTATTTGTTTACAAACCCTACTAGAAGATTTCATATTGCTAATAGAGATTTATTTAAGAAGTAAAGGCTAGTTCCAAGTTCATCTTTAAATAAACTTAATTACAGATATAATAAACTGATTAAATAAATAGAATCTAATAATTACTTTATATATTATATCAAGTATAAAACAAGAATATATATTTCTAAACTATTAACACTATAAATACATCTAAGAATAACCATAATATTCAAATACTAAAGCTAAGATAAAAAGACCCAGTAAATACCTCTCAGGGTCTGAATAAATAAACTTATGCTAATAACCAAGATAAACATTATCATTCTTCTTAGAACAAATATTATCATAAATCAACTAACAGTCCAAGTATTGAGACGATATAGATGGTCCACTATTTAATACATTTATATTAGCTACATATACAAAGCATAAGTAGTAATGTTACTATCAACATTATAAATCCATTGCATAAGTAATAATTCAAACAACCTAATATTATAATCCACATGATAGAAATAACATACCATAAAATATAAGGTCCACTGTAATAAAACCACAACACTATTTAAATACCTAGACATCATTTAAAATACCCAAGGTGAATGCACTGAGGTCGCATGATCGATTCTTGTGGATGCTAAAGCCAAATTGTATCCATAACAACAACCCTCACTACTTTACATGACCCGACATCAAATCATGTAGGGTCGGTTTTATTTTACAAGCTACGCTACACTATTTACAAATAGGTTGTGAGTCTAATAATGAAATCTTTACATAGAAGTCATAAGACCCATTACATTTTAAACATGCAGGTACCTATGGCCCTTGGCCTCATATTTAACCATGCAGTAAATTAAACTATTGTAAAAAACATGTAACGAAATAACCAACAACATCGTTTTCCAATGAAGGGTTTATACCCACAGTTGGCCTCATATTCCTTTCATGCATTGTATTTTTTTGTAAACAGTAATGTATGCACCCATTTACACTATTGCATCTACAATGGTGAGTGCCAATGCCATTCACAACATGGCCCCAAGCCATAACGCTGACAAGCATTGTTGTCCTTACCAACAAAATAAATAACAAAGGCAAATTCATATTGTCCACACAAATTACAACCACAGAAATAAAATGGAGCATATATTAACAAACCCATTTGTTATAATCAATAAAACAATATTTACACAATCGTTACTTACAGCCTTGTTGTTGATGTATTTGTAACTTCAGAATGTATTCATCTATGTATCTTATGTATTGTAACCCGATGTTTATTCTGGGATGTATCTATAATGTAATTTAGTCATGTTGTCATGTCCCGATGTTCGGATCAGGAGAATCAATAATGTAAACAAGTCATGTCAAGTCATTGTGGGTAACCCTCCGATTTTCTAAGGGTTAAAGTCCCCATAGTTCCGGGGCACTAGGGTTATTAGACTCTCCTAGTAGAGGTTGGCCCTGGTAGGGTTTTAGTCATGTCGGGATTAGTATAAATAGAGAACTAGAGTCTCTATTTATCACAAAACACATACGCACTCAAGTGTAGTGCATAGTCGAGGAAAGAGAAGACACTGGGGCTAGACAAGAAGAAGATTACTGATGTCAGGAGATCACTTACTGTTTTGGGCTTTTACTATTTTGGTGCTGATTCTATCGCTGAAGAAGTTGCAGGGTTTTCTCCATTTACGGTTTCCCTGAGAAAAAACATTGTGTTCATTGTCTCTTGTGTTTGATTGATGTACTTGTTATTCTCTCAGTTAAAGATCCTAATAATGCTAGCTTAATGTTGAAAAACTAACATGGTATCAGAGCTAACCTGAGAAGAAGACACTGTGTAGCTACGGGAACTAGGGCTTCCTAGTTTGTGGATCTTCCTCCATAGATTTTCAGCAAAATTAATGTGGAATAACTCTCCTCCTTAGAGCGCATCTTTATGTCGAAGAAGAATCTAATTCTGAGGTTTTTCAGTTTTGGACCCGAGACTACTACTAGAAATTAGGGATTTTCATAGAAAATGAATTTTTTAGTGATCCCAGGACTGGATTGATCTCCTCCCAAAAATCAAATTTAGGGACAAATTTCAAGACATTTGGGTGGATAGATCTCCGGAAAATCAAAACCCTAATTCACTCCTGAACCAGCTTTGTAGGATTTCATCTCAAGTTTCAGATCCAACATCTTGACCTAGTAAGATCTAAAATCTTTTGTATTTCTATTTGAGGTTCTCAGTTAAGATGTCTCATCATACCAAGATTGATGAAAATCTTGAGGTAGCTAATAACTTCTGAGCTTGGAAGTGTAGGATCTCCCTGGTCCTGGAAGAGAATAATTTAGAACCCTACATCCATGAGGAGGTTCCAATTCCAGAGGGAGATGAGGAAAAGGCCTTACATAAGAAGAATATGGTTATGGAAAAGAGGATCATTTCTAATTCTATCAAGGATCGCCTTATACCTCAGGTGTCCTCTCTCAAGACACCTAAAGCTATGTTTTATGCCCTAACCAAGTTGTTTGAAGGGAAGAAAATAAACCGGAAGATGAGTCTGAGGAATCAACTGAAGAATGTGAAGATTCAGAATGTAGAGACTATCCAGTCCTAGTTCACAAGGGTTTCTCAAATCGAGGAACAATTAGAAGCTGTAGATGAAGAAGTGGAGAATGCAGAGATTGTGATGACAACACTGAATGGCCTTCCTAGGTCATGGGATTCTTTCATCCAAAGAATCTGTGCTAGAAAGAAGTTAGTCAAATTCAGCAGACTATGGGAATAATGTTCTCAAGAATAAGCATGGATAGCATCTCAAGAAGAGAATATGGGAAGTGAAGATCAATCTCTCACAATTCACTCTAAGAAAGGTAGAAGAAAACCTCATCACTTCAAAGGTAAGAATCCCCATCATAGAGATAACAATAGAAAGGACCCATCTAGATTAAGATGTTATACATGTGATGAAATAGGAAACTTTGCAAAAGACTGTCCTAGGAACAAGGTCCACTCTCATAAGAAGAAGGGGAACAAAAGAATACATCATGCTCATGCTGCAAAGGATGATGAACCATCCAAGAAAAGAACCAGATATGAAAGTGAAGATTATTCAAGCAAGGATGAATATGTTTTGATTTCCGCTCTCACAGGTAACATTACTCATGGTAGTGATGATTGGCTTATAGATAGTGGGGCTTCCAAACATATGACTAGATTCAAGTAATCCTTTGTAAGACTGTGAAAACATGAATCACCTCACACGGTGAAACTAGGATATGACTACCAATATCCAATAAAAGGTAGTGGGGAATATTCCTATAAACTAGACTCTAGAAATTCTCTAATAATGAAAGAAGTAAATTTTGTGCTAGGACTCAAGAAGAACCTTCTCTCCATATCAGCATTGGATGCAAAAGGAATGAGGGTTGCATTCATAGATGGTCAAGTCATCATGTGGCCAAGAGGTAAGCCTATCGATGATGTAGTGGTGATTGGAGAACAAGAAGGAGGTTTGTACAAATTAAAGGGCCATCCAGAACAAGCTTTAATCCATGACACACTAGAGCCAAATGAGCTTTGGCATAGAAGGCTTTCACATGTGCATTACAGAACACTACCTATTACAAGCAAAGTTGTTGAAGGTCTTCCAGAATTCCAAGAAAAACATGATGGGATTTGCAAAGGATGTGCAAAAGGAAAGAATACAAAGAAGACATTTCCTAGCAGCGAAAGCAAAGCCAAAGGAATCCTAGAAATCATCCACTCTGGTGTATGCGGTCCTATGTCATCAAACTCACTGAGAAGGTATGCATACTATGTTTCTTTTATTGATGATTTTTCTAAGAAGACATGGGTTTACTTCATGAAGAACAAAGATGAAGTATTCAACAAATTCAAGGAATTCAAAGCCTTGATCGAGAACCACACTGAAAAGAAGATCAAGACTTTTTTATCAGATAATGGCAGAGAATTCACTCGAATGAATTCAAAGAGCTATGCAAAGAATATGGGATTAAGAGGGAGTTGTCCACTCCTTATAATCCACTACAGAATGGGATTATGGAATGGAAGAATAGAACTATCATGGAAGTTGCAAGAGCTATGCTTCATGATCAAGACCTTCCTATGCATCTTTGGGTGGAAGCTGCCAGAACAGCGGTGTATGTACAGAAACGTACTCCACATAGAGTACTCGAGAACAAGACTCCTGAAGAAGTATTCTCCAACAAGAAACCAAAATTCATCCATCTTAGAATATTCAGCTGTCCTATGTACATACACATTCCAAAAGAGAAGAGAACAAAATTAGATCCTTCAGGAAAGAAGGGTATATTTGTGGGATACTCTGAAAGCTCAAAGTCTTACAGAATATATTTTCCAAGTTACAAGAAGATTGACATCAGCAGGGATGTGACATTTGATGAAGACATAGCTTACAACAAATCCAAAAAGAGACCTACTCAAGAACCTGAAGAAACAGAAGCAGAAGCACCCAGAATTCATGATACAATCATGAATGAAGAAGCTCAAGAAGAAGATCAAGAATTTGAAGAACCACACAGACCTGTAGATCCACCTCTGGAGAAGAATCCTCATAAGAGGAAACCTACTTGGGTATGAGAACTTATCCAAGGTGCAGAAAGATATGGGGCTCCAGAAGAGAATCATAGAGAAAGAAAGAGAACCACATCCTGCTCCGGGTATGTAGCTTTACTATGTGATTTCATTGATAAAGAACCTTCCAATTACGAAGAAGCAACAGAACGGAAAGAATGGAAGGATTCTATGATCGAGGAATACCAATCGATCATGAAGAATGATGTTTTGGATGTTGTCCCAAGACCAGAAGGGAAGTCAATTGTAACTTCCAAATGGATCTACAAGATCAAGCATGCTGCAGACGGTAGCATTGAAAAATATAAAACAAGATTTGTGGCATGGGGTTTCTCTCAAAAAGAAGGAATAGATTATGAAGAAACATTTGCACCTGTAGCCAAATACACTTCCATCAAATCGGTACTTACTCTGGCTGCAGCGATGAAATGGAAGATACACCAAATGGATGCCAAGACTGCTTTCTTGAATGATGTAGTAGAAGAGGAAGTGTATGTAGAACAACCACTTGGTTTTGAGACACATGACAGAGAGTCTCATGTATGCAGTTTGAAGAAAGCCCTGTACAGTTTGAAACATGTACCCAGGAGCTGGTACGATAGAATTGACAACTTTCTATCCAGTTTGGGGTTTACCAAGAGTAAATCAGATTCCAACCTTTACTACAAGGTTGAAGATGGCAGCCCAATGATGCTTCTACTATATGTAGATGATCTATTTATAACAGGTACGGATGGGTTGATTGCTAATACGAAGAGAAAGCTTGCTGTTGAGTTTGAAATGAAGGACTTGGGGATGATGCATTACTTTGTAGGTATGGAGGTGTGGTAGAGTACAGATGGAATCTTCCTTGGATAAGGGAAGTATGCAATAGAGATCCTAAAGAGGTTTGGGATGATGGACTGCAAGGCTATGGCCACACCTATGGCATCAAACCTGAAGCTATTGAGCGATGCTTCATCAAAGTCAGTTGATGCTATGATGTATCGTGAGATGATTGGGTCATTGATGTACGTAGAGAACATGAGACCAAAAATTTTCTTTGTTGTGAACACCTTGAGCCAGTTCTTGACAGATCTGAGAAATGTCCACTTGATTGCTGCAAAGTATATTCTGAGATACCTGAGGGGTACAGTTGATTATGGGATCAAGTACGATGTGAATCAAAAGATTAACCTCGAGGGCTATGTTGATTTTTATTGGACAGGTAGTGCCATCGATAGGAACAACTTCAGGGTGTTGCTTCAGTATGGGATCATGATCTCTTGGTTTATCAGGAAGCAATCTCATGTGGCACTGAGTACAGCTGAAGCAGAGTATGTGGCATCCTGTTTAGCTAGTTGTGAGGTAGTATGGATACGAAAGATACTATCTGATTTATTTGATCTTTAGTTGGATGCTACTTGTATACATTGTGACAACCAGAGTTGCATAAAGTTCTCAGAGAATCCAGTGTTCCATGACAAGTTGAAGCATATCGAGATCAAGTACCACTATATAAGCGATATGGTGCAGAGAGGAGCAGTGAAGCTCCAGTATTTTGTGACGGAGGAACAAATAGCTGATTTCTTGACAAAGCCATTGGCTAGGGTGAAGTTCGAGTACGTCAGGGAGAAGCTTGGTGTTCTCCAGATCGATATTTCCTCCAAGGGAAAGTGATGAGTCCCATAGCCTTTCTATCATGGTGAGAGGATTGGTTCCTTCCATGGTAAGATGTAAGGGCTGAGCCATTCTGTCATGATGAGAGGATTGGTTCCTTCCATGTCAGATATGAGTGCTGATATCCATAGCCATTCTAACAAGTAGGTTAGATATAAGGGCTAAGCCATTCTATCATGGTGAGAGGATTGCTTCCTTCCATGTTAGATATAAGTGTTGGCCATTCTGTCAAGTAGGAAAGATGTAAGGGAAATTGCCATTATTTGAATGGAGCTACCTAGTGAGGTACCAGGGAAACTCATTCTAGGACAAAGACACAATTTTGATGTGATAGAGGGATGTGTTCCCACTTGATCAGATATAAGGGCTGAAGCATTCTGTCATGGCTAAAGGATTAAGTTCCTTCCATGTCATATGTGAGTGTTGGCCATTTCGACGAGCAGGTCGGATGTAAGGGAAACTACCATTGTCTAGGAGAATGGAGGCACCTGGTCAGTTACCAGGTAGCTCAGTCGAGGAGGACTAGGGGCCATTCTGATATGACTGTAGGATTGGTTCCTACAATATTAGATGTGAGTACAGAGCCCTTCCATCATTATGAGTAGGATGTGTTCTCGCCTGGATGGATGTAAGTGCAGAGCCCTTCCATCATTGTGAGAAGGATGTGTTCCCGCCTGGATGGATGTAAGTACAGAGCCTTTTCATCATTGTGAGTAGGATGTGTTCCCACCTGGATGAATGTAAGTGAAGAAATCTTTCATCATTGTGAACAGGATGTGTTCTAGCCTGGATGAGAGTCTTTCATCATTGTGAGAAGGATGTGGTTCCAGCCTGGGTGGAAGAACAGAGGTCTTCCATCATTGTGAGCAAGATGTGGTTTCGACCTGGATGAAAGTGAGGAAATCTTCCATCATTGTGAGAAAGATGCATTCCAGCCTGAATGGAAGTGCAGAACTCTTCCATCATTATGAGCAGGATGTGTTCCAGCCTGGATGGATGTGATTACTATGCCTTTCTGATGAGTAGGTCAGATATAAGTGCTGAAGAATACCTACATGCGGGATAGGCCTACAACCAGCATGAAAAAGGGTTGGCTCTGTAGAACTTCCTATGATGAGAAGAATCATGAGATAGCACCAATGATGATCCAGATCCAGTGATGACGATCCAGCAGTGATGATCCACATCGAGTGATTATCCAGATCTAGTGATGATCCATATCCAGTGATGGTGCCTAGTGATGATCTAGATCAAGTGATGATCCAAATCGAGTGATGATCTAGATCTAGTGATGATCCCTAGTGATGATCTAGATCTAGGGATGATGCCCAGTGATGATCCAGATCCAGTGATGATCCAGACCCAGTGATGATCCAAATTCAGTGATGATGATACAGATCCAGTGATGATCCAGATCTAGTGATGATGTCCCATGATGATCCAAATCAAGAGATGATCTATATTCGAAGATGAAGATGACTTAAATATAAAGATTACTTGAAGATGAAGATTACTTGAAGACTCAAAAGACTTGAGATGCAGATGACGAGATGATCCAATTGATACAAAGAAGAAGACCAGTACTGAAAATTGTGTCGAAAGAATACCTTCCTAGTTAAGAGGGAGTGTTGATGTATTTGTAACTTTGGAATGTATTCATATATGTATCTTATGTATTGTAACTTGATGTTTATTCTGGGATGTATCTATAATGTAATTGAGTCATGTTGTCATGCCTCGATGTTCCGATCGGGAGAATCAATAATGTAAAAAATTCATGTGAAGTCATTGTGGGTAACCCTTCGATTTTCTAAGGGTTAAAGTCCCTACAGTTTCGGGGCACTAGGGTTATTAGACTCTCCTAATAGAGTTCGGCCCTGGTATGGTTTTAGTCATGTTGGGATTAGTATAAATAGAGAACTGGAGTATCTATTTATCACACAACACATACACACTCAAGTGTAGCGCATAGTTGAGGAAGGAGAAGACACTGGGGCTAGACAAGAAGAAGATTACTACTATTGAGAGATCACTTACTGTTTTGGGATTTTACTATTTTAGTGCTGATTCTATATCTAAGCAAGTTGCGGGATTTTCTCCATTTATGGTTTCCCCAAGAAAAAACACTATGTTCATTGTCTCTTGTGTTTGATTGTTGTACTTGTTATTCTCTTAGTTAAAGATCCTAATAATTCTAGCTTAATGTTGAAAAACTAACACTTGCACCATTGCGAGCAATGGTGCTGCCCATGGCCAGTACCATAACCAAAACATTAAATATAAAACACAAAGAGCCTATCATGGACTCACCTAGGCCTCTTCTTTACATAGAGTGCCATAAATAAATCCCTTTACATCTAAATGATTCAGGCTGGAAGGAGAAATGAAAACCCCAACTATTAGAACCCCAAAATGCTGTAGCATTCCAAATGAAGAGATTTTTAAATTACAATCAAACCCCCAAAAACCCAAATGCATCCATGGGAACGAGACTCGAACAAAATCAACCATTCATGAGTAACAACTCAGGCACAACGACGAATCCAAGAGGGAGAACTGAATACTTGTGCAATAGGCTTATCATAATGGCATGGCTTTGCTTACAGCCTTTCCCTTGAGTGATGAACCATGCTTATGCTCACCACCCCTCTAACCTGAAACCACAGAACAAAATCCATGATGAGAAGTATGAAGTGTAAATAACAAAACCAAGTAAGTGATGCTGCGAAACCAACCATTATTCTTATCTGTCTGCTAAGCTATCACCATTTCCTTCCCTCATGCAGAGCAGGAGTAGAGAGCAAGCACCAAAGAGGAGAAATTCCAAACTAACACTTGGGACAAGACCTAAGTTTTATCGCCACGTCTCCTAAGGAGCATTGATACTGCCACCATGGCCACCATTAATTCCCATCAGAGCCATTTTGTATAGTCCATGGACTATGTTATAAACCTGCCACTCTAAATGTTTAGCATAAGGCTTAAACCATTTCATGCATCAAATACTTTAGTCTATAAGCCTTAATACCATGTGCATCGAATTCTTAGGCCTTAATCCCTAAGACCATGGAATATGAAATATTCCATGGTATATATTTTAAAGCCAAGATTTTTAACAAAAGCATTACAAAATTTATAAACATATAATAAAAATATGCTATGACATGAACAGTTCTTAAAATTTACATCATGAATAATAAGTTCCACGTAAATAACAAATTTGGGTCATACAATTAATATGTGCGGTGGGGACCTCATCACTAGCACAAAGTCTAATAATAGAAACCAGTAAATATCACTAGGAAAGTGCTGCAAATGTGAGTGACAGCGACCAAATTTTCAACACTCATGGACAACTTCTGCCTCCAAAAGACATTACATCTTCTGCCTCCAAAAGTCACTTTTGGGGGTGGTTTTGACATTGGAGGTTGTCTTTACAAACCCCCCCCAATAACATGAACACTAAAATTTTTGAATTTTAGGGGTAGTTTTGGAAAAGATCAAAAACACCCCTAAAAGTAATTTTTGGGGGTGGCTCTAACATCAAGCCCCCGCCCCTCCCCCCCTCCCCACAAAAGTGAATTTTAGGGGAGGTTCTAAACCCCCCCTAAAAGTGACTTTTGGGCGTAGTTCTAACCCCCCCCCCCCCCACCCCCCCAAAAAGAGTGATTTTTAAGGGAAGTTCTAAACCCTTCTCATAGACACCTATGGGGGAGGCTCCATCTCCCCCCCCCCAATAAAAAAACAAATTCCTTATTACAAACCTTTGGGGTTGGTTACAAACCCCCCTCATAGGTACCTATAAGGTCGGCCTCAAACCCCCCTTGTAGGTATATAAGGGGGCGGTTTCAAACCCCATGCATAGGCTCTTACAATGGCAGTTCTAAACCCCCCCTAAAACTCCATCTTATTAATCTTTGGGGGCAGTCTTAACAAACCCACCCCCAATAGAACCGACACTAAAATTGAATTTTGGGAGTGGTTCAAACCTCCCTAAAAGTATTTATTACAAAACTTTGGAGGAGGTTATAAAACCCCCTCATAGGTACCTACAAATGCTGTTGAAAATCCCCCCTGGAATTATTTATTACAAAACTTTGGGGGCAATTATAAACCCCTCTTATAGGTACCTACAGAGGCAGTTCAAAACCTCCCATAAAACTCTTTACAAACCTTTCAGGGTGGTTATAACCACCCCCATAGGTACCTTTGGAGGCAGTTCGAAACCCCCCCTAAAACTCTTTACAAACCTTGGGGGCGAATTATGAACCACCCTCATATAAATGTACAGGGGGGGTTTTGAAGCCCCCTCATTGTAACATATAAGGGACATTTTGAACCCCCCTCATAGTGACATATGAAATCATTTTAGAACCCCCCTTTCATCCATAATAAATCATAATAAAATATATTTTATTAAAAGTATCAATATTGCAATATCATTAGGACATGAAGGAATCAAACCTTCAACCTCCTACTTGTAAAGAAGGCGCTCTTCCATTGAACCAAAACCCTTTAATAATTAGGGAAATTGAGAATATTAACACCAATATTGCATCATTTGTAATTCTAAGAAAAGACTAATATACATGATACCAAGACCAACAAACTGAGATGTCCCCAACTAGATATGCACACATTTTTCCCAACAATGTTTGGAAAAATGTTTAAGGATTGTTGACAACGTGAATTTCCCAACTGCTGTAACTTATGATCTGGGTTTGATATTTCATCAAACACTTTGTCTCCTTACTAATGTATATGTTTAGAGTTCTAAATTAGTCACTAATTTGTTTGTATGGGATAGCAAGCAATATGTAGCTGTGTGGGTACCACCTTATAGATGATTTGGTTGGGTTTTATGCTCAACAGTTTGTTCAATACCAATCCATAAATGGCAGTGACATTTTCAACAATGGTTCTCATAAATTTATTCGTGTAAATAATTAATACTCAAACACATGGCATTAGACCTACCATTACAAGCATTAATAAAAAGAACCGTGTTCCTGCAAAGTTATTTATGTATTAAAGACCACATATCATTACCTCTCTACCTAGATAAAAGCATCAAATATGCAATACATAAGTACATTATTACAACACGAGAATGAGATTATACAGTGCTGGAGATGAATAAATATTGAAATATAGCAAGCCTGAATTTGTCCAACCAAAATTCCAATGAATGGTTGTTGGTATCATGGTGAAAACACACTCTTTGGGCTTGGGTTTTATAATTGTTTTAAATGACTGATATAGTCAAGAACTCTCTATAGCATCTACTTACCTAGGTTTAGCCTCCATACACTTGATTTGGCTGAGATATTGACAGCTATCAATTCCCTTTTCCAAGATGAGTACCCATCAATCGTAAAGCCTCACAATGAAGAGTCCTAGGCTATCACAAAGACTGAGCAATGGATAATATTATTCCTAGACACCATATAATGCTTCCTCATGAAACATAAGGTAGCATTAACATCCTTTGTGTAGTGAGAATAACACCCTCTTCTACATTGGGACACATCTAAATAAACCTACAAAATGGTAGTTTAGTTCAGATACTGTAGTGTCTTGCACAATTTTCCTATAGAAGCAAATATAATATCTTTCTTGAACAGTCACCAACCATTGTGACAAAGATTCAAATGGTTTATAATACCACTGCTCTTGTGAGGAATTTTTCTTCCCTCTGATGTCTTATGATGGCTCTTGCAAATGTAAGTATGAAAATGTTTACACACTGGCAGGTCGACTTCTTTAATGACTTCTAGTAGAAAATATGAATATTCATATGGGAGACAGCTCCCTCCTCCATGGTGCCTCCTTAACAATGTTGTAGCTTTCCAATATGTAGTCGACCTCTAACAACCAATATATAGTCATTTCTCTGCCTTCTTACACTACCCACGAATTTGATCACTGTAGCTATAGTGTGCCCACTTGTAAAGAACTGATTTGAATTAGAGTTTCACCCTTACAATGGTGTCCACTAACATGATAATAATGAACCCAGTATTCCCTCTTTTTAGAAGCAAAATTTGAATAATGGGATGTGCCTCACACAAGGAAAGAGGAAGCAAATGCACGCAACCCAAAAGGAGCATTTTTGCGTGCTTATTGCCTTGGAATTTGTGGAGTTTTATTGAATAGATGGTAGCATACACCTTTACAAGACAACGACCTAAGGATGGAAAAGCACCAGTACGAATGAGGATGCATCTATGGGTGACAGAGCTATGTTTCCTCTAATTATTATGCATGCTTGTTGGTGTATATTTACATAATAACATGGATCAATCTTCGGACAACAATACAACATTCTATGTGATCTTATCCCAAATTTACTCATAGTATCATAGCTATGGAAAGTAGGAATTTGTTTGATACCTGTTTTCAAATAATAAATATCAATTACAATGAATTAAAACCAAAATATATAAATTCTAAAATTTAAGGGCTATGATTCACGAAAAAATTCTAATGATAAGTATATAATGCATAAAGTTCTTCTATGAGAAAATTCTTAACAGATAATAGAGAAAAAAATCAAACGGATTTCAAATGCTTTTCATCTAAAATTACCCAATGACTACATCTACAAACACCATTTTATTTTATTTTGGTGACAAAATTTGTCAAGTTAGCATGATAATATATCTCAACCAAATTATCAAATTCACATAACATTATGATGTTGGTCAAGAAAAAAAGAGAATTCAGCTACAATTACACATTTCGAGCTTGAACCATGTTTTAGCTTGCACTACACTCAAAACATATCATATTGATACGAGTCCCATATTTCCAATTAATGCTCAGAAACTCGCAATAACATATACGTACCTCGACTCATCATATGGAATCCATCTCCAGTAACGATGATCATCTATTCCCGTGGTGGACATTTCCCTTGCAAAAATATGCACACACTATTGGTATCTAATAAGATCAATGTATTTGCATACACTATAAGTATCTAATGATTAAAACCGATGAATAACTAACATGTTATATTCTATGTTTTACAAACATGAGAATAAATATACATCCAACAATTCTAATATAAGCTGGAGATTAATGGATATCAATACACTATTAACATTCAATAATTATAATTGATGAATAACTAACATCTTCTATGTTTTAGAAACATGATAAATTACTAACTAGCAATTACTAACTTCCCTTTATCCTCAATGCAACCTTATAAACTCAAACAATTCCTGGGAAATTTAATTCTTGGAATTCTTAATTTTAGTCATTAATTTCTAGTCCATGGATGTAATTTATACAATCCCTTTAATGATCTTAAACAAAAATAAATTATCCTGCATATATTTGACAGTGGATTTATTGCTCGTTTGAATTTCTATGTGTTTAGTTTCAATTTGAGAGTTTAATCATGTAAGCTGCTCATAATTGATGTACCACTACAAAATTATTGTAAAGAAGAGGGAATATGAGGCCAAAGGCCTTAAAATGTACACAATATAGGTCAAGCATTCCTAAAAGAAAACACAAATGTATCTATTAGCAACCATAGAAGATACCCAAAAAAACAAGAGTGGACCATCAGGCTCACATAACCAGTGCACCATAAATCACTTAATTTACCATCTAAAGAGGTTTATGAAACACAATCCATGTGCTTATATTTCTTTAAGGCCTTGGCTATTATTGATTTCAAACTTTGTCAACATAAATTTGAGATAATATCCTTGAGTTGATCAAATATCAGCTTGTTTAGGTTAGCCAATCAAAACATGGATTTCAATCTTTTCCAAGGCATTCAATTTTGAGTCTAGGAATCAAAATCTTTCATACTGTGTTGACATCTCTCCTAAAAAATCTTAAGGTTGAGAGCCAAGAAGTGTTGCACAAAACATTTCCTTCATGTCACAAAATAGTAGATTCTCTATAAAGGGAATATTTGATGTACATGTGTTATATGGAAATCATTATGAGGTTGTGTGCATCAATGATGGATATCACTACACCACATTACCCATGCAAATGAATATTTGGCCCACTTGTGCCATATGTGCAACTTTTTGAGTTTTTATGGAATGTGTATGGATTTTTGGGACTAAAAGAGGATTTTACATGTTATGGATTATGGACATGATCCGAAAAACCCACACAATCCTTCTAAAGGATTTTTTTGACTATACGTGTTATATGAGTGCCATTTCAGGGTTTTGTGCATTGGGGATGGTTCTCAGGGTTGTGAGAATGGTGAGAGGAGGAAAATCAACATCTTAGGGCCTAAAAGAGGATTTTATAGATCATGTACCATGCAAACAATACAAAACCACCACAAAGACTGTGTAAAGTGAATCTTGATGGGTTTTGCACATCAAGAATGGCTCTCATAGCCTTTATCATGGTTTGGGAATCAATATTGAAGTTATAGACCCTATAATATGATCGTGTGTTTCTAGGGTAGTGAATATGTTTACTATATCTTACTCATATGATAAGCATTCCCTACATAGGCCTTATGTGCCAGTCTAGGGAATTCCCATGTTATAAGAGTGCTGAATGTAATTTACTTGTCCACCCCATGTATTTGAGTGCTTGTAGTTATATCCCCTAAGAAATTGGGCCAAATTTCTACTTATAACTTTACTCTTCCCATTGGTCTATCACAACAAGAATTACAAGTAAATGACCGGTGTAATACATCAGAGTCTGAATATAGCAAGCACATTGATCATATGAATTCTGAGTTTGAAAGGAATGTTAAAGAAGGAAATAACTTGGTTAGTAGTATTAAAGTACAAGATGAAGGGAATATTGACACTACATTTTCTTCATATGGGTAGCAGTATATGCCAATACCTAACTTAGGTCTTTTTTGTAAAGCATCATATGCTTTTGGCCATTTGATTATGTTTTCTCAATTTGAAATTAAACAACTTAGATATGTAGGGGGATCTGGTTTAGAATCTAGATACCTTTGACATATGCATGAAATGAATACTCGTATTGATATGATGCATAAGTTTTATATATGCAAGGAACTTAATAGTTTAATTTGTTGCTTCTTTGACTTCAATCATGAAGAAAATGCATAAATATCGAACCAATGAATGCTTCAATGCTAAATAAATATTATTTTAGTCATCAAATGTTTTAGTTTTCCTAGTCTGTATTCCTTGATAGTGAAGGACAACATAGGTTCTTTTTCTATTTTTGTTATACATTGAAATAAATTGTAGACCTAAATGCATTCTTACATAATCTAGGGAATCCTTTGTTTGATTTGATCAGAATGTTGTTTTGAAGAATTGGTACCTGAATGTTATCAATATGGAATGAACCTATGTGTTTAACTTTGCTTATGAAAATGTATTTTAAAGAGATCAGCTCCTTTTGTTTTTGCTCAAAATTTTGATCTACACAAGATTGTAGTTTTGAAGTTAGGCTGAGTTGTGGAAGAGACCCAACAATTTTAATTATTGGAGGAATATTGGAAAAGATTCAAATCTTATTTGGCTACTTGGCCCGACAGGAAAATGGAGTTCCAATTTTAAAGCATAATATATTATGTTCAGGAAATATATCTTCATAGAACCCTTGCTTTTCTTCTGCAGTTCATAGCATTTAGCAAGATCCTCTACTATGAATGACAATAAATCCTTTTTTCATAAGGAAGAAGTGGATTCCTCATAATAATAAAATTGTTCCAAGGGTACAAATCTTCAGATGGAGGAAACTAGAATAGTTTCTCATTCCACACCAAGAACATCTAAATCAATAGGAAAAGAGATGTGGTAGAAAAATAAGCAAGGAAATATCATTTTGAAAGACACGGCTTCTTCAATAATAGGAAATAGGATTTCATGTGAAACAAACAATGAGATACATCGTAGCTTTGAACATGTTCCAAAAAAATGGGTTCGAGTTGAATAAAAAAGTGGGGAGGCCTCTGCAACCAATAAATCTATAAATTAAAATTTAAGCAATGAAAAGGTGATCACTCCAGTAATGTAGCATAAAAAGGCTGAAACTCAAGATATTGAATCCCATGTTTCCTTTCCAGATGATCAAAATCAGAATGATTCATTGGAAAATCCCGCAGAGAAAGTTATCCATGATGTCGTAGGAAGCTTAGGTGAAAATAGTTCCAAGAAGTTCTTTAAAGCTAATAGTAATATTACTCAAAATGAATCGTTGAATGAGTCGAGAGCCTCATGCTCTTGAAAAATTATATTCTATTGAGGCTTCTTAGGAACAAAAAAATTAAAGAAAAGAGACATCAATAAGATCTCTTTTACCAACAAAATACATTGAAAACCCAGTCAAATCTACTTATTCCCCAGAAGGAAAAGACATTCTTCTTCTTTCTCATACCGGGGATGAAACATGAGGATGTAAGTTTTGGCTTGTCTCCCTTCAATGCCTTAAACAATATGCACTTCTAGCAGAGAAACCTATAAATGGTACATCACAACAAGCATTGCAAGTAAATGACCAATGTGCTACATCAAAGTGTTAATATAGCAAGCACACTTAAGAGATGAATTGTGAATTTGAAAGGAATGTTAAAGAAGGAAACACCTTCATTAGTATTATCAAAGTGCAGGATGAAGGGAAGAATGACACCACATTTTCTTCATATGGGCAGCAGTTTTTGCCAACACCTGACTCAGGTATTTGTTGTAAAGCATCATATTCTTTTTTCCATTCCATTATTTTTTCTTAATTTGAAATAAAACTTCTTAGAAATGTAGGGGGATTATGTACTCTGGTTTAGAATCTAGATACCTTTGGCATATGCATGAAATAAATACTCGAATTGATATGATGCATAAGTTTTACATTTGCAAGGAACTTAATAGTTTAATTTTTTGCTCCTTTGACTTAAAACATGAAGAAAATGCATAAATACCTACCCAATGAATGCTTAATGATAAATGAATATTGTTTTAGTTGTCCAATGTTTTAGTTTTCCTAGTGTGTATTCCTTTACAATGCAAAACAACATACGTTCTTTTTCTATTTTGGTTATACATTGAAATAAATTGTGGACCTAAATGTCTTCTTACAGAATATAGGGCATCCTTTGTTTGATTTGATTAGTATGATGTTTTGAAGAATTGATACATGAATTTTTTCAATATGGAATGAACCTGTGTGTTTAACTTTGCTTATGAAAATGTATTTTAAAGAGATCAACTCTTTCCTTTTTTGCCGAAAATGTTGATGTACACCAAACTGTAGTTTCAAAGTTAGTCTAAGTTGTGGAGGAGACCCAACAAATTTTAATTATTGCAGGAATATTGGCAAAGCTTCAAATCTTATTTTGCTAGTTGGCCCCACAAGAAAATGAAGTTCCAATTTTAAAGCATAACTTATTATATTAAGGAAATATATCTGAATAGAACCCTTGCTTTTGTTTTATAGTTCACAACACTAACCAGGACACTCTTCTATGAATGACAATAAACCCTTTTTTCAGAAGGAAGACGTGAATACCTCACAGCAATCAAATTGTTCCAAGGGTACAAATCTCGAGATGGAGGAAACTAGAATAGTTTCACATTCCACACCAAGAAAATCTAAATCAATAGGCCAAGGGATGCGCTAGAAAAAACAGAAAGCAAATCTCATTTTGAAATCCATGGCTTATTCAATCACAATAAATTGGATTTATGTGAATGAAACAATGAGATACATCACAACTTTGAACAGGTTGCAAAAAAATGGGTTCTAGTTGAATCAAAAAGTGGGAAGGCCTCTGCAACCAATAAATGTATCGCTGACTCCCATGGTTGTACGGTAATTTTTAGAATGGATGATGAAGTTAGAAAAAAGGAAGATGATTCATCTAGATTTAGTCAATCTTCTTCAAATGGCACTCAAATCTAGATTTAGTCAAGCTTCTTCAATTTAAAGATATTATTTGCATGTTGTGAGGAAATGACATTGTTTTCGATGAAAATAATTGTGTAGAATTTTGAATTGTTTATCTATTAACATATTTTAAACTTGGGAGGGATTCATAATTGTAACATCCCCTAAGTACGCGATCGAAAAATGACAAAGCGTAAGTAAAGAGAAAGGCAAGTGAAAATCCTAGCCTCATCAAAATTATAGATTAAATTTAATAATGTTAGGAGACTTAAAGTGTGTGCAACTAAACCATAATTGAGGATGAATCCATTAGGCTGGGGGAGATTGGTTGGAGAGTCATGATATTGGTTCTTTGGAAACTAGTAGAGATTTAACTTGACTTATTGTCTCAAACATTTTGGGTATCATCCCAAATGAAGTGAGACTTGATTAGACAAAGTGACTGTTTAATGGTTAACAGTAGCATCGCTTGCCAAATAATTTCCATTACAACTTTTTATAAAATTGAACTAAAATTAGGCTTATAACGTTTTTATAAGACTCGTCTTCATGAATTATTTACATAAATAATTGTTTACACACTATAAATATAATAATGATTATATATATAAATCGTTATATAAATTTTATTAATATAACCAAGAGTGTTATTATATATAGATTATTTCATAACAATTATACAAAATATATTCCTTATAAAATAAGTAATACTACTTTTTAGTTTCAGAAATATATTCACAACAAAAACGTCATTCATTTGATTTTATTATATTAAAGGAATATATATTCAAAATTCTTTACTATATGGACATGGTCATTCGTAATTATAGAATAATGTTTCTTAGTGGAAAAATAAATGCGAATGACCTCATGGTAGTTGGAAGTTGCAATAACATGAGGTAAGACAATTATTATGTTTAATGAAACTCATCGCACTATTCTCCTGAGAAATAATTTTGGAGCACCTCTTCTGTTGAACTGAAATGTGGGTTTGTTTATTTTCCGTTTGTCACCTTTAGATTAAGAAGTTTTTTATTTAAAGGTTAAGGTGGAAGGAGGGGGGATTTGTACTGTTTGGGAGATACGGAATGAAGGGGAGAAAGGGAGAACTACAACAAATGGGGAAAAGGCTGGACTAAAGGGGAGGGTTGAGAGGTAAAGTGGCAATGGGAAAGAGGAATAACGCTATCCATTTTGGTGGATACATGATCCAATCTCTGAAAACGATTCCCAATGACCGAGTTCTTATCTGAGGTATGTGTTTTGGTGGTTGTATGATCCATACTATGCAAACAATTTTCAAGATCCGCGTTTGGGTTTACTGGTTTATAGTCTGTGTTTTGACCCAAACTGTGCAAGTGTTTCCAATGTCTTCCTGTGAACGAATCCGTAAGTTATGGATCGTGTGAATCCATTTCCAAATATTATTGTTTTTGGTTATATTCTTCCTTTTTTGTGCTTTGAATGTATCTATAATTATATCTTCACCTCTCCCAAACAAATCATTCTCTGTATACATAGATCCAATGTGTGTGTATTACAAAGTATAGACCGATGTATGCATTGTAGATATCGAATCTCTATACACTGTATAGTCTGAATGCCTATGTTTGATTCCTTAGTAAATATGAAGAAGATATTTTATAAATGGAATCATACAGTTCCGATTCCATAGAACGTTGTTAGTAAATATCGTGGAATTCTTTTATAGATATGGAATACTCTCTGCAATGTTGAATTTGGAGTAATATATGCAATTGTTTTATCTTTGATTTTTTATTCATTTAGATCTGGAATAATCTGTGCGATTTTATTATCCTTGATGCTTGAATTTTGAGTAATATATGCAATTGTTTTATCTTTGATCTTTGATGCATTTAGATACTCAGTAATGTTATGGAATTTTATTTTGGATCTAAGCCCTGCATTTGAAACCATGAATTTGGTAAGCGTTCATCCATCTGCATTTTGATCCATCCATTTTGTAAGCGTCTCATCCATGTATGATCTTTTATTATTATTGGTATGCATTCGATCTTAGTAACAAACCCAGATGTTGTGTATTTGTATGAGTTTCCAATACTGCATGCATTTTTGTTAGAAAAGACAGATTCGAGAATCATACTCTAGATCCCTGTGTCCATGTAAATTTCTTTGCCTGTGATTGATTCGATTTTACTTAATTTTCGTGAGATTTATCTTTATTTAAGATCTGAAAATTTATTCCTCGGTTACCAGCGGTTGATTTTTAGATTAAGAGCTGAAAATTGACGCTTCATTTTCTGGAGATTTATCTTTATTTAAGATCTGAAAATTTATTCCTCCTTTGTCTGCGTTTTTCATTTTATTAAAAATCCTGAAAAGGAATTTTATGAAGACTTCTATTGATTATATGCGATTTGTTTTTGGATCAAATGCCTCTACGTCTTATTTGATACTTTCATCTGTATTATTATTGTTTTCCAAAATTCCGCGTTGATTTCGTATAAGGTGCTGCGACCGGTAGCGGATCTAAAAGTTCTGGTTTTCATTTTCAAAAGTCTGGGCTAGTCCAGTAGAATAATGTTTTATATGAATTGCTTTTGTTATATTTTTATGAATTAAATAATATGATCTTAGGATCTTATCTGAGAGAATAACATGTACAATAATCAATCACAAGAGGCAATAGACACAAAGATTTTACTTGGGTAACCCATAAAGAAGAAAACCCCACAACTTACTCATAGATAGAATGAGCACCAATGGCAACAATAAAAACCAAAGACAAAAACATGATCTCCAACAGTAGTTGTCTCTCTCACTTGAGCGAGCTTCTTCTCTCTCACCTATGCTCTATAGCTGGGTGAGTGTGCATCTCAAATAGAGATGCCCACTTTGTATTTATACTAATTTCCAAATTGACAATAACTTACTCGGGCCAACTTCTCTAGGAGAGTCTAATAACCCTAGTGCCCCGAAACTGTGGGGACTTTACCCCCTATCAACTATGAGGGTTAACCTCTATGACTTTACATGACTTGATGTAATATCCCGAATTTTGGGACCTAACACTTATAGGCATGTGCCTATTCATTATTGTGTTGACTTGATATTTTATTTTGATCTATTGGGTGGAAGACCCAACTGCATATGAACATGATGAATTGTTTTATATATTGGGCGTAAGCCAATTGTTGATCACACACACAGATATATATATATATATATATATATATATATATATTCTTGTTGTGTTGGGCGTGGAACCTAAATCACATGATTGATGAGATGTTTTGTGTTGAACGAGGAGCCATGGAACGCATGAATACTTAATGTTTTGTGTTGAGCGAGGATCTCTGGAGCACATGGGTGATTGATGTTTTGTATTGACCAAGGAGCTCTAGAGCACATCGGTGATAGACGTTTTGTGTTGAGCGAGGAGCTCTAGAGCACATGGGTAATTAATGTTTGTGTTGAGTGAGGAACTCTAGAGCACATGATTACTTACATTTGTGTTGAGTGAGGAGCTCTAGAGCACATGATTACTTACATTTGTGTTGAGCGAGAAGCTTTGGAACACATGAAAAGATAATATTTGGAAGTGTTGGGCATAAACCCGGGAACCTTCCATGTCAATGTTGAGCATAAGCTTTGCAGCATCGGATCCTTGGCCATTGTATCCCTAGGTGTATCATACAAGTACATTCTAGCATTAGTGTTGAGAAAAGAGCTCTGGAATTGCACTAAGTTGTAACTCCTTGTTAAAGCGTTGAGTATGGGCTCTGGTAAGGGTTAGGGGTTACTGAAAAGAATTCAACAAATTCCAAGTGACAACGACTCAATAAAAATATTGATCTCACCATACTTATTTATAAGTAATTAAATGAAATATTGAATTTCCGTATTATCATCAAGTACTGAAGAACTACTACGTTATACAAGGAAAATCCAACATGCAAGGATGTTTAGAGTTGCCTAGCCTAGTAGACCTAAACCATCTACTCACTTGACCTTAATGAAGAAGTGTCATTAAGTCTGGGGATCATTGGTATATGATGCACAAAGATAGATGCTAATAAGTGTTATATTATTATGTATGTTATACATGGGATGTATAAAGAATAAATATAATAAAAATATTAATCATGAAAGAAAGAAATAAAATCTCCATCCATTATTCTTTATTATGTAAAGATAATAAATAGTCCAAAACCTACAAAATTCTAATTATGAACTAGTTGAAAGTTTCTAGGTTAAAATATTAAAAATTACCCAAAGTAATTGAAAAGGGTTAAATCAAGAAACCAAGTTTTCTTAATTTAACTGCCCCTTTGACTGAAAAGTATGTCTATAAAGACTCAAGTCGAGGAAAGGCTTGGAGTTCTGATCTACCATTAGAGGAGTCATTTTCTACCTATTTTTCTCTCAATTAATTCTTGGAAAATGTTTTCGTGGAAGGAAAAAAGAGAACTGGTCCAGACTTGATATACCAGATGGGAAACCCTACCCGAGGAGCTCTAAGCTACTTGCATGTTGGAGTCCACCTCGGGGGGATCCATATTGAAACCGGGAATGGTTTTGGATCAAGGTTGGGTGGAACGTGGTAGTTCGCAAGTGATTCGGTCATCTAATACAGAGGTCAGTTCTACCTATGAATTGTTAATGATGGTTATTTAAGTGTGCAAGTTTATCCATTAAAGGAGTTTCAAAAATTACAGGTATGAGATCCTAGTCTGCCTCGTACATTTCCTAGCATAAATGTTGGTTGAATTAACCAAGGGTTCATATTATATTTTGTAAACCCTATAAATGGTTTTTCTTTCTATATATTCTAGGGTTTACATTTCTCAAATTATAACCCTAGGATGCAAATTATATCTCATGTTGTATTTACCAAGGTTTGTTCATTTAAGTTTTCTCCTGTATTTATCTTCATTACTTAGACTATGATTATTGCAAACTAGGTTTTGTTTTAGGTTATTAAATAGACGTTCTTTTGACCGGGTTACTCTATTGACATATTCTATTTGTTAGCAGAGGCTTGTTTTATATTTAATTAAGATTATTTCAGAAATAGAGGTTATATATATAAGTATAAGCTACCACTCAGATAATCTAAGCTATTATCTATAGCTGAACTATTACACACACACACACACACACAAACATATATAAAATAGATTTATAAAACTAACCTTCTAAGGACATGCTATAATTATTCCACATTATATCAAAGTTAATAAACTATTAAAAACCTTTCAAGGTCTGTATCATTAAATATAAGCTAACTACTAAATCATTCCTTTAATATCAAATATCATCATAAATAAACAACAGAGTAAGTATCGTGGCCATTCTTTGGTCCAATATTAAAGACCTTTTCTTATTTTAAAAATCCATAGCCTTAATCTTAAATAAACAGTATCGTAATCATATGCATAACTCATTTTTTACCATAGTCCTAATATTACAGTCAAATTAAATATAATCATATTGCATAAAACGTTTAAAGTCCCATCTCATACTACTCACTTCCATCGCATAATGTTCACCAAGTAATACTTCAAACCATTAATGTACACAGAGGTCACGATATCGACCCCTGTGGGCACCTAAGCCCCAAAATCGCATCCACCTTAATCTATAACTCATTACATTGATTACGACTATGAATCAAATCCTGTGGAGTTGTTTTTCTAGTTTATCAATCCATGCTATACCCATAAGGTATGCGGGATACATTAACCATAATAACAAACAATTACGCTATAGCTAAGTCATAATAAGACTTAAGCTCTGCCCCTGTGTTGTAAGTTCGGCTTCGACCCCAGCTTTAAAACATACAGGATATAACTAAAAACATTAAATCATTATATAAGAGGTCATAAGACCCTCATTAAATATGCACACCATTTACATAACCATGGCTTAAAAAAATTAAAATAGACAATATATATATAAACAACAAACTAGTACTATCAATGATTTTCACCTATAGTAACGATAGTCATTCCGGTTCACACCCATGTCCTTCCAGAGTCCATATTACACTACAAGAAATGACAATAGTAAAGTAAACAACGCTCCAAGCTATCGCAGCTTCCTGGGAGAGCGCTCATGCCACTCACGGCAAGGCCTTGGCCCTTACGCTGTCAGTTTATTGTGCCTAGGAATAAAATGTAAGCATTATACATAGACCATCTAAGAAGGGGAATGCCTCATATAAACCCTAGTTCTCAATCAACACAATGCAATAATACAAATGCAAGAAGGATTAATTCACACTGTAAAGGTAATAACCATTTCATTTTCATAAACGCAATATATATTTATATACATATTAAATCCATAGTCAAAGTTTACATAGTCATGCCAAGGGCTATGGCACCATTCCAAGCAATGGTGACTACAAAGCCCCAATTCGATATATAAAGTACATAAATCAAACACAGAGTCTGCTAACATCCCGAAGTTCCCCATTTCGCTGTTAACAAAGCCAATGTCTTACAAACCCAACCTTCGATTACACAGGCCCTAAGGCGCATTCAAACCTAATAGTGAAAACCCCAAACCAACTATGAGATGGAACTCTATCCTACCCAAAAGGCTGAAAGGTAAAAAACGTGAGCTTGTTTGACAGGCTTACCTTACACCTTGGCATCACCTACGAACCAACAACAAAGCTTTGAGCCACACTGCTTTTCACCAACCTTGGCACCTGCAAACCACCAAGAAAAACAAGGAATGAGGAGTATGAACTGTGGAGATATGAAACAAATACCAAACATTTCCATGAAACCAACAGAGCTTACCTTCAATAAAATAGTATTCGTCTCCATTTTTCCCCTACGCAGAGCCAAGACTAAACCCCAAACAACCAAAATGAAATGACAAGCCATCGTGGAAGCCAAACCCTATGCTGGGTCTTCCATGAACCCCAAGGAGCATTATTGACGCTAGTCTGGTGTCCACTATCGACACAAAACCCACTTCTCCATAGTTTGCAAACAATGCATTAATGTCAGTCTCCATCCCCATGCAAGACTTAAACCCCAATATTATATGGTTCAACCATATGTTAACATGCCACCCCAAAACATATTACAAATATAATATATCACAAGGTTTTGTGTAATATATAGTCCATAAAATATATATGCCAACCCAAAGTTTAAATACCAAGTATAATATATAATGGGTATCACATAACCATAGGCTTAAGCCTTGAACCTTTCTTTAACATATACCATAAGCATTAAGCTTAAGAACCATGGCATATCAAATATGCCACGGTAATAATCATGTTTAAAATCATAGGATTATTTTTTAGCCCAAGTTCATAACTTGCCCAGAAACAAATAAATGTTATGTTAATGCTTGTAATAAAATCAACCTGAAATATACATACATAATAAATGTACAAGATAGATAATTAACTATGATAATTAATTAATGAAAATAGTAATTACCTTGCTATAAATCTGAGTCACTAATGAACCATAGTAAAAAAAAGTAGGTATATCAAAGATCAATATATTCAGTGCTCTTTAAATAAGTCTTTGTCGCGAGGTAAACCTGAAAGTAAAATGAAAGAGGTGTCTTAGTTCCAAACGAACTAAGTAATCCTGCAGATAAGTAAACACTTTACCTCTCATACCATCATAGGAGAATGAATCCTGCCACTCTGCCCACTTTGTTTCCACAAACAAAGTTAAGTCAGGACTTTGCAAATAATCAGTAAACTTACACAGAAATGAACAAGTATATAAACAAGTAAATAACACATATACATCAAAGTACAACCATAAGAAACAAGTAGTAATCAGCACCATGAATCTGAAAGTAAAATACAGTAATAAGATTAACTAAGAGAAAGATAGTAAAATGTAAGAACAGCTTATGACCAAAACGATGGTACATTTAATGTATGTATATTTTCGCAAGTTAAATAATGTTCCGCATAGGTAGTTTTACTAGCCTACTAATTTTTTTTTTCAAGTTTTGGGTATACTACAATTGGTATCAGAGCCCAGTTTCAATACTAAGATACCTATGGGCGCACCAGCAGTCACTGCAAAGAAAATAAAGTATGATATTAAATCTTTTACGAACATAAAATTTTCTTGTTATTTTAAATTTTTTAAATTTTAAGAATCTTTTACCGAACAGTTTAGTTTATGAACACTGAGGAAGATAACAACCGACAAGGAAGGATGAACACCCGCACCCCAGAAGTACAATTGGTGGTGGAACTAAATTCTTGTATTTTGAAGACTATACATAGTCTTCAAGCAGAATTGTTAAGTCTCACAGAAGACAGTCCGAATGAAAGAAAAGGACAACAAGCTATAAATGAAGCATTATTGATAAATTTGACGGGAGGAAGCCCGCAGGGTAAACCTACCCAATCTACAAACAGCTCCAAAAGAGAACCTTACCATAAACGGACCAGCATGCCAAGAGACAAATAAATAGAGGAACGTACCATTGAAGCATGAAAAGGAGATCATCATAGTCCTTCCAGTGATGACTCTCTTTCTCCACAAAGAAAAAAACAAAGAAGCAATGACAGTCTTCAGGGGGAGTTTAGAAAAATAAGAGCCTCGACCTATGATGGTGAAGTAAACACTAGGGAGAAGGCTGAATAGTGGCTACTGGTCATGAGCAAATATTTCCAGTTTCATACACTACAACAAAACCCTATGATTAACGTCTCTTTTAGCTTCCATTTTAGCGTTCACTATCACTTTTAGTGTATTTTTCATCATTTTTTGGACAAAGTGGACACTTGTCCATAGGATGGCGCTTTTAATGGCATTATTTGCATCTCTTTTTAAAAGTTGGAACTATTTTGGATGCTAATTATCATCACAATTAGAATCCCAATTAATGTCTTTATTAGCGCCCCAATTAGCATCCCAATTAGCATCCCAATCGACATCCCAATTAGTGTCCCTTTCTAAAAGTTGATGTTATTTTGGGCTCTGATTATCATCCCAATTAATGTCCCAATTAGCATCCTAATTAGCATCCCCATTAGAATCCCAATTAGTGTTCCAATTAGCATCCCAATTAACATATATTTTTAAAAGTTGATGTTATTTTGGATGCTAATTAGCATCCCAATTAATGTCCCAATTAGCATCCCAATTATCGTCCATTTTTAAAAGTTGGCGCTATTTTGGACAAAAGTTAGCATCCCAATTAACACCCCAATTAGCGTCCCAATTAGCATCACAATTATCTTCCCAATTAATGTCCCAATTAGCATCCAAAATAACATCCCATATAACTCCAAGAATAGCCTCCCAAAAAACATCCTGAATAGCATAGCACCATATATTAATCCAGGGTTAGAGATAGAAATTACGCCATGAATTTCAGAAGGAAAAACATTCAACATAGCGTCAAGTATAGAGCCTAGAATTGCGCCTAGAAATCATTATCATCATCATCACCCTCTTCCTCATCAACATTTTCATCATCTTCATTATCATCATCATCAGATTCATCATCATCTTCATCATCGTGATCATCATCATCATCGTCGTCGTCGTCATCATCGTCATCTTCATCATCATCATCATCATTATAATCATCATCATCATCATCACCATCGTCATCACCATCATAATCATTACCATCATCATCACCATCATCATCATCATCATCGTCATCACCATCTTCATCATCATAATCATCATCATTATCATCATCATCGCCATCATCATGATCATCATTGTCATCACCACCACCATCATCATCAATATCGTCATCATCAGCATCATCATCACCCTCTTCCTCATCAGCATCTTCATCATCTTCATCATCATCATCATCGAATTCATCATCATATTCATCGTCGTGATCATCATCATCATCATCATCGTCGTCGTCATCTTCATCATCATCATCGCTGTCATCATTACCATCATCATCATCATCATCTTCATCATCATCATCATCATCATCATCGTCATCACCCTCTTCCTCATCAACATCTTCATCATCATCGTCATCACCATAATCATCATCACCATCTTCATCATCATCATCATCATCGTCATCATCTTCATCATCATCCACATCATCATCGTCGCCATCATCATGATCATCATGATCATGATCATGATCATCATAGTCATCATGATCATGATCATTATTGTCATCATCATCATCATCGTCATCATCGTCGTCGTCGTCATCATTGTCATCGTCGTCATCATTGTCATCACCATCATCGTCATCATCAACATCATCGCAATCATCATCGTCATCTATTATGTATTCTTGTCCTAATGTTGAAGTCGAGCATGCTACCAAGTGGGTTATTTTTCTTCCTAAATATTATATTAAAATAATTCTTATTTTAGTGATTCAGATTGTTGCATAGCATTTACAGACATATATAAGTATAAATACGTACCATTTCACAACCTATGTTGAAAATTTTGATTATTGAACAAAAAGAGATTTCCATAAACTAGTGCAGACCATAAAAAAAATTGTTGCATTACAAATTCTCATTCCTCAATATCACTCAATCAGAAAGGAAGTGTTTCTCGCCAAAGGCTAGTCTAAATTTGTTTTCTCGTATCTTCAACATTGTGTACATGTACACCCAAATGATATAGTGATTTCTATTCACCTATCATCATCACGTGGGTAGAAAAGAAACATTAGAAAATTTTGGAAAGTTTCTTGAGAGCTTATAATCATCAGTATTCAACTAGAATAACATGGACAGAAAAGGTCTTTTAGAAACATTTGCAAGGTTTCTTTCAAACTTGGTGTTGGACACTTCCACGTAATTGTCCCATCTTGATGTACTATGGTAGATTGTGTTAGTGTGTTCTTAGATATGTAGGTTGCATGATGAAAGCTCTAGCACTCTTTAGATGCTCCATAACTTGACATGGGGTTTTAACATGTTGTTGCTATTCTTAGCCAATTGTGCAAAATACTTGGTCTTTGGTATGATATTTCTTTGAGACATTGGTGGTGCAAGCATTTCTAGAATTTTTGGCATATGTGATAAGGGCTTAAGAAAAACTTAATAAGTGTACATGCTTGAGCTTTTGATTTGGTTGTTTCTCATATCAATATTGTACTTTTCATTTGAATGTCATTTTATAGATGTCCTAATCGTCAACAAGGACTTAATGGAATTAATGGAAAGTTTCATATAATCTATAAGTCTTTTTATGTGTGCGCTTAGATAACCATTTTTATAGTGATTATTTTAGGGTGCAATAATTACTGCATATATGTCATCTTTCTTCTAAATGAGCATAAATGTGCTTCCATATGATGAAGTGCTCAATTTGACATTCCCCTTTTGTAGTAAGATCTAGATTTAGTGTTGGATTTCAACATTCTCCAAGATGGATATGAAATGCATGGGTCCACTCAGTATTGGAACATTAAGGACTAGATAAAACGAATGGTTAAGTTATAAGTGTAAAGGAACACCCCCGAGGTCCTTTAAAACATTATCTTTTTCTTACAAAACCATGTCAAGTTTAGCCTATGTTGTGCAAACTATTCCACAAAAGAAACTATGCATGTATGGGTAAAATTTTTACATAGTTATATGGTGGTAAACCTAGTTGTGCACCTTCTCTTCTTCCTCATTTTATCCCACTATTTCCATCCCTATTCTCTCACCTCTGACTCCATGCATTGTTTTGGTTCCTCTTCCATATCCTACACCCTCCATGTCAACATCTCTTCTCCCCTCCTCTCTCCNAAGAAAGCATAGGGAGATAGCTAGGGCAATTTGGAGTCCTCTGTAGCATTTCTCCCATCCACAGTATCACAGTATCAGGACCTCCGAAGATCAAGCATAAGGAGATATACAATTTGGAGGGATCAAAGGCTTTGAGTTCGATTGTGATACAAATGCCAGTGGATTCCATCGTGAGCCCATTCCTCCATTTTCCAACGAGCCACGAAAATATTGCCTCTATAAAATATTCATCGATAATTTAATAGGTATCCAAGTGTTATGAGGAAATGACACTATTGTGGCATCAGGGGCAGGGGAAAATTAATGGTGTTATGGAAATTGTGGAAGAGGAGGACTTGGGGGTATACTTCTTGTTTAGGGTATGCCAAACAGGAATAATAATAAGGGTTACATTTTCCTTTTCCATCAAGGTTTTATGACATGTCATCTACTAAAAGAGGAGGAGGCAAAACAACTGCCTACAGATAATGGAGGCTCAGAGATCTTATGCTCCCCAAGGTCAAGGGATTTTCGGCATGGCTTGCTAAGGTACGCCAGTTTATTTTTCATCCCCATTTGTTTTCCCTTATTTGATGTATGCGATGTATGTTGTTGTTGTTATTTGCATTTTACACATCAAATTATATACTTCTTGTGCCCTGTTTTGTGTGAATGCTTATAGATTTTGATAGGGTTTCATTTCCATTGCGCCGATTGCAATGGCTCTTCAATTTCCCAATATGTGATTGCAATTGCTATTCGATTTCCCAATATGTGCCGATATTTTCTTCTTAATCCTAGAATTGCAAAACCTGGTTGTTGCACATGGATTCTCTGAAACCTTGCACAAGAAATCAAACCCTATATCAGATATTATTCCATGCCCCCCAGTAAACCACTTATACTATGAAACGAGAACTTTATACTAGGAACGAGAACTCTAGCCATAAAAATGATGATTGTTGCATTAAAAACACCAAAAACACCCCCCAAATAGAAAAGCGTTGATACCAGTATACCAGTTTTTTTTTTCGGGGTAAAAAATAGAGCCATGGCCTAAACATGCCATACTGTTGTTTACAAAAACTCTGAAATCAACCCCTAAATTGGAAAAATATATTTTTCTTCAAGAGATACATTACAATTTTTTTGAAACTTGCATATTAAACAAAAAAATATATTTCATAAATAATTTGACCACTCTAACCATTTAAAATCAAACAAATTATGCTGTCATTCATAATGAAATCATATATGAGACCCTACAAGAACAAAGTATTCATATAAATTATCAAAAACTCCTTTAGAGTTTCAATTACAAACATCATACTAACAAAAAACATCTAAAATGTTTCATGTGAAATTTTTCGAATTCATCCATGGATTCTGACACACCATTAGAATCTATATTTTCTCGAGATGAAGGATTAGATAAAATAAATAAATAAATAAACCCCTAACCCCCTGACCCCCCATTAAATTACATTTAAAAAAATAATTTAAACACTCCCTTGCCCCTAACGCCCCGACAACATTACATTTACAAAATTTAAAACACCACCCCTAACCCCCTAAATCCTCCAACAAAATTATATTTAAAAAAATGATATAATGTATTGTCATGGATCCACTCATTATACAAATCGCAATATCTTGTTATACTAATCCATTATTTGATGACGTCATATTCATGTAAATAAAGTCAAAATTATTAAGATACACCTAACATACTAATATAAGTGTTGTTGTTTATATATACTAATATACTATCTTATTAATCTATTTTGAGTGTTTTTGTTTAGGATTTTCCCTCTCATAAGAGAGAACCAAAGTAGCTGGATCTTTACTATGGATATATGATATATTTTTTTTCTTAGGCTTTTCCCTCTCATAAGAGAATCAAAATAGCTATTTATCTATGCTATTGGTATATGAATATGATGTGTTTCTCTTTAGGCTTTTTGCTCTCATAAGAGAGAATCAAAGTAGCTACATTTTTACTATGGATATATGGATCTAATATGGAGGCAGAGTGCTTGAAGCTGGCGACATGGAGGCTGGTGCATGGTATCGATCATCATCGTGAGGGATCGATGAAGGCGGCAAGATATGTGTTTCTGTTAGATCAAATAGATACTAATTCAAGTTATGCCAAATATTTAGATCAAGGTATTTTAGTAATGTTCAAGTTTGAGGACATTTAAGAATGTATTAAATTAGTTATATATTTTTTCAACCCCATAAAACATATAAATGTCACTACCTTTTTAAAATTTATTTAATTTAAATATATATATAATTGTCACTCACCTTTAATTTGAATTTATAACTTATTTAATTTAAAATATATATTTTTGATTGTTATTAAGTTATTTATATTTACACTAATTTAACTCGTGGAAAAGAACAGAATTATAAATATATTTTACATAAAATCAATTCTTAGCAAGGTTAATCGACGATATCTGCTTAGCAAGGTTATCATGTTGTGCACTCTATGTGGCACCGACGTTAATATAAAAGGCGTCAAATCTTTTATCATGTCGATGACCCCGAGTATACGCGCTACCACAATGAATAGATCAACTATGAACGAGGAGAACCCGCAAACAAGTCACATGGTATGTCAGATATAATCTATATCTAATTTTTCATAGATTTTCAGCCAAAACCAAACAACTTTTTATTTTTATTTTTTCTTCCAGTTTGATGCTCAGCCCAAACCAAACATTTTGTCGAGCACTTCCATGAGCTTCAGCTGTATACGATTACTTCAAGAATAATTTTATAAACAATAACGCTAAGCCACAACGGTTAATGAAGGAATCCGAAACAAT